>CAWVNO010002416.1:0-111000 GCA_963930645.1 Salticus scenicus | reverse complement strand
TTTTAGGCGCGGGGAAGGGGGCATTATTACACTGGAACCTACGGTTTAAAGTAGATTTCAAAGAAATGCGAATGTCCATGCTTGTACTGGAATTTAAAAGTGTCATGTTCGAATTCTGCTTTAGGCATAAATATTAGTGGTGGTTAGGATTTTTTTTTAAAAACACAGATTTCCGAAATTAAAATATCTAACTATTTTTCTAACAAAAATACTGAGAATCCACTTATTTTTCTAAATTTACCATTTATTTTAATTTGGAAAATAAATAAAATATATTGTACCTCCCTAAAAAATAAATAAATAAAAATAAACATTGATACTATCAAATGAAATTTAATATTTCTCGCAAAAGATATAAAACTTGTAATTTTTATTAAAAGAACATTCTCTGGAGAAGGATATTTAGATTTCAGTTGTTTGTACAAATGCTTCGAAGTATTATTTTTATTTTATTTTATTTTATATACATATATATATGTTACCGCTAAAGTGCAGAAATCAGTTAATCTGCAGATTAGCTAGGTAATATGCACAATAACTAGGGTGATCCGTTAAAGTGAAGAAAATTGTTTAATTTCTCAAATTACCTGGGTAATCTGCGAATTATCTAGATAATCTGCACATTACCTACTAGGCACTAGTTAAAGTGAAAATAAGATATCTGGTGTCGTAATTTTACAGCACGCTGTGTTGCATTTGTTTTTTTCATTCGGAAAAAAAGAAATCTTTCCTTTTTCATTTCTTTCTTTACTTATTTTAATCTGTATGTGTTTCAATTTTTATATCTTTTAAAGTTATATTTGTTTTAATTTTTTTTTTATTTATTTCATCTTTATATAAGTCATCTTCAATATAAGTTTGAAGATGTTATGCATTTTTAATATGAAATATAACATCTGTAATAGCTTTCAATAAATTCTTTTTCATAAATATATGTTAGAATTGTAATACAGTAACGATTTCTTTTCAAAATAAAAATATTTAACAATTTAAATTTTTAAAAAATGTTTTATTAACAACTTACATTGCTATTTCTTTTCTTTTTTTCTTTTTTTTGTTTTTTTTTTAATTATGCACCAATTTTTAATTCGCTAAAGAAATATTAAATTAAACAAATCAGAAGCATTATTTAAGAAGTACTTCAAATAATTAAACTTGCTTTAATATGCTTTAGAATGCATATGCATGAAAATTAAAATGAAAGTTTTTCAATGCTTTACTAAACTAAATTTTGCAGCATACATATATCTGTACACGTTTAGCAAATATATTAATTTTACAAAAAAAAAAAAACCTTTATTAACACTTTTTATGCGATAAACTACAACGAAATTATCTGAAAAGCGAACAAAATAAAAAAATATATATATAATAAATAAAAATATAATCATGATATATAAAATATATAAAGGAAACTTGAAACTGAAAGAAACAAAAAAAAAAAAAGAAAGAAAAAGAAAAATGTAATGAAATGCTAAAAAATGCACAAAAAAATTCATATTAAGTATAAATGCCATAATATTTTTCAAAGTTAAAAATTAATACATCTTTTTCTTTTTTCTTTTTTTTTTTTTTTTTTTTTTGAGTAAGTAATAGTAATTTAAATCAATTTTAAAATAAATTAGTTTTAAAAAGTTACGGTTTAATAGTTTAGTTCGGAAGGAAATAATTACTGTAATGCAAATTTAATATTTATAATTCAAAATGAAGTTTCACGAGAGACAGCTTTTAATTAAGATTAGATTTCATTAATAAAATGCAGACCCTTATCAAACTTATATTGACAGAATTAAAAAAGATAGAAATAAAATTAAAATTAAAACAATTATAACTTACTTGTTACTTTAAATTTTGTGTTAGTCATAATAATAAACCTAATCATGGCTTACATCCTCCACATTTTGCGTTTGCCGTTTATCATCATAGCCACAGTGTGATCATAGCGACAGACAAGTATAAAAGTTTCAGTTTATGTTTGAAGGTCATTCGCGTATTTGTATCACATGGCTGTTTGACGCCATAGTGAATGAAAAAAAAAAAACTAAGGCTCGAAACAAACATTTGAACTTTAACGACACAGAAGCCGCTAATGTGCAGATTACCTACTTAAAATGCGGAAAACGCTTGATTCCGCACTTTAACGGGTTATTTTAGTTAATCTGCAAATTAGCTAGGTAATCTGCACATTAACGGATTTCAAGCTTTAACGGTAACGCACACATACACACACATACACACACACACACACATATATATATATATATATAGGGTGAGAGTCGGGAGGGTTAAGACACCTAAATTTGTTCTTAAAATAAACAATGTTCTTAATTTCTGTCACTTCCACCAGGTGAAGTAACTAGAGCCCCATATTTGTTGCTATGTATCATTTTAGTGTGAGAATTCTGTAAGTTTATGTAACAAAAACACTATTTTATAACACCAAATGTAAACAATTGCTTAATTTTCAAGGCAAGTTTGTAATGTCACTCACTGATGTTAACATAATTACTTTTAAAATTTTATGTACCTAATAATATAATTTTTATAAATTAGTAGCTAAATCAAGCCTAAAAGTTGGATGTGTGTAATAATAAATTATTTTTTTGAAAAAAAATGAAAAGGGAGTGATGGGACAGATCAGTCCATGGAGGGATGGGACATATAAGAAAAGGAAGAATAATGAAGATTCTGATACTCCATAAACAGAGATGAAAAGAAAATGCTCGAAACAAATTCAAAATCATGGAAAATAATTGGTGTGGCACTCACACGAGTTTTGCCTACCCTTTTAACTTTTAAAAATACTTTGTTTACTAAATATGTATGAGGAATTAATTTTCATTCCTGAGCAGTTTTCCTGGATATGGTAAAATATAGAAAAGAAATTACATTCATCAATTACAGTAGGATTTCTTGGTAATATTTTTTCTTGAGGTATGCTGGTAACACACACAGACCAGCCACTAAAAGCCTTATTAATGTTCAGGGAACCACAAAACATGTAAATGTAACAAAAACATAATTTTGAATATTTGAACTAAAAACAATACCTTCTCTGCTAGAAGTAAAAAAAAAAAAAATGATGAACTTATTGAGCATTTGAAAATTTTATTTAAGTGGTACATTATATTCTAATGTTGGATAAAATAGATGTTATTAATAATTAATTAACCTTACATGCATAGCGACCCACTGTTTTTGTCCTTTTTCGTAGTATGCCTGCATATTATGTACTTATTTTAACTTTATAAACCTGTCCCATCCCTCCCTCATATAAGGGTAGAGAGATGGGGCATTTTTATGACTTTGTTAATTGGCTTATGAAATTACTATTTTAATAATTACCATCAAATTTATATTTTTAAAAGATATTAAAGTGTTTCAATTTGGCTTTACATTCATAAAAGTAACTAAAAACTTACTTTTAATATTGAATTGTATTGCCACGACACTTCATAATATGAAATACACGTTTTTCCATAGAAATAATTAATCATTGAATTACAGAAGGAGATATTTCATACCACGCTTTGTCAATTGCAGTTTTTAAGTCATTTACGCATGTATACTGCTTTCCATTTCCATATATTTTACGAGATAAGATCTCCCAGTACTTTTTGAAATTCTGGAAGATGTTGCAATTGCACGCACAGATAAATTATCAACTGAAGCCTTATTTAATAACATTCTATCATCATGTAACGTTATTTTCTTTGGTTTTCGACTCGCTTTCTAATATTCCACGTTACACCTGATCTCCTGACTCTATAAATACTGCTCACGGATCTCTTTATTCTTATAAATATTTGTACAGGATTTTGTCCTTGCACTTTTAATTGTAAATCTTAATAATTTCACTTTTAGAAATTTCTTTAGAATGTGGCATTTTTTATCAGAATACGCAGGGAACGTCTTTTCCGAATCACAAACAAAACAATACATTGATTTCATTAAATTATTACGTTAAATATACAGGAGACGATATTTCAATTAAAGGAAAAAATTATTCTGCATTTATAGAAGCAGACGACAATAAAAATATTTTATTTTGTGAGCAAAAATGTAAAAGAAAACATGCAATGTTGTATTGTGTCGATACATTTGGAACAGCACATTTTTATATCATTTAATGTACATTTTATAATTTCAAACCTTTGATCATAACTCATATGTGTATATCAGCAAAACTGTTTTTATTTATTGCCTATCTCACGAATTTTAATTGTACGTTATTACTTTTTTTGTTAATGCAAATTTTATCGATTGTCTAAAATTTTGGGACACGGTGTACACTTTGAAACTTTACCGCATGCTTTATTTTATTTTATTTAGACAAATTATTAAAAAAATAAGTCAATAATCATTTACCTTCACTTTAATGTCACCCGCACTTGCTTCGTATTTCGCGAGATGACAACAACATGATAGAACCGATTTAGCACGGCTACTATATGCAAATAAGAAGAGCATGCGCGGACAGTTACTTGACGTCAAGGAAATTTTAAGCCAGTAATATGTTTGATTTGGCATGCGCAGTTTTCCAAACTTGAAGTTGGTCTGAGATATCCTTGAATTAGCAACTTTGCTCTGTCATGGTAAATTCACTTGAAAGCCAACCTTGTTTCAAGGAAGTGTGCTGTGTGGGACAGCCCGTCAACCAGGACTGATTGTCTGGAATGTCACTTTATTTCATAGCAGGACCCCTTTGATTGCCATCCGTGGCATCTTTACAGTACAGCTGTACGTAGACGACAATCTATGCCCCGTTGTGTTTCCTTTCATATCACGCAGTCCTGGCCGTATATTTCAGCATGATAATGCTCGCCTGCGCACAGAGATGCATTCTACTGCTTGCATTCCTGCTTGATTAACATTATTTTGGCCAGTAAAAATGCCGGATAACTCTACTACTAAAAAAATGTTTGGAGCATCAAGAAAAGGGTTCTCCAACTAGATCGGAATTTTGCCAATCTAATGCACCAATTGGACAGAATTCGGCATGGTATCTCGCAGCAACATATCTGACAACTCTATCAAATAATGTCAAGCCAAATAACTGCTTATATAAGGGTAAGAAGGGGACCAATGTGTTATTCACTTGTTGACATTTCTGAGGCCGTTTCTCTTGATTAATCCATCCAAATTTTCTGAAACTATAATCATTTGTTTTTCTTCGCATGTACAGTCGGCGAAAAAAAAAAACGCAGCACTTGATGGTATTTCGTTATTAATTGACGCAGAAAAATTTAATAGACACCATTCAACAGGAAATGAAATGCACTTTCTGAAAATGTCGTCGAATTTTGAATTAGGGGTCATCTACATATTAAAATGAGCGCCAACTTTGATTTTTTCAATAGTAACCCCCAATTTTGACTTCATATTCAAATTTCCGAGAGTCTGGCAGCTCGGAAAAGTATACTGAAAGTATACTGTTTGTATACTTTCTCTTTAGTATTCATAGAGTTATGATCAAAAATGTGTTAGGGGGCTATCTCTAAATATAGAAAAATAAAATTAAGGTCCTACAAGAACTAGACAAAATTATACTGTTTCACACAGGAAATATTTCAAGAAAAAAAAGAGTTATAAAAAGAAATAAAAATATTAACACCTGTGCTGTATCTTAATTATCATGAATTTAGTTTTTCGGATATGTATATACTTTAGTGCTTTCTTAGATAATTTTAGGTATATTTAAATATACTTAAATATACTTTAAATATACTTACGATTGGTCAGACAACACTTTTTATAAAAGTGCAATATTTTTCAATTAAAGTATCTATCATAGATATACTGATCACCAATAAAGCTTAAATTTTCTTTCGTACGTGTAACATAATATACAAACTGAAATAATATAGCTATATATATATATATATATATATATACAACAACGCATAAACTAAATCTTTTCGTATAAATTATTGTAAGGTTTCATAAAGTAAATATTAAACAATTTTAATAGCACTTACCAGTTTTGGGTCAGTTGAACTCTTTGGAACTGTACGATTTGTTTTATAATTTCTATGAAAATATAATTTCTTAATTAACGCTTCGCGACTGCTGACGTAGATTCACATCATTTGAAAATCTGTAACAATGCCAGTGGGCGTTTCTTTCGTAATTTGTGTGTTACTTATTTCTTAAGCATGTACCCAGTGTTCATATTTTTGCAATAAAATATACTATGGATAGAAATATATTAATTAGAAAGAATATAGTTATAATGTATATCCATCTGTAATATAATTGTGGTACAGAAAATTTGTTTTAAAATATTTCATTTTGAGAGTATTTCAAACAGTAAACCCCGCCTATTTAGTTAATTTTTTTCTTCTAGTGTTCGTTTAAAGGTTTCTAAATTTATCACCAGTAATCGATGAAGTAAATACCACTTTGTATATTTTTGTCAATGTAAAATAAGGGGTTTAACACGAATACTCAAAGTCACATTCACTTTTCGTTTCTGTATTGTTTTGTTTTGAAGAACGATAAAAGGCGGGGCTTTAGAAAACAGGAATTCTTGATACTAACACAAATGTCAAAAAATCAACATTTTTGTTTAATTTCTTTGCATTTGACGTTGTTGTTATATAATTTGACCCTTAAATAAAATATAAAAATATTTTGTTCAATTTTCTCCGTTATTTTTAAAGATTTGCTTCATTATCTCATTCAAAATTTTTTAAGAGACGGCCCCCTAAACCACTCCAAAAGAAAGATTTATTTATATCTCGAAAACTAATAACTGGAATGAGATGCAAATTTGCACACCCATATTTTTCAGCATTAGGATTCATTTTATGTAAAAATTAATATAGGTCATAACTCATAATTTTTATGAATATGAATTTATTAGTATTTTTCAGAATTAAAAACATTTTTCAGAATCAAAATTAATGATGGATTATGTTTGGGTTTCTTCACTGTATCTCGTAAAAAAAGAATTATATCGATCAAGTTATTTTTTGTGAAGATATTAATAAAAGTTTGAAATATGAATTTAACATTAGCACCTTCAAACTTTTAACGCTTATAACTCTGTGAAAAAATAAGCAAAATATACAACCAATACACTTTTTCGCATTGTCGCGATCCCAGGAATTCAAATATAAAATAAAAATGGGGCATTACCATTGAAAAAATCAAAGTTGGTGCGCGTTTTAATATGTAGACGACCCCGAATTCAAAATTTCGGTTCATTTTCTGAATCTACTCTGAATTCCCCGTCTAATGATACCATTTTTGTGCATTGATTAGCAACGGAGTTACATCGAGTGCTGCGTTTTTTTTCCCCCGACTGTACATCACATCTATAGATCTACCAATTTTCGTCTCATTTGGATAACCTTGGTGCGTCGATTTTTTTTTTGTTATAGAGTATATATATATTGTTATTATTATTCTAACGAATGCTTTCCTGGCGATCACAAATTTCAGATATATGATTGCGCGACTGTGAGCGAGCAAGCATTTCAGTCTGTATGTAACCCTACATTTTTTCACTTCATCCCCCTAAAACCTTTTGACGTATGTAAGTCTGAATAGAATAAAAAATTTGGACTGACACCCCTCGACATTTCAAACCAAACAATTCCAACTAGTGATGGACGATTCCGAGATGTTTTAACAATCCAGAGAATCTCTATCTTCGGAATAAAGAATCGAGTCAACCATCGACTTCTTCTTAGAATTTTGAGTCGAAATAATCGAATGAAAACGACGATTGTATTACCGGAAACATACGTATTATATTAAAGACGCTTAGGGATGTTTTGTAATATATCTGTACTATGTAGAAGAATTAGCTAATGAAACAGGAAGGGTGATATTTTATAGATCAAGGTCAAATCTACACTAAGTAGCATTTTTGAGAAAAATAAATAAGAATATTATTTTCCAACTCTTTCCTCGGTTGTGTAAAATAGTGTAATATAGTTTACTTATTTTTGCCGTTTTGATGATGATCGAAAGGCAGCATTTTATTAAATAACAAAAGAAAATATATCTACAATCCTAGTTGATTATTTAAGTTGTAAATAATACTTAAATTATCATTAATTATAATATATACAATCTTATTATTTTACTTCTACTACTAACTTGTGAATATTATTTAATTCCAATTGTATTATTCTGGTACAAGCGAAAATTTTAATTAAGACATAAATTTTGCATTTTAGAGAGGAAGAAAGGAATTAAAAAACTAATGAGAAAAATCTGTGTTATTTGTAAAATTTCAGTTAAGATTCTTATTTATGCTTATCAATATCAGCTTTATAAATTAAACATACCAAGTTTATTTTAATTTATCTGACAATTTGGAATGTTTAAAAGAAGTAGTTTTCTCAGGAGAGAGTGTGTTGTAGTAGTAGTACGCCCGACGAGAAAAATAAACAGTTAAAGACTTTAAGCATTGAAATGAAAAAGGAAAATAAATTATTTTGTCAGCATAAATATCGATCGCTTTAATAAACTCTAAAAAAAAAATATTTTTACTAATAACCGCTCTTACCTAGATTTTTTTTTTTTTTTTTTTTTTTTTTTACAGGAAGCAAACAGATTTCAACATTTAGAAAAATGGTTATATGTTTTAGTGCAAAATAAATCAATCTGATCAGTTTTATCTTAGGAAATAGTTTTCGTTAGTAACCTACTATTCACATGATGAAGAAATTACAGTACATGGAAACTGATTTGAACCATTTTAATGAAAATAAAAGTTAAGATTTCTCTTGAGTATTAAAATTCATGTAACATGATGTAATTTTGAAAAATTCGTTTTTAGTAATAAATCGTTCTTCGACCAAGTAAAAAAGTTACAGAAAGAGAATTGTTTCGATTATTTAAAAAAGGAATTATATAAATACGAAATTTTCAACTATTTGAAAGAAAACGAAAGATATGTGTATAGTTGTGCTTTGAAATCGATCTGACAGGTAGTAATTTCTTGAATATTAATTTTAAATAATAATCCTCTTTTGGACCGTGATAAAAACATAATAGAAAGCGAAACGTTTTGACCATTAAACAAGAGCGCCATATGTTGCTGTGAGGAAAAATATCGATTTAACTAGATTTAATGTTCAGAAAAAATAGATTACATTGATAAACCACTGATCACACAATAGAAAAGATACAGTACATGTACTGTTTTGACAATTTTATCCATCAAATCGATTTCTATGCGTAAAAAACCTTTTATCTTTGACTATATATATATATTTGACCAAAACAGTTTCTTCACTGAAACTGTTTCATTTTGCGATGAATGAATTACCAATGAAAGCTAATTTTTTCCAAAAATAAATACTTCAATTTTCTCACACAAACACATGGTACCGCTCATAAAAAAAAAAAAAAAAAAAAAAAAAAAAAACTTTTTGTGCAATATATTTTGTGGGTAGAAAAGCGAAAAAAATGTTACTAAAACTAACCTTTAGAAATTATTATCTGTCAGATCAGCTTGTGAGAAACCTCCAATTTTTAATTTTCAAAACAGTATATGTAAGTTTTCATCATGTAAAGAATAATTTCCCAATGAAAACTATTTGCATGTTACGCTAATAAATTGAATATTTCACTAATAAAAATGCTGTAGACAAACTTCCTAAACTAAAAACACACGCAATAACCATATCTGTTTGAAAAAATTAAGCACGATTTTTTATTCGCTAGTCAGAACTTTTTCCCGTTCCAGATGGCGCTTTATGAAGTCTATAGATTTCGCAAGACTTGGGGAGGAAGACTGAACACACTGACTTCCTAGAATCACGAGAATGGAAAATTTTGCACTTCAGTAATTGATAGCTTCCAAATCCCCGCGCTAGCTTTTAAACTCGCGGTCTTCTCAATTGGATGAGCAGTATGGCTGCCTAGAGAGAAATGTCCCGTTTAAACAGCCAAAGAGTTTTATCTTGATAAAAACCAGCTCGCCAATATTTCGTTAACATTTAATCATTTTGATATCCCGTGTATTAAAATAATTTTTGATTTTCATTCTAAAATTAATATTTTTTGTTGTATCCTTAATAGCCTTATTCTTGCCATTTTTGAAATATTTTCTGAAATTACAATTTTTCGAACAATTGTATTTTGTTTTCAATATTTGGCTCAATCCTAAATTGTACGTGGAACATAAAGTAATAAAATCTGTTCGAAAATGTGCTTTTAAAACAGTAAAATTGGCGACTGCAGAAAGAGAAAAGGAAAATATCAAAGTGTGGCTTCTTTTTTTTTTTGGTCCCTTAGTATATTTTTTAAGAATGTACATGTACATATACAAATTTTTATTATTATAAATGAGTAAATGTGTATTAGATTCACAGAATGTTTTAAAAAGCAATTCGTTTCAATGCAAATATGCATTTCTACAAGGATATTTTAACGAAACCTATAAGTTACCATAGAAACGCAGATCTTTCTTCGAAATACCGTTTTAGAAAATCCCTTGTAGAGTCCTGCATCGGGTCGGGTAACCCGATTTTACCCGAACCCGACCCGACCTGCTGTTCGGGTTGACTGAATATTTTTTCTTGCAGGTCGGGTTCGGGCTCAGGTCGGGTTTGTTTTTCAACAAGTCGGGTCGACTTGAGAACACATTTCAAAATATTTTTTACAATTATAAACATAAATTTATAGACATGTTTACAACTATGTAACTAATTTAAACATTCTGCACATACTGGACATGTATCGGTTGGTTGGTTGGATTTAAGGCCGATTGACTCCAAATGTGTCCTAGGCCTAGAGGGAGATTGCCCTCCGTTTGAGTCTTTCTAAGTGGTCCAAGCCCGTATTTACGCGTGTTTCGGAGGAAACCACGGAAAACTCCGAACGGCTAGGTCGATGAGCGGGACCTGGGATCGAACCCGACACCTCCCATCTACCAGCTTCGAGCTCAGAACCGCTCGGCCGCTGGTGGGCAGACATGTACTGAAGCTCCCTATTCGTATCCGCGGATATCCGCCAGAAAAATAGATCCGTATTTGTATCTGGATCTGTTTTCTTTTCTTTAACGGAACTAATATGTATCTTTTGTAGAAATTGTATGAAAATAAGAAAAGTATTATAAATCTTTCTCGACTGCTGTTAATATATAAATTAAAGAAATACAAATACAGTATAACCTCGCATTTGCATTCTGGAAATTGAAAAGATTTCGCAGTTTACAAGTTATTTTTTTTTTACTTTCTTCTATATTTAGTTGAAGAAAGTATTAGATTCTATCAACTTTTGGTGTCAACCGCTCGATGGGTGGCACTGCTATACAGCGATTTGTGCAATTTCAGGGGAGGCTATATCTCAGGTTCTGTTGCGTATAATCCAACAAAACTTGATATGTGAGAAGACCAATATGAGATATTATGCTGATTCAATTTGAATGCCTATCAGCCAACAGGTGGCGCTGCTACACAGCGATTTCCGCAATTTAAAGAGAAGCTATATCTCAAGAACTACTGCACATAATTTCATATAAATTTGTATGTAAGTGCCATTTAATATATATTAGCGCCTGTCAACTTTTGGTGTAAACCACTCAACAGGTGGCGCTGCTACACAGCGATTTATACGACTGCAAGGAAAGCTATATTTCATGTTCTATTGTGTATCATCAAACAAAACTTAATATGTGAGAAGGCGAGATTATGAGACCTTATGCTGACTCAGTTTGAATGCTTGTCGGCCAATAGGTGGCGTTGTTATACTGCAAATTTCATGGATAACAGGATGGCTATATCTCAACATCTATGCCATATAACTGTACGAACCATAATATGTGAGATAACCATTATAAAAACACATTGTTTAAGAAGTTATTTATAGACGATAAAACTGTCTCTCTTTGGATATTTACTGTTAGTTTTCCCTAAGATGAAAATTATTTGCATTCATTACGTTAAACTTTTTAATAATAGTTTTAATAAATTATTCGCACTTAGTAAATTTGACAGAAAAATGTAGAAGAATGTCTTGTGGTGACCACAACATACTAATTTTTTTTATAGTTTACCAACTGTGTGACAATGAAAATTTACTTTATTTTATATCATGTTATATCATTTTACCTTGTTTTGCATGATTTTTAGATGAATAAGTAATGTTGATTTATTTTTTTGGTTTCGAGTCGGGTTCGGATCGCAAAAAATTCTCTGTTGCGGGTTAGGGTCGGTTTTCGGGTTGATGAAAATTTTTTTGTCGGGTTCGGGTCGGGTTTCGGGTTGATTAATTTTTTTTTTGTCGGGTTTGGGTCGGGTTGATTTAAAATTCATCTGTCGGGTTCTTGTCGGGTAAAACCCGACACGCGCAGGACTCTAATCCCTTGAAACAAACTTTAGTTAGTTACAGCTTTTTCCGTAGCCTCAGACACATAGATCACTATTTAGGCTACTCTTTTCAAGAAAAAATTTAGACAGATTTTACACACTAATTTTCATCTATATTTCTTGCGATCATGGAAAGATATCCGCAAGCGTTAACTCAAACAGTTCGCTAAAAAAATAATCCTTGTGGTTGAAAGAAAATATGCGATAAAAGAACACTGAATGATAAGATGTTCACTCAATTGCAATCTGTCAGTCAATTTGTCACCCATCCAACTGTTTAGAATCATCATCAATGTATGTCGCGGTAAACGTGATTTCACTATAAGGCATTTTTTAGTATATATGTGTAGTGATCGTAGCGACATCTATAATTTATGTACAACAACTGCTACTTTAACTTTCAGAAGATGTACTTCAACTTTCACTTACAAAATATGTAGAAGGCGTGGATGTATTGTCCTTGTTTATGTGTTTCATTTCATGTATCTGTTCTTGTTAAAATAAAAACTTATAAACCCTTGTGGTGTGGATTTTCGAGATATAAGCGGCCTTAGAGGCAAGCAATAAATCTCAGTACTCATCAAACCAAACAAACCAAAACAAAATATGTACTCCAACTTCAACTCACAGAACATTCTGCAGTATGTCAATGTCAGTGAGTAGTACGCCGCGCGCTCAGTATTGCTTGCTTGTTTCATTTATGATTGTTAATTATTAAAGAGTTTATTTTCGTAATGAACGACTCATCAATGTGTTAATCACCACGAAGACCTATAAATGGTGACTTTGGACTTAGAAAACTTTCATCCTTCTGTGTAACGTTTACGTGCAGCTAGAGTTTCGGTTTCAAATCGAAACCAATCTTAACTTTTTATTGCTTCTGTTTTGAATCTCTTCTGCTACGGATTCACTATGAGTGATGTTTCTGCAGTCAAGATTCCTAACTTTATTCCAGCAGACCCCTCGTTGTGGTTTACTATGATAGAATCTACGTTTGAATTAGCTACTCCAAAGGCCATAACGGAATCCAAAACTAAATATAATTACTGTGTAGCAAATCTCCCGCCAGCTGTTGCAATGGCTGTCCGGGACATAATTATTTCCCCTGGCAGTAATGACCCCTACGGAAAGTTAAAGAGGAAGTGATATCTCGGTGTGGAGAGAGTAAATCTCAAGAAATTAGACGGTTGCTTACAGGAGAACAACTGGGAGATCGGAAGCCCTCTGACCTGCTTAGTCTTATGCAACGGCGTGCAGAGAACCATAACGTCACAGATGCCCTGCTACTTGAGCTTTCCCTGCAACAACTGCCTTCCAACGTGCAATGAATTTTGGCGTCTATAACTCCTCTCACTTCCCAAAAAGCTGCTGAAATAGCCGACAAAATTCTGGACATCACACCTGCACAGGTGAGTGCAATAGAGACTAGTTCCATTTCGAACGCTTCCAGCAACAATGACTCAGAACTGCTGAAAGAGATTAAACTTCTGCGTAAAGAAGTAGCATCGCTAAGACGTTCGAGAAGTATTTCTCGTAGTCGTCGGTTTTTTCAACCAAGGAGCCCGTCTCTAAAGAACGATGCCATATGCTGGTATCATAAAAAATTTGGCTCTAAAGCCAATAAATGTTCACCACCGTGCACCTTTCAGGAAAACAACTCACCCCAGGAGTAGCGGCGACATACGCCTGGTATACTAATAGTTCTCGTCGCCTTTTTGTGCGAGATCGTCGGTCTAACGTTAATTTTCTCATCGAGACTGGTAGTGATTGTTCTATTATACCAGCTACCACAGTTGAAAAGGTAAGTACTCCTATACAAACTTTTAAAGCTGCTAACGGCACTTCTATTAATGTATATAAACAGAAACTTTTATCACTCAATTTAGGTTTAAGAAAAACTTTTAATTATCCTTTTTATGTATGCAATGTGTCTACAGCTATAATTGGTGCAGATTTTTTACACTATTTTAACTTACAGCCAGATCTTAGAAATCGTCGATTAATCGACGCCAATACAAAATTAAAGTCTAATGGTACGATTAAGATTGCTCATATTTATTCTATAAAATCTGTATTTAATGATAATAATTTCTCTCAATTGTTAAATGAATTTCCTAGTATTACTAAACCTCCATGTGCAGACCAAATTATTAAACATTCTGTTAAGCATCATATTGAAACATTTGGCTTTCCCGTTTTTGCTAAACCACGTCGGCTTGCTCCCGATCGTTTAAAAATTGTAAAATTGGAATTTCAGCACATGTTGGATTTAGGCCATATTCGCCCATCCAAAAGTAATTATGCTTCCCCTTTGCATATGGTCCCTAAAAAAGGAAGCGATGATTGGCGTCCCGTTGGTGACTATCGAGCTCAAACCAAAAAGGACAAGTATCCAATCCCTAATATGTTGATTTTACTAGCGAGCTTCATGGGACAACAATATTTTCTCACATTGATTTAATTAAAGCTTATCATCAAATTTCGATTGCTCCCGAAGACATCCATAAAACTGCAATTTGTACACCTTTCGGACTCTTCGAGAGCACTCGGATGCAATTTGGTCTGTGCAATGCGTCTAGTACTTTTCAAAGATTCATTGATGAAGTGACTAGAGGTTTAGATGGTGTTTACGCATTTGTTGATGATATTCTTATTGCATCTAAAGATAAACAAGAGCATTTTAAACATCTCAGAGCCCTTTTTGAACGATTAAGTCACTATGGTCTTACTATTAAACCCTCTAAGTGTACTCTAGGTGTACTTAATATAAAATTTCTCGGATATAGTATCTCTGCTGAAGGACTTTTACCCCTCCCTGACAGAGTTGAAGCAATAAACAAATTTCCCCGACCTACAACTATTACCCAATTGTGGCGCTTTCTTGACATGTACAATTTTTATCGAAGATTTATACCGAAAGCTGCCCACATTTTAGCACCCCTAGTAAAACTTTTGGAAGGCCATAAAAATAAAAAAAAAATCTTCACGTTCAAAAACATCTGAAGCACCTCTTAACTGGTCTGTCGAAGCAGAAACTACCTTTTCCACCGCTAAAACGGCACTTGCGGATGCCACCTTGTTAAAACATCCCATTCCTGGTGCTCGTTTACGTTTATGGTGTGACGCCTCGGATTTTGCTGTCGGCAGTACGCTCATGCAATATAATAATTCTTCATGGGAACCAATAGCATTTTTATCTGTAAAACTTACTAAAAGTCAGCGCACTTGGTCCACTTACGACCGCGAACTTTTAGCTATATATACTTCAATTAAACGTTTTCGGCACATGCTTGAAGGTAGAGATTTTTCCATCTACACTGACCAAAAACCTCTAATTTATGCCTTTAAGCAAAAGCCAGATAAATGTTCTCCTCGTCAATTGCGCCATCTCGACTTTATTTCTCAATTTTCGACAGATATACGTCATATTGATGGTACAGAAAACTACATTGCTGATACCTTATCTAGAATTGAAATTGATTCAATTTCAACAGAAATTTTAGATTTCAAACAAATATCTCTTGCACAACTCGAGGATCCTGAATTAAAAAACATATTAAATTCTACTGACAATACATGTAATATTCAAAAGCATTATTTTTCTTTGGAGGATGTAACATTATACTGTGACATGTCAACAAACATACCACGTCCTTTCATCCCAGAATCTTTTCGATCTAACATATTTAATCATATTCATAATCTTTCTCATCCCGGAATTTCTGCCACAACTAAATTAATAACTAAGCGATATTATTGGCCAAACATGAAAAAATTCATTAAAAATTCCGTGCAGTCATGTGATAAATGTCAACGTTGCAAAATACATCAGCATACAAAAGCTCCACTTGGAACTTTTGCCCTTCCAGATGCAAGATTTTCACACATACATGTCGATTTCATTGGTCCACTTCCTCCATCTGACGGTTATCAATATTGCATGACTATTGTCGATTGTTTCACTCGATGGCCCGAAGTAATCCCAACATCTGACATGACAGCTCTAACAACAGCTAAATCACTTGTAAATGGTTGGATTTCGCGTTTCGGATGTCCGGTTACCATCACAACAGACCAAGGTCGAAACTTCGAATCCACACTTATCCGTAAATTAACAAATATTCTTGGAACCACGCGTACACGCACAACAGCGTACCATCCAATATCAAACGGAATTTGTGAAAGATTCCATCGCTGGCTCAAAACTGCACTAAAAACCCATGAGAATATGAAATGGACTGAAGCACTGCCAATTGTCTTATTAGGTCTTCGAACTGCTATTAAAAATGACATTATGGCGAGTAGTGCTGAACTAGTCTATGGTACTACACTTCGACTTCCATCTGATTTTTTCACAATAGATAACTACAAAACATCTCCTGACTTAACATATGTCTCACAACCCTGTGAATCCATGAGAAAACTTTCTCCCATTAATCCCCTTAGTCATGGTACTTCTAATTAGAGATGTGAGCGGGGAAAAAACCCGGGTTTAAACCACGGAATAAACCCGGTTTTTTGGGAAGGGAATTTTGAAAGTATCTAAAACAAGGGAATTTTAAAAGTTTGTACAAGTTGCGAATTTATCTTTTTTTTTTCTTAGATTAAAGATCTTCTAAGGCATTTCAAAATGTTATCTCCCATTCATTTTTTTTTTTTTTTTAATGATTTTTTATTTTTTAAATAGTGCTTTTAAGGTCTATAAATTTAAAAAGTACAAGTTTAAAATTTCATTAATTAACAGACTTATTCTCTGTTATTGCCGTATATTTATATTTTAGTTCTGACTGTATACACACTGAGTTCAATACAACACTTTTTTTTTTTAATCGAAATCGCATGTTTCAGTTGTAAAACTTTAACATTTTATTTCAAAAATAAAACAAAAACTCTTCAAAATATTCTGCATTTACTAAAACAATCAATAATATTGCACTGGGAAATATTATTTCAATTAAAATTTCAACAATATTAATATGCAAAAAATAAATGAAGAAAGAAATAACAGCCAAATTATTAATTATTAGCTATTGAATATTTTGTGTATTGATTTAATGCATTAAAATTTTTTTTCTTGAATTCTTAATAACCGAAGAACTAATGTTCGATTTTGTTCCCTGTGCTCTTTGAGTGATTATAACAAAATTTTATGAACTAATGTGGAATTTTGTTCGATGAATTATAATAAAATTTAATAATTTTTAAGTATTCTTATCATAATTTAATTTCATTGTGTTATTTTTTTATAACATATTTTATCATGGTATTTATTAAAAAAAAAAAAAGAGAAAAAAAAAGTTATTTAAATAGGCAGACAAAACTTCATCATTTATTATTGTCAATAACGTAAACGTTTATTTTTTTACAATTTTCTGTAAAATAATCACATAATTGTTGATATCACTTTTATTTAAGCAAATAAAATAAAAATGATATTGAAACAAGTTACTTGGTACACCTAAAAGAAGTGAAATTAAATCTACACAATGAATATTAGTTTCTTCCCATCAAAGTTTCCAAAGTTCCCAAAATTCCCGGTTTAAACCCGAAAATTCCCATGTTTATTCCCCAGAAGCAAAATTCCCGGGTTTTTTACATCTCTACTTCTAATGTTTACATAAATCCATCTTTGCAGACATGTACTCATGTATTTTTGCGCATAGATAGTATTCAACCACCATTAACTCCTCCTTACACAGGACCTCATATTGTAATTAAAAGAAATAATAAAAATTTTGTTATTAAAGTTAATGGAAAACCTACAGTAGTATCCATAGACAGGTTAAAGCCTGCATTTCTGTTCTCAGATAACGCCAACTTATCTTCACCACCTGATTGTCACAACAACACAAATTCTGACTTACATGAACTTAGATCTAATACTTCTGCTGCACAAGAAAATTCACAACAGCAGAAAATAATCACAACTAGATCTGGTCGTAAAGTTCATTTTCCAAAGCATTTAGTAACAGATTATTTTTAATATCACTGCAAATCTTGTATTTGTTTACATTATCATTTATTCTTTTATATATTGCACTTATTCCTTGTTTATTTACTGTAATATAACTTTTCATGTGCACATGTGTATGTATGTATATATATTTTAAATAATTCTGTTCTCAGCAATACTTTTTCATATATTTCATTCTGTTATTGCATTTGTGTACATATATATTTTAAGTGTATTAGCATCAATATTCTATTGTATTAGCATTGTATTATTATTATTTTATATACATAATTGCATTTGTAATTGTATTTGTATTAGTATTTTGTAAATTTTTATCGTTCTCCTTGTTCACTGGGGGGATACTCCTGTAGTGATCGTAGCGACATCTATAATTTATGTACAACAACTGCTACTTTCACTTTCAGAATATGTATTTCTAGTTTCACTTTCAGAATATATACTTCTACTTTCACTTACAAATATGTACTTCAACTTTCACTTACAAATATGTACTCCAACTTTCACTTACAGATATGTACTTCAACTTCAACTCACAGAACATTCTGTTTTCAGCCTTGCTATAGTGAGTATAAGTAATAGCACAGACTATGGAAATACTTAGACCGGGCAAGGCGGTTCTAAAAGTGAAGTCTCAACTGTAACCGAGCCGCCACATTGGTATAAGCAAAACATTAATGCGTTTTTCATACAATCGTATTGGTATTATTCTATATTAATTGTAAAGGAGGCTATAAATCGTGAAAAATGGCTTGTGCAGCCTATGGTTGCACCAATAGACCATCTAAGAAGGTTCCGGGAATTACGTTTCACAGGTAAGTTTCAGTAAATATACTTGATCAACAAAAAATTTCCATATTTATTTTAGCGTTATGAGGTGTGGTAGACATTTGCCAGACAAGCGTTGCAGATTAACCATTACGTCGCTGAATAGAATATTGGATATTTATTTTTTTCATTGAGAAATAAAACAAATGTGAACTAGTATGTTGTGGCCACCACAAGACTTTCTTCTATATTTTCCTATACATATTCAATCAGTAACAACATTTTAAAAAAAAGTACGATTTTTTTTCTCAGTTTTTTTTTTTTTTTTTTTTTTTTTTTTTTTTTGTTAAAAGCAATACATATTCAAATAGTAACAATAATAATAATAAAAAAAAAATTAAAAAATACGATTTTTTTTTTTTGGTTAAAAGTAAAAAAAATCGATAACTTAGTTTTAAATAATCACAGATTTATAGTTCAACATTCATTTTAAAGGTACTGACAAGATCTTTCGAAAGATACCCATCTTCAAAATTTACCCCTCCCCCTGGTGTGAAGGGGTACTTCCCCCCCAGGGGGGTCGCGATGTCCCCACATGCACAGAAATTTTTTCCTAGTTAACTATTACTATTATCAATAACTCATATTAATTTTACAATCACAAGTTAAAAATAACTCTCATTATGTACATTTATACGACATTTTGTCCTATACTGCCATGTTAAAAATTTAGAAAAAATGAGATCACAGCGTCACCTGTTGAGCGATTCATCCCCAAATGTAATCAGCACCAGTTTATGTCGGAGACTAACTAAATACCAAGTTTGGTTAAATTTCGTTAAAAAAAAAAAAAACTATTTTTTTTTTCTAAGTTTTTTTTGTTAAAAGTAAAAAAAATCGATAACTTTGTTTTAAATTATCACAGATTTATGGTTCAACCATTCGTTTTAAAGGTATTGACGAGACCTTTCGAAAGATACCCATCTTGAAAATGTATCCCCCCCGGGGGTACTTCCCCCCAGCGGGGGGGGGACCGATGCCCCCACATACACAAAATTTTTTTCCTAGTTACATACTACTATTATCAATAATTCATATTAATTTTACAATCACAAGTTTAAAACAACTCTAATTATGCACATTTATACGAATTTTTGTCCTATGCTGCCATGTTAAAAATTTAGATAAAATGCTATCACAGCGCCACCTGTTGAGCTATTGATCCCCAAATCTAATGGGCACCAGTTCATGTCAGGGTGCAACTAAATACCAAGTTTGGTTAAATTTCATTCATGAGTTCGTGAGATACAGCGTCCACAAAATTTGTGATACACACACAGACAGACAGACATTAATGGTGTTTTAATGGTGTTTTTCATTTCCTGCGGCTTATTTCTGTCGAGCTATCTACATGATAGACCAGATGTTTCTGCCTAAAGTTTGTCTGAGTGAGTAATGCCGACCGGTTGCCGGCCTGGATAGCTCAATTGAAAGAGCCTTGACCTTTTAAATCAAAGATCCGTGGTTCGACTCCCGGTCCAGGCATTATTTTCACTCAGTCGGAAAAATAGAATTTCAATAAATATGATTTTCTTCCAATCAGTTGAATGTGTGATTTTAATAAAAATTGTATTTCTTTCTCCCATTATTTAATGGTGTTTTCCCTTTCCTGCGACTTATTTCTGTCGAGCTATCTACATGATAGACCAGATGTTTCTGCCTAAAGGTTGTCTGAGTGAGTAATGCCGACCGGTTCTCGGGCTGGAGAGCTCAATTGGTAGAGCCTTGACATTGTAAGTCAAAGATCCGTTGTTTGACTCCCGGTTCAGGCATTATTTCCTCACTCGGAAAAATAGAATTTCAATAAATATGATTTTCTTCCAATCAGTTGATCGTGTGATTTTAATGAAAAATGTATTTCTTTCTGCCATTGTTTAATGGTGTTTTCCATTTCCTGCGGCTTTTTTCTGTCGAGCTATCTACGTGATAGACCAGATGTTTCTGCCTAAAGGTTGTCTGAGTGAGTAATGCCGACAAGTTGTCGGCCTGGATAGCTCAATTGGTAGAGCCTTGACCTTCTAAGTCAAAGATCCGGGGTTCGACTCCCAGTCCAGGCATTATTTTCACTCAGTCGGAAAAATAGAATTTCAATAAATATGATTTTCTTCCAATCAGTTGAATGTGTGATTTTAATAAAAATTGTATTTCTTTCTCCCATTGTTTAATGGTGTTTTCCATTTCCCGCGGTTTATTTCTGTCGAGCTATCAACATGATAGACCAGATGTTTCTGCTTAAAGGTTGTCTCAGTGAGTAATACCGACCGGTTGTCGGCCTGGATAGCTCAATTGGGAGAGCCTTGACCTTGTAAGTCAAAGATCCGGGGTTCGACTCCCGGTCCAGGCATTATTTCCTCACTCGGAAAAATAGAATTTTAATAAATATGATTTTCTTCTAATCAGTTGTTTGTGTGATTTTAATAAAAAATGTATTTTTTTCTCCCATTGTTTAATGGTGTTTTCCATTTCCCGCGGTTTATTTCTGTCGAGCTATCTACATGATAGACCAGATGTTTCTGCTTAAAGGTTGTCTCAGTGAGTAATACCGACCGGTTGTCGGCCTGGATAGCTCAATTGGGAGAGCCTTGACCTTGTAAGTCAAAGATCCGGGGTTCGACTCCCGGTCCAGGCATTATTTCCTCACTCGGAAAAATAGAATTTTAATAAATATGATTTTCTTCTAATCAGTTGATTGTGTGATTTTAATAAAAAATGTATTTTTTTCTCCCATTCTTTAATGGTGTTTTCCATTTCCTGTGGCTTTTTTCTGTCGAGCTATCTACATGATAGACCAGATGTTTCTGCCTAAAGGTTGTCTGAGTGAGTAATGCCGACCGGTTGTCGGCCTGGATAGCTCAATTGGTAGAGCCTTGACCTTGTAAGTCAAAAATCCGGTGTTCGACTCCCGGTCCAGGCATTATTTTTACTCAGTCGGAAAAATAGAATTTCAAAGTATTATCCGTTTTTCGTTCTGTTCATTATTAGAAAGGAAATGGCTGAAGTAGTTTTTCATGTACCACTGATGTCTCTATAAATTAAATTACACCAGGGATCACATTTAATTTTTCCCGTTTAAAATGATGTCATTACAGAAGAACAACGTCATAAGAGAAACTTTTTCTACGGTGGGAAATAGAGTACCTTTATAAACCCGACGGTTTTAGTTAATAACTTCGTTAATGAAGGTGATACAGATTTCTAATTACCCGAAATGCCTTCCTTAGTGCCAGTATCCACTTGAGCTCAAGATCAACGCTCAAAACGTCATTAATCACGCTTCCGACACAAAGAGCTAAATGTCTTGTCATCAGTTGTAGCCCTTTTTTATCAGATTGCGCAGTTACCTCAAAGGAAAGCATGCAAAATTGACAAAGATATCTACCCCTGGCCCTCAATTATCTCAGCAGGGGTTAGATTTTAACCCCGTTCGAGGGTTTTGAGCTCGGGTGAGCTCGGCTGACCACATCAAAGGATTCTGAATAGAAGCCGCTGAATGAGCGCAAGTGGAAACCGGACTTTAGACATTCGGAACACATTGATAAATCTCATGATGCAGAGCACATTGTCCTCTGCCCCCTGCTTGCTCCGCTCATCAACTCCCGAGGAAGGCTTCGCCTCCCCCCGACTCGCTTCGCTCATTAACTGTTGTGGGATTCTACCCGACTATTCGCAACATTGCCTTCCATTGAATTAGATTATTAATAATACATAACAAAAGAGAAAATTTGAACAATATTATAGAAACTCACCATATTTGGTATCACATTTAAATACACAATATCTAATATTATATCATTTATAATATGTGAAAAATCTGTTTTAACATTCGACAATTTAATAACAATTTGATTATATTTTGAGAGAAAACAAATGATGGACAGCTAGGCACACAAAATAAACAACGATAGCGCTAACTTTTTAGCACAGAAAGAAATTCTTAATATCTAAACCATTTAGCGTTACAGCTTTAGTATATGATCCACTTGTTAAATTTTTGTCGCTGTTTGAGGATGAATTTTTTGAGTATTATTGATTGATTAAAGAAACTATAAACTTAATTTTTCTAATGATTATAATTTTTACTATTGATTTTTTTCAGTTAATTTAGGACAATATGTAACACTCTGCATTTATTTCCAACGTACAGCTAGGTTTAAAATGATGCTTATAACACTAAAGATGCAACTTTTTAAATAGCATTTTTTCTAGAATATGATTTAGTGAGATATGTTGAAAATAAATATCTTATGTGATTAATACAAATATTTTAAACATTCTATTAGTAGTAGAATGACCACCGCCATCTTACTTATGAGAGGCTTGTGAGAGCTTACGGTAGCACGACAGGACAATTTCTTTCAGACAGAAAATATGCAATGCCTTTTATTTTATAAAAAAATAGAAAACATTTAATTTTGAAAAAGAGGTCATTTTAGAGGACACAAAATTGAAGGAAAATGATTATAAAAACCAATTCAAAACCTACTTTGCACAAGTGGTGGAAACATTTTTATCTCAAATGATAAATTTGAATCAGTATACCTTAATTTAAATTAATAATACATGGATATGTTTACATTGCTATCTTTAGAAAACAAAACTTTTGTCAATATCAGTATCGCAAGCATATTTTCAGCATATACAACCTTAGGTAACGATGATGCAGGTGTATAAAATGATTATTTTTCATTCCCTAATTAATAAAATGCAATGTATACCCAAATTATACCATGCTTTTAAATCATTACTTAGTTTAAAACTATTAAACATAAATGTTTCAATTCAATAAAAAAATTAAAGTAAACATAGTGTATAGTATATACCTAAATTTGGAAAGTTGAAACTTTAAAGAATATTTCTGAATTTTAATGCTTTAAATATTCTAGGAGTTAAAATATCTCAGAGTGTAGGAGTTAAAATAATCTTATAAATAAATGACTGTTTATAATTTTTGTGAATAACAAAAATTCCATTAATGAATTTTATCATTTCATCAATAGCTTAAAAATTCTAGAAAGTAACTATCTCATAATCTACTTTTAGATACAAAATTAATTCACCACATATATAGTTTTTCTGTTTTATAATAATGATTTTAACTCTACAATTTAGATAATTTTGATGAAAATCTGTTTAGAATTTAAGTTTGTATTTGTATCAAGCTGCTTTGTAATATTTAATGACTTCTGTGATAAATGAGGGGTTAAAGTACTTAGCCTGTAAAATCATTTAAAATTCCTATTTGTCTGCTAATAATTATTATTATAGAAAATTAGAAATATGCTGTTCATCTCGCATTATTACACAATGTATTGCGACTTTTTAAATAATGAATCATAAATGAACAATCGCACAAACACGATTTATCACGTTTAATGACGTAAATCTTGTAATTTTTAATATACAGTTATTAATTTGACTTTCTGTATCAATAATAACATTCCACACACAAAAATAAATAAATATTTTATTTCTCATTGATCAACCCTAATATCCGCCATCTTACTTGTGAGAGCTTACGGGAGAGCGCAAGCAGTCGCAAATTTTTATGACAACAATCACAACTTTACGATCCAATATGGCCGATGGCGTTACATTTGTATCAAAATTACGACTACGATCCGACTTGTGATCTACGATAGCTGCGGTTGTTACTATAGCATGCCTCCCTTAACCGACAAAATGCTTAAAAATAGTTGAAAAATTATTATTTATTATTAAATTTAGCTTTTTAAAAGTTTAACTTTTCTTTTATAAACACTTTTAAACTTTGTTGGGAAACGATGAAAAAAAAGGTATTTTATTATTTATTAAAATGTGAAATATGTAAAAAAAAATATTATAAAACCAAGTTATTTCGGTCATAGAACTGTCATGTTACCTAATAATAAGGATAATTTGCCCAACTGGTATTTTAAATGCCAAAATAGCGATAAAGGGACAAACATAACAACCTATTGGAGCATGCCACGTGATTCATCTTGAACCACGGAAAGCTAATCTTTCATCAATTGAATCAGGACTCTAATTTATTTATCTCGTTGGTCGTTTTCCACACTGTTTATTCTAGACGCTGTAATAGAACACATAACAGAAATACAATACGAAGAAATGGAAAAACACCCAGGGTAATTGTAATCGAATCCGCTTTACTATGCTCGAAGGCGATTAGCAGTGTGGTGACATATAACCACTCGGCCACGGAAGGGCCAGAAAAAATATAGTTCAACTTTCAAGAAATGGCACTTCGCCCCTCCTTTATTTGGAAGAGTTTACTTTAAGAAAGGGGCGCACGATTTGAAAAGAATGAATGAGTGAGGGCAGTGATGCCAGATTGAGGATTTTGTCCCCATTTTGGGAATATTTTGGACTTCTGGGGACTTTTTGGGGACTGAATGTTTGTGGGGAATTGTTTGGGGATTTTTGAAATTTATGGGGAGAAACCTGAGGAATTTTTCTCTTTTTTTGTCTTAAATTGGTCTACCTGATTATTCCACGTTCACAGTTGTGAACTGTAGGGATTTGTCCTTACGCGTACGATAGAGACTTAGCAATTTTCTTTAGCATATAGGGACTTTTTTGAAGTGCCATTTTTTCTTAGGACATCCTCAGAAAATTCTGAGGATGAAAAGACATCCTACGAACATACTCAGCGCCCGTTGTTGTACACCTACTGAATTTAGAAAAAATGCAATTGATAATAGGGTTTGATAATACGTACAACCACGTACAACCTAGGGAGAGCTGATGAAACTAAACTAAACTCAGTACTTCACGCAGATTTAAAAATTTTCGACAACCAATATGTATACAGTCGGCTGCAAAATTATTCGAGCACTAGCAATAATCTTTGCCAAAAAAAAAGTACACTTAATACAGCTTTGTTAAATAAATCCTTGTCGAGTCATGTTCTTAATCAGTCTAAGAACATGATTCGACAAGGATTTACTTAGCAAAACAGTCTTAAGTGTACTTTTTAAATATAGGAATTATTGGCTAGTGCTCGAATAATTTTGCAGCCGACTGTAAAATGTAAATTAATTAGTGTAAAATTAATTAATTAAAAGTTAATTAACAAATGTAAAATTAATTGAAAGTTAATTAACAAGTCTCTATTCATACTAGTCATTCACTAGTTACAATAAAGTTAATAACTAGTGAGTATGTATAGAAGTTATTCTTGTATTTGCCTCCCTTAAATGAATGTTCCCTTTAACCTTTTGACGTGCGCTACACTAAAAATTTTACAGTTTTTCTGAGGGGCTCTCTCAGCCATAGACCTTATATATATAGACTACGCCACCAATAGGACTTCCCATTACAGTTAATGTCTTCAACATGAGGGTGTAATCTGATATCTTCATCCTTTGCGGTCAGCTCAGCATGCCACGTGACATAGACTTGAGGGAGATTCTTCTATAAGGAAGCACTTATTTTTGTAAGAATCAAACAAAAAATTCTCCCCTTCAAAATGGTTTTTCACAAAAGAAACTTCTTTATAATTAATCTATGACATTTTAGCTTTCCAACGATGCGTAAATCTAAAGGCTTAAATGAAAAGTATGTGTACAATACAGAAATTTAAAAAACTCAAAACTACTTTCTTTTCTAAGGAAAAATCACATAATATTCATTTCCGCCTCTCTCTTCAGGTCCGCATCACGTGATAATTTAGCTGGGGAAGCTAGCTCATCTCCCGGAGAGATAATGAGGCGGATGCGTGGCCTATCTTATAAGGTCTATGCTCTCAGCTTTTGGGGGTAGAATATAGCAGTCTGGTTGCTCACTGAATAATTTCTGGGGAAAGTCAATTAGGTGGAGGAACCTCTTTCCTCCCCTGCTTTTCCAGTAACTAGCCTCTCTTACCCTACAGCAGTTGGGGTGATATTACACTACAGATTTCTCCAAAAATTCCTTTTGGAGAAATACAGAGACTTGAAAAGACTAACTTTGACTGTTCTTTTTCAAAGAGTTTTTTTAATTATAAATATTATTCTAAGTGTTAATTTTCTCTATATATCTGTTTTCATTTCTTGTTGAACAAAATTAAAAAAAGAAGAAAGAAAGAATCACTGTATTTCAGTTATATACAATTAATTTTTGATCCTATGTATTTCATGCAGCAAATTTATTTCGATTGAAGTATATTATAACAATTTTAATATTAAATATTAGCATTACTATGGAAAATTTATAATTTAATAAATTATTTAAGTTTCAAAATAGGGGTTAATTGTAATTAATACATAGCAAATGTTTAAATTAACATCGCCTTTATTGTATTGATTATTATATATATATATTTTTTCTTCACAGTCACATTAATACTACGTTAATTAACTAAATCTTTCATGGTTTACTCGTTAAGCTTTAATTTTTCCTTTTTACTACATTTTTTCTCTTTTTACAGCAAATATAATCTTTATTTTTGATTTGTTACCATTTGATCTTTCAAAGGTTTTGGAAAAACGTTGGGCACCCTGTAAACTAGTTTAACCCAATCCACCCGTCTTAAGCCGTGGTGGCCAGCTCCTTCTTCTTCTGGTTATTATAATTATTTTCTATTATATAATATCATCCAGTAATGTTTTCGAAACAATGCATATTGACTTTTTAAATAACTTTTGCATTGTGAAAGACTTCGTTTCCATATGTGGTTGTTTGTTCATTAATTCACGTCTTCCTTCTGGTGTCTGATCATTGTAATGATGAATTATTTATTAGTAGTATTAGTGAAAGTGCCGCAAAGTAGCACTAAATTCGTTCTGGATTAACCCCTGGTTGATAGAACATATTTTTCTGAATTACAGAAAATTTCTGGCAGCGCATTGCAGCAAACAGGACTTTTTGTTGACTTTGTATACTTAGAAATTCTGATACAAAACAGGACTTAAGTACTAAATTCCACTTAGGAGTTTTTTTCCCCCTTTCCTTTAATATATTATAATTATAATTTAATAGTTGTCTTTCCATACCAGAAGCAGGGAATTGGAAAAAAAAAAAAAAAAAAAAAAAAAAACTTCTTTACTTTAAAATATGAAGTTAATTCCTTAGCAATAGTATATTAATTTAAATGAAAACTAAACTCACTGTATCTTGAAATATATATATATATATATATATATACACATTCTGCTTTTATGATTTGTATATAGTTTTTCCATTATATCACATTACTTCCTGAATAAGAATTCATAAAAACTGTAGATAAAAATATTGATAAGCATTATTCTGTAGTATTATGCTGGTTTGTTTCTGCATACAAAGGCTATTCTTAAAACATACTCAAAGCTAATTCACAGTTTGTTTTTGGAATAAGACACAAGAGTATATTTTTTGAGAATAGCATAATTTTTTAATATATAATTTTATTAATACAATCGAACCTTGTTAACATGAATATCAGGGGAGATAAAAAATTTGTTCATGTTATCAGTAGCCAATCTTCATATAACTAAACTAATCTTCCTTTTAACGGGGATTGTCGAAACAGTTCATGTTAAAAATAATTCACATTAAGGAGGTTAGATACTGCACTTCTTGAGTATATTATAGTATCTTTTATGCAAACATTATTAAAAGACTTTCTTTATGAAGATGTTAAAGTGCCCTTTTTGAATTATTAAGAATATTATAGAGCCCTTTTTGAATTATTAAGAATATTATAGTAATCTTTCTGAATTATTGAGAATATTATAGTGCCCCTTTTGAGAATATTAAAGTGCCCTTTTATCGAGTTCACTGTAGAAAGTGTTGTTTACAGTCCGTTAAAAAATTATAAGACCATTTTAATTTTATAAATTATAAGAAAAATAAAGATTCTAATCATATTTTAAATACATAAAATAACATATTGCTCTATATTTTTTGTAATTAGTTTGCAATAACCTGGTATAATGCAATACATGTTTAATTAAAATATATATTAGAAATAAGTGAAAAATAACCTGTTAAGAAAATATAAGACCACTTGTCAAAAAACAAAATTGTACAAAAAATTAATATGATATTGGTCCTCCATTTTTTCCGATGACTTCAAACACTCTGTTTTTCATTGAAGTAACCAGGTGATTAAGTTCAGTTATAAAATATTGTACCATTCTTTTACAATGGCTACTTCCAGTTCATTGGCAGATGAAAATTGTTCATTATTAGCATAAACTTTGCGAGATAATATACCCCATAGGTTTTCCATGGGGTTCAAGTCTGGACTTCGACTTGGCCATGGCAAAACATTATTTTTTTCTTTTTTAAACTACTCCTGTGTGGATTTAGATGTATGACAAGCAGCACTGTCCTGGTGAAAGATCCAGTTAGCACCACCTAATAAAGGTCCAAACGGTATCATATGATCATATAGCACAGACTGATATTGTGTTGAGTTTACATGACCCGAAATCCTCTGTAAATCACACAACTCCTCATAAAGGAATGCTCCCCAAATCATTACTGATCCTCAACCCATTTGTCGACTGAAGCATTCTTTTTGTTCCTTCCTCAAGTCGTGCCAATAGTGTTTGTAACCATCGGGACCATCAAGGTTAAATTTCTTTTCATCAGAAAATATAATTTGTTTCCACTAATCATTCCATGACATTACATTTTTAGCCCATTTTAATCTTTCTTCTCGATGGCATTTCAATAACTTTGGTTTTTTCTTCAATTTCATAAATTTCGTATTAATATTTAATTTAAGACTCTTCCAGACTGTTACATGTGAAGTTTTCTTGCTGAAATGTTTCGAAATTTCACGAGTTGAAAGACCTTTTTTAGTTGACAGTCGAAAAATTTGTCTATTACCACGTGCTGTCAAAATATTTTTTCTACCAGATCATTTTATTTTGTTTGAATAATCTTTTCTAATTATGGCATTATGAATGGCAGTTTTAGAACGGTTCATTATCCTCGCAATATCTCTTTCAGATTTACCAGAACCTTTATAAAATAAATTTTTTCTCACTTCGCACTCCGATAATTCTTTACCTCGAGTCATCGTCAAATTAATCGTCTATAACACATTCACCTTTGCTTCTTAGGTTATGCTTTTACGAAATACTGACGCATGCGCTTCATATTGAGTTTGACGTCATGTATAATATGCTAATTTTCTCAGGTGGTCTTATAATTTCTTAACAGTCACTGTCTTTAATTTTTAGAAAAATGAATAAGTTTTAATGAAATTTAATTTAATTTTAAAAGTTGGAATTAGTATAGGATGCGTTTTCTTATCAATTTTAAATACGCAACTAAAAATTTGCATATTATGCTCTCTTCTTCAGAAATGCACCAATACGCTTGTGGTCTTATAATTTCTTAACGCACTGTATATTTTGCTGCTTAATAAAAACTCTAATCGCAGCTATGCCCAACAGAAGACTATGCAGAGGCAGTAGTTATCCTGAAATTCCTTTAATTTTTTTTTTTTTTTTTTTTTTTTTTTGTCCTGAAACATCTTGAATTTTCACTTAATGTCCTGAATTGCCTTAAATGGCAGTAAAATTCCAAAACTTCATTAATTTTTCCTCCACTTTTCAACGAGAAAAAGTATTCTCAAATGATAATTTCAATGTTTACCTCTTGGTCAAATTTATTAAAATTCGTTTGATTTCATCTTTCAGTAATGTAGGGCCTGAGAGAGGATTGATTTTATATAAGTAGAAATATCACGAAAGATAATGCATATCGGGAATCTGAAACTATTTATGTTTTTGCAGGGGTCATTTGAGAAATCAATCCCCAGTTCCTTCTCTTATATCAAAAAAGATAATTGATATATAAACCAGCTACATGCTGAAAAATACAGCTCACTTAGAGCAAATAAAAAAGACAAGCTCAAAAAAGGAAACTCGATGAAGATGCTGCTGCTTTCCAAAGTCTTGCACAATAATTCATTAAAAATAACTCTCATTTCATACATTTATATGAAATTTTGTCCAGAAATTTTTTTATGCATAGACATTTTCTAAAAATAGTCAAATTGTATTCAGAACATCTCAAAACATGAAAATACGCCGAAAACCATAGTTAGAAAATTTTCACGAAACTAATACTTTCTTCTTATATATATAGAAGAATGTAATAAAAGCAGTTCAAAATTCCTACCGGACATGGAAATTTAAACTGCTGTAATGAATCGATTTATAAGTAATTCTAATTTGGTATTTTTTTTTTTTTTTTTAACTAGTATTTTTGTGATTGTATATTATGTACTTCATAAATTATATTTTTTAACTCATTAAGTATTTTTTCCACTTTATGTAATTTATACAATTAAATTTCAGTTAATTTATATCTGGGATCTTTTCTAAATGGGCAATTTTTAGTGCGTAGGGGATGGGGGGCACATACACATTAGAGGTCAAGACTCACGGTCGCTACTCACCAAGTGGGGGTAAAAAAATTGGTATGATCGCCATTTTTTCCGCGAATTCGTGAAAATATTTCTTCCGTTTGAAAAAAAAAAAAAAAAAAAAAAAAACAGATATCGTTCGTTAAAACCACTTTTTTTTTTTTTTTTTTTTTTTTTTTTTTAAATAAGTAGCCAATTTCAGTTAATTGAAATGTAAGGAAAGCTTAAAACATTTTTTTTTTTTCCAATGGCCAGGCAAAAGATATAAAGTTACAAAACAAATTATAAACAATATAACATAGAACAAAAGACCAAATTCATTACCTAAGGAGCGATCTTGCCTCCCAATATCTCGACTCTTCTGTAGAACCTCGGAGAGCCCTACAACGGGACAGCTGGTCCTGTCCATTACTTCTCCAGAATCACAAAGTGGGCAAGTAGGGTCGTTTAAGATACCCATGCACTTCAAATGAGCGGCATGTCCTGTAGATAGGCGGAAAGTCGCAACTGTCTTACGTTTTGGTTTATCAGGAATAAGAGAAGGAAAGAGAAGAGAGGAATAAGAGAAGCTTAAAACATGTAAATTCAGCGAAAACCGGAAATCGAAATTTTTTTTCCGAATTTTCTACTTTCTTCTTATACATGCAGAAGCTAGAAGTAAATCCACTTTTTAAAAAATAGTAGCCAATTTCAGTTAATTGAAATGCAAGGAAATCTCAAAATGTGTAAATTAATTGAAAACCAGAAATCAAAAGTTTTTCCAAATCTTACACTTCTTATATATGCAAAAGATAAGTGTAACATTGTGGAAATTTATTTCCTGATTTTAATTTCCATATTTGGGTATAGTTACAAATTAGGTATCGTGCACATATGTTAGATTAAATAATTTTGCTGTCAAATTGACAAAATTTTAATTTGAAATCTCTAGAAAGAACAAGAGCATAAATTTGATATCTGTTCGTCCTTGGCATTTTGTATATTTGGCGATCAAAAACGTAATACAAAAAACATACATGTCCAATGTATATTTTTGTAATACATATATATTGTACGAAATATTGTTTCATATTACTGATTGCTCTCTTAGTGTACGTTTTTAAAATAACAATGTTTTTTGAAAGGAATTAAATATGCTCGCCAGATAATTGAGTGATCTTTTTTTTTTTCCCCAAGAACGGCATATATTAAATCTGTTCCTTTGGAATGAATCTCATTCTTTTGAACTGAAATGTTTATGTTTATAACCAGAAGTGAAAGTCTGCCATTTTATTTTTCTAGAGCACTGAAATTTAAAGTTAAATTTTTATTAATTTGACAGAAGAAATATAACATAACCTAACACATGCAGACAGTAACTTATATAAAATTATACACAATCAAGGGGATTTAAATCGGGAGATAATTTTCCTTAATGTTTAAAACTAAACCAATTAATGTTAAAAATCAATTCATTTAACGTTTAACATAGGAAATGTTTGCTTGGCCCCACGGACGGTCAGTGACGTCATCACATCGCTTGCGTATAGTAATAAACTCATTAAAAAAAGTAGTCAATTTCAGTTAATTGAAATGCATTATGTTTTTACTTAAAAATGTCTTCAAATTAATTAGATCATAATTAAAGTAGAAAAAAATAGAACTCTCATAAATCAAATCCTTTTTTTACTTGCATTTATTTTGAACAATATAAACTTTTCAGTTTTTACTGTTCAAAACTGTTGTTTATACTGTTAACTGTTGTTTTTTGATCTACCACTCATGTACTCAGATTTCTTTCAATTTAATGGTTGTTTTATTTTAGAATAAAAAATCTATAGTCAAGAGTATAGTGATGCTACATTATACAAATTACTGTGTCTATGGTTTTATTTGAGTTTTAAATGTCAAATCTAAACTAATCATTAGCATCTCCATATTTGCCCGAGTAGATACACAATCTGAAAGTATTTTTACCTCTAGCTGATGTAAATTTCTGATGTCTGCAATGAGACAGCTGCTTAAAAAAAAAAAAAAAAAAAAAAAAAAGAGAGAGAGAGAGAGAGATTATCTGGTATGGGAAATAATCCACATTAAAATTTTTTTACAGATAATCTGCATGAAGATACATTACTTAATTTTTTATGTTTCTATACTGATGAAACTTACCGTAAAATCCTGAAAATAACCCCTCCCTTGAATGTAAGCCCCCCCCCCCCTTTCTTTTCCATTTTCTTAAATATACTCATCCCCCTTACCACCAGGCGTATATGCATGGTGCCAGTAAATCTATCTTTCACCATTTCATCCAAACCTACTTTCAATCTTCAAATCTTCTAGATCAACACATCTGCACTTTTTGAAAATGGGGTTATTTTCAAGATTTTACTGTACTTAATATTTATGCAACATATAAATATTTTATTTATTTATTTTTAACAGGATGCTTTGATATAGTTCCTGAAAGAATACAGATCCAATAAAAAGTACAAATATTAATTATGAAGAAGTTGTCATTTATAAAAATTCTGTATATTTATTTTGTTTTAATATCTGTTTTGTATTTCTAATAAAACTATATTTAATAAATGTATATTAAAATTCACATTTTCCTTTTTTCTTTGTTGAAAGATCAATCAAGGATCATTTGAGAATTTCAGCAGGCAGCCTAACCTGGTGCCTTTTTCTAATGAAATAACATTTTTTTTTTTTTTTTTTTAAATACCCATTCTACATCCATTTCCTTTTGCTATTCTATTTTGTTCAGAAAATGTAAGATTTGTTAGTCTGAATTAAGACTCCTATATAGAGAGCTGACGCATCCGCCATTCTTACGCTCAAAGGTTACCATAACCAGTGTTGTGCAAGTTCACGAAAAAAACGAACTAGTTCAAACTCAAGTTCATCGTGTAAAAAACGAGTTAGTTCGCGCTCAAACTCATGTCTGAAAGAAATGAACGCGTTCAGTTCAAGTTCATTTTTGAAAACGAGCGAAGTTCACTAAAAGTTCATTTTTATGTACATTTTTTTTTTTTTTTTTTTTTTTTTTTTTTTAATAGATCTTATCTTCTTTGAACACTTTCATAGGTAATTTCCCTTTTTTTTTTTCTAAAATTACCAATTACCATGAAAATTATTTTTAATTTTATGCTTAATTAAACTTATTAACTGACAATTCTTAATTATAACTTATTAATTTAATTGTAGTAAAAATTTATTTAGCAAACACTTCTGAATAGTGTTCCCACTGTTTTTGCATGGTTTTTTATTCTCAAATTTTCAATACGTTAGTTTATGCGCATGAGAACTTATTAATAGGAGACAAATTCTATCATTTATAGGTTCCGTTGTTTTAAATCAGTATTGTGCAGGACCGCGTTCATGAGTTTAATTAAAACTTTTTCAGTTTTGAGCTGAATTTCGCTCGTTTTTTAGATTGTAAATTTGAGCTAGGCAAAGTTCATTTTCTCATGAATTTCAGCGGGAAAAGCAACTCAAACTCATATGGATTTTATTCCTCTGTGAAATTTTTTTATATTCTTGATAGCAATACTTTCTACCCTTTTAATCACAAGAAAGAACGCATTTCTCACAAGAGAGAAACGCATCGGGTCGGGTATAATCGCTTATTACCTGCTTTGCTGGTCAGGTGCCGGTAAAATTTGCAATAATATTTATTCTCAAAATGTTTTCTTCGAAGATTGTTTTATGCTTCACTTATGAATCTAAACTTTTAAATGAAGAGATTGGATGACATTGCCTTCCTTCCTAGTAATTTAAAGACATGACTGATAGCACGAATTTAACTACATTTACCTAAATATTAATACTTAACGTTTAAAATATGGAAAACTTTTTTTTTTTTTCAACCTATATTTGCTTCCTTATTTTACTGTCAAAATACTTGGAACAGTGGATTTTTTAAATATAAATTTTAATACATTGTTGTAATATTTTTATGCAATATTGAATTTTCTTCAATAATATAATTGTAGTTTGTGTAAAATCACTTTTATTTAGCTTATTATCTAACGCAATTTTAACAATATGGCGGGTCAGAAGCTGCAGATTCATTTCGGGTTGAAGGTCAAAAGTCATTTTGCAGGTCGGGTCGGCTGCGAGTCAAGTTTACTCGAACCACACAGGACTCTAAGCCAGTCCTTTCATAAGAAGAAATATAAATTCCGCTGGTCACCTGGTACTATTGAAGACTTAAATGCCCTATCCAGTAGGCTACCCTTTTCCTTGCTACAGAAATTTTTTTGTGCCCCAGTTTTCCACGATATTATACTGTTGTCAATTTTGCATTTCAGTTTTCATGCAATCAAATCCATGTTATTTCAATAACAGAAAATTATGCGAAATTCCTCGTATTATAAAAAATTATGGAAATTCTAAGAGTGATTTAAGAAAAGTTTTAAGAAAATCTTTAATTATAAATAAAAATATAAAAATTTAAAAGTATAATATTAAATCCTGTTTGCCATTATCATAAATGGTATTTTAAAACTAGCTGTACGTTTAAAAAAAGAAAAATAATCTTTAATTTAGTACACGTATATTTGAATTTTTGTGGATGTATTCGTGGATATATATATTCATTTTAGAAGAAAAAAAAAAAAAGAAAAAAGAAACATTAAGACAATTTAAATTAGATTATAAATAACTTATTGTAACAAGGAGGATTATTTTTTTTTACTTTCATTTATTTTTTTCTTATTTTTTATTTCATTTATTTATTTATTTATTTATTTATTTATTTATTTTTATTTTTTTTATTTTTTTATTTTTTTATTTTATTTTTTTAGTTCCACATCATACTATAGGTATGGGGAACTTACGCAATCGTGAAAATTTTCGACCTAGGTTTTTTTACTTTTTTACACGTTTTCAGGTGTGAGGAATCCGAAAATGACAAAATTTGTATGGTGTCTGTCTGTAGGGTGTGTGTTAGTGTGTTAGTCCGTTAGTTTGTTTGTCTGTGTATACGCTATCTCAAGAACAAATTGTCGCAGAGAGGACAAATCAGTTTTAAAATATTACTTCCGACACTGGTAAGAACCCTATTCATTTGCAGCATTCGAATTAAGAAACTTCGTAAGTTATTAGAAATTTACGATTTTCTTAACATGGGAGGAGAATAGGACAAAAATTCACTTAAACGTGCATTAAATGGAAACTTTTTACTGTAAAAATGTCAGACCAGTTTTAAAATATCAGTTTTGATGCCGGAATGAACATTAGTAACTATAAATATGCTACTTTGAAAATTTCGCAAGTTATTAGAAGTTTACGAATTTCTTAACATGGCAGTATAGGGCAAAATTTCACATAAACGTCAATTTTGAGAGATATTTTCATCGTAAAGATGTCAAACTACTTTCCAAATATTATTTAGGATACTGGCATGAATATCATAGACTATGGCTTTTCCAATTTAAAAAAATCGTAAGTTATTGAAAATTTACGAATTTCTTAACATGGCAAAATAGAGCAAAATTTCACATAAACGTCAATCTTGAGGGATATTTTCATCATAAAGATGTCAAACCACTTTCTAAATATTATTTAGGATACTGGCATGAATATCATAGACTATGGTTTTTACAATTTAAAAAATTCGTAAGTTATTTGGAATTTACGATTTACTTAACATGTCAGAATAAGGAAAAATTGAACATAAACTTCCATTTTGAGGATCATAAATACATTAGAGAACTTCAAAATTACATTTATGATATTTGTTTGAACATGTTTGAATACAAATATTCTAATAAGAAAATTTCGTAAATTATTCGTAATTTACGATTTTATCAATATAGCGAAATTGTAAATTTTTCTTATAAATATGAATTTTGAGGATTATTGCATTGGATATAGTAGCGTGAAAACTAAACAATGGAACTGACCCTCATTAAATAAATTAATAGATTAGAATAAGATAAATATATCGAAGTGAACGGTGGATAGCCTATTAGGCGGGGATTTCATTCTGTTACTGAATCAAGCTTTGGTCAAATTAATTTCTTTTAACATGATTATAATATGTCTCGCACTAGAAATTTATGAGAACATAAATATGATGGGGAACTGAGCAGAGTCCACCTATGCCAACTAGTTTTTATTATTATTATTATTATTATTATTTGCATTTTCCAGAAAGTGTTGAAAATAAAATAACCATTGATATAAAATCTACATCTCCGACATGAAATTATTTCAATAATTTGAATGCATTTTCATTTTTAGTATTAAAAATATAAATAGACATTTAAAACTATACTATTATTCTATTTAATCTATGTGTAATATGTGTTAAACCTGTAATCCTCGTCTAAAGGTTTTAATTTTTAAAGATGCTATCTTTCAATGCAAAAGTTATAAAATAAAGATTATTTTCATCAATTAAAGAATTACTTTCGCAAATAACAGGAATCTCATTATTTTTAAAGAAAAAAAGGGACTCTGTGGACATGTGACTAGGCAATAGTCCTGTGAAAGCAGATCCTTTCTCTGACTCTGATTAGTATCGGTCTTTATCAGCGAAAGGAAATGTCCGGTACTTTTATGAGTGGGCGGCCACACTGCCTCAGGGCTGTGGGGTGTAGTACATCTCCCGTGGCTCTGTCTGGGTGGTCTTACACCCGCGCAATGCTATGTAATGTTCTAATAGTATTTTATAGTAGATTCTCACGCTTTTTTCTTTTGAATCCAATACAATGTCGCCGCGTACATGTTTTGTCGGAGACGAAAGACTAGGTTACTCTCAAAGAATATTTGCGCTCCTCTTATTTTAGAAAATACGAAAGAAATCCCTCTCTTCAAAAATGGTCAACAGAGTTACTGAAAAGGAAACTTACCACTGAACTGCTATTTAAAATAAAATGTATTTATTCACAATGTTTCCAAGAAATTTTATAAACATGTCTCAGATTTATCAATTATATATTACTATGAAAATGATGAGTTTTTATTTGTTTATTTATTTATGATTATTATTATTATTAATTTATTTTTAACTGATTTAAGCTTTATTAATATTTATTTTAAGTTCTGTAATATAGGGGAGACCGGGACACAGTGAACCACTTTTACAATTTTTTTCCCACAAAAACAGAAAAGCAATGTACTTGTAAAAAAAAAAAAAAAAAAAAAAAAAAAACAGCAAACAATCTCTAAGCTCTTCTTGACCTTTCTTAATTTTTTTTATAATAATATTTCCAATAAATTATGAATGAAAAAAAAAAAAAAAAAAAAAAAAAATTGTGAGCACTTACAAAGTGGACCACTGTGCCCCATGACCGCGGTACAGTGGACCAGCCTTTTTTGCTTATATTAAATTATTATAAATTACTTTCTTTTTTTCTCTAAAATTAATTTCTCATACTATTCTAGTCTAAAAAATATAATTCAGGCATTTTCATGAAAAAAAAAAAAAAAAAAAAAAAAAAAAAAAATTAAAATAAACGAATGAGAAATCAAATCCCACTAAGAAAATTTATTAAGTTGAAATAGATAATTGTTTTTTTTATTCTTTTATTAATATTTTATAAATCAGATATATTTTTTTTTATTCAAATATTAAAAGATATTATACTACTATTCAAATATTTATTATTATTATTATTATTATTATTAATTATTATTTTGAGGTATAATTAATTTACATTATATTTGTAGAATAAATTCAACTAAAATGTATTAAGCTACTTATTTTGCTTTTCACATATGATCTCTAAAACTAACAATAATAATAAATTTTTCTACTATTTATTAAATTAGATATTTTTCCTTTTATTAATGCTATATAATTCAAATAGTTATTAAATTTAGATTTCAATAATTATTATATTACTATTCAAATATTTATTCTTTTCAGAAATTTATAATTTTTTTTTTATTTATTTTATCATAACATTAAGATATTATTATTTTGAGACATTAATACTTTACATTATATTTGCATCTATAAATTTAACTAAAACTAATATAAGTAATAAACTAATTTATATTTTTATGCACATTGGAAGGTGGTCCGCTGTGCCCCGTGCCAGAGTAAGACAGATTGTAATAATAATAAAATAATATACAGACTACAAATATGCTAATAATTTTTAGAAATTTAAAAACAGCAATATCTTGCCTTTAACAGCTATATAGTATTTATAGTTGCTAGTTCAATCTTTATGAAATTTTAAAATCCTTCAATGTGGAAAATTTACTTTGAACAGTTCAAAACAAAAAATATGTTCAAAATGGTTACCTTACTATTTCCTATGTGGTGTTTTTGGCTGCATAGATACAACTAGTTACTAGTACCATGCTGCCATACATGAGTATCCATATGAAGTAAAAGAGTTGAATATTAATAGATTTAAATAGGGGTGGTCCACTGTGCCCCGTGCTCCCCTACATTTAATAAAGTTTCAGCTTTATAAATCAAAGACAGAATTTTATTATGTATATACTGTTTACATAATTAAAGCTTATAAATGGTCAAGTTAGTGATTTTTTTTTCTTAATTGATTAAAAATAAGATAAAATTTCTTAAAAATAGAATAATTTCTGTAATGATACTTTCGCCATCCAAATTCTGGTATTTTATTTTATGACTCCCCCCCCCCCCCCACACACACACATAAAGTTTCAACATATATTTATTTATTTGTTTGTTTACTTGTCAGTCACATCCCTATAATTTAATATTTGGGTTGAAGAAAAAAAAAAGCCCTAAAATTTTAATTGTATTTTTTTATTGTTCAAAATTGATTGTAAAATTGCTGTTAATTTGAGGTTCAAGATATAACTCTTTTAGATCATTTCCAATTGATATTTCTTGAATATACATTCTAAAATTAAAAATGGTTTGAACTAAGAAGTTTTGTTTATATAATTTTGAATAATCATCTAAAATATTTTTCAAGCTATAGTAAAATTTAAGTATACATGCTATTTATAATAGCAGAGATTAAGTTCATGTGTGAGAAAATAGTGCATTTGAAACTATTAGATAGTTCTCTAAGCTCCTTTTAAATTAATTTCATATAAATATGTTCAAATTTTGATACCAAGTAATTCCACGAAGAGTTGAGAAGTTTACAAAACTACACATTTTTTCTCGCTAATGTTTCTGAAGAAATTGAATAATTCTTAAAAACTATTAAAAAAGTGAGAGAGAGAGAGAGAGAGAGAGAGAGAGAGAGAGAGACTAATACTATTTTTAATGTGTAGTATATTCTAGACGAAACTTATACAAAAAGATCGCTCATTTTTTGAAAGAAGACATTATTTCATGTTTATTGGTTTAAGGCGATTTCTTTGAATTTTTGGAAAATGCAGATAAAGGCGAACACATCGTTTTTTATGAACGCTTGCAAACGGGAGGTAAAAGGGAACACTCATCCCCCCCCCCTCCCGCAAACCCTACACACACAATGTTAAAACAAACTGGTAGATTTGGTAAATTTCAAACCTTTGGCAAACTTCTTAAACACTTTTCCGTCAAAATCCATAATGAATTTACAAATTCTAATTTTGTATTTCTTTCCCTTCCCCCTCCCCTTTTTTTACTTTCTTCTATATTCAATAAAAGAAAGTATTGGATTCGTAAAAATTTTTGACTTGCCGTTTTCGATGGATTTACACGCTTTGAGAGATCCAGAACACGATTTGACAATTTTTAGAAAATGTCTGTTTATGTGTGTGTGAGACAAAAATTTTTGGGGGCTGTATCTCAGGAACTACAGCACAGAATTGCATGTAAATTTATATGCAGATGTACCTTGACCAAAATTAGAGCCTACCAAATTTTGGTACCAATTTCTCAACAGGTGGCTCAACTAGACCGCGATTCCCACATTTTCATGGAAGGCTATATCTCAGGAATTGCTGCACGAAATTGCATATAAACTTATATGCGGATGCATTTTGATCCAGATTAGTGCCTGTTAACTTTTGGTGTTCATTACTTAACAGGTGGCACTGCTGTACCGCGATTTCTTCAATTTCAGGGAACACTAAATCTCAGGAACTACTGCACGAATTTCCATATAAATTTATATGCAGATGCACTTTTTCATTAAAATAAGTAACAAGGTGATATAAAGTTAATTATTCTCTTTCAATCTGCTCCTAGACACCCGCTCCCTTTTCCCAGGCATATACTAAGTGAAAATGGTAACAATTTAATTGATTGAAATTTCTAAAAATGTATTATGAAATAATTCTTTAAATTTATTCTTTGATGTTTATTATTTTTGCGATTTGCAAATTGCAAAAATGCCCTTTTTCCCTGTGCCCTTTTTTCCGGGTGCCCTGAGTGCCTTTTTTTCCAAGTGCCCTTTTTTCCGGGATCCATTTTGCACAATTGTTCTCTTTTCTGTCCTTTTATTCTTCTACTTTCCTTTTTTATATTTCAGACAGAAATATTTAATATGAGTTTGAGTTTGAATTGCTTTTTCACGCTCAAGTTCGTGAAAAAAACGAGTTTCGCTCAACTCAAGTTCATAATTTAAAAAACGAGCGAAGTTCAACTCAAAACTCAAAATTTTTGAGCTACGCTCATGAACGCGTTCGTGCACAACACTGACCATAACTACATTCTCTTGTAGAGTAGGGATTGTGCGTGATTGTTTTTATACATATTTTCAGATAATTTTTTATGTGAAATATGGGCGATTGTGCAACCGTCAATTGCACTAATCTTTCTCGTGATAAATTTTGATTCTTTACGTTTCCAGATGATGAAGCAAAAAGGAGAAAATGGATTAAAAATTGTAGAAGAAATGGATCGGTTCCGAAGCTCAAGAGCTGAATTGTGCGAAATGTTATTACTACTGTTTGAAAATAAAACACTTTATTTTTAAGATTTAAGTTCTATATTAAGATTCTGAAAGGCATTTAAATGACTCATTTACAGATTTAATTAAAAAAAGAACTTCCGAAAGGATAAAAAGATTTATTTGGTTAGGAAATTTACTAGGGTTGTTGGCGAATTTTTTGTCAGTGTTCGCCAATGTTTACGAATCTGTAAACAATGCCAGACGCGAACAGATTTTTTTTCCTGTTAAATCCGTACAGAATTTTGAATTTAAATAAATAAATAAATAATAAATACAAATACAAGTACAAAGTTATGTATTTAAAACCTTAATACCTTATATTTTTCTTTTTGGTATGTATTTAATAATAATAATAATAATAATAATAAAAAGGGAATATTTTTTGTTAATATTCTTCGCATAAATGGTAGCTGAATTACGCAAATATTTTATGATTTCAGTTATCTATATTGTTAGAAAATAAAAATAAATGAATTGATAAAGTTTTTAACTCTTTAAATAGTAGGCTGTTAGTAATCTAATTCATATGCATATATGTATGAATATATATCTGAGCTCACAACAGCTTGAAAAATACCAAGTAGCCAGTAAATGTTTTTAGCAATAATAATATATATATTCTTTTGACCATATGACATAATAATAAAAAATTTATTTTTAAAATACTGAAAATTTCGATGCAGAAGTTGAAAGAATAGTAGGTAATATAGTAATAATATTAAACAGCATAACGTTAGTTACCGACTCACAAGCGGTCGAGAGGTTCTGTCCTCGAAGCTTGTAGTCGTGAGGTGCCGGGTTTAATCCCAGGTCACGCTCGTCGGTGTAGCCATTCGGAACTTTCCCTGGTTTTCACCAAAACTTGAATAAATACCCATGGGCGGCACTTCCCCTGTGGTCTAGGACCCTCGTTCAGTCATTTCGCTTTAATCCTAACTCCAACACAGACATACCCAAAATTATTTTCTTCATTTTATTTTATTATCAATTATGCCTTATTTTGTTTGTCTTTAATTTAATTTATAAATACAATATAAACTATGTTCTTCAATTAATGTGATTTTTTTTTTTCTTTTTTAAATATGTAGACATATCTAGGAAGATACGTAGACACACTATTTTTAAGTTACGTTCAAAGAAAAATCACTAACTCTTTTTTTTTTTTTTTTTTTGAAGAAAACACGGTTTGAATGTTTGCTCCTCAACTACTTTTGTTAAGCCATGTTTATATATACATTAAAAGAATAAATAAAAAGTTTCTTTATTTTAAATTTTAATATAGATAAGTCTTTCGTTTATCCAGTGCTATCAGTTTTGATTTTTTTTTTTTTTTTTTTTTTTTGTAACATGGATTATAAATTATATGTAGAGCACAATCTTTCTAAAAACCCACCTCTATTCATGGACCACCTCCATTTAGGACCAGTTTTTCTCAGTCACAAGTTTTCTCCATAGGATTTAATACCTGCATTAAAGGTTCATTTATTTTTTCTTTATTAAAAGTCCAGGTACAAATGTGTATATTTTTCGAGAGCAAATTTCTTTTTTCTTGACTTGAACTGCCCACTGCCCACTAAATAATAAGGTTAATCTTAATCTATATAGAGAAAAGAAGTAAGCGATAAAACTTCATACTTTTGGATGTGCATACTAGAAGGTGAAGTTCAAGGTTAAAAAATAAATAAATAAATAAATTTGCGTAATACCATTATTAAGTTAAAATATTTAAATGCGGTGGCTTGTAAATGGATAACAATGGCTATAATTGGCAAAATAAAAGTATTTATCCTGTCTAATCTAAGATTAAAAATTAAAATCGAATTATTAGTATTTCTTGCAAAGCAAACTTTATGGATAGTTATAGATTAATGATATATATTTTCCTCACATAAGATTTTATGCTAAGGAATGATTTTCTAAGAAGTTCTAGGAAAACAAAATTATTGCTAAAAAGCTTTAAAATCCCAAATAAACCTATATTAAGGATTATTGGGAAGCTCTAAAGCCAAAGAGTGTAAGTTTGCATAATTAAAATAATTTAATTTATATAATGTTACATGAATTAAGAATTTTTTGTCAACCTCTATTAAAGTACCACCTTTCTTAAAGGCCAATTTTTTATTGTATGGTAGGTGGTCTCTTATGCAAATTTCACTGAGTGTGTATATATGTATTATCAGAATTTCACATATATTTATATGCAGTTGCATCTTGACATAAAATTAATGCCTATCAACTTCTGAAGCAAATCGCTTTACAGGTGCCTTTGTTATATTGCAATTTCTTCCATTTAAGGGAAAGCTGCATATCAGCTTATATTGTGTATAATTGAACAAAACTTAATATGCATGAGAGTCGTTGTGAAACATACTTGCTCAATTTGGGTACAAATCAGCCTCTACGTAGCGCTGCTATGTAGCAATTTTCCCCATGAACGAGAAGGCTATATCTCAGATTCTATTAAGTATAGCTGAACTAAACTTGTATGTAAGAGGACCATTTTTAAACACTACGCTGCTTAAACTTCGGTTTACATCGACCGATGGGTGGCGTCGCTGTGCTGCAATTTACTCGGGGAGTAGGAAGGCTAAATCTAAACATCTATACCATATAAATTCATCAAACCTGACATGTGAGATAACCATTATGAAAACGAATGCTGGTTTAATTTGGGTGTAATCGGCCCACAGGTGGCGGTGCTTTTACTCATGTTGTATGATTTCCCACGTGGCTATATCTTAGCATCTGCTGATTAAAATTGCATCAAACTCCAAAATCTTTATTGCGAGAAGCTATGATTGACTTTTGTAGATGCTAATGGCACAATTATTGAGATTTATAGAATGGTGATAGTACGATATAATCTGATTTGTAGAACGATACAGGAGAAATTTTTATGATAGCCACAATGTTCTAGCTTTTAATTAAGGAAGTTTTTTATGTGGTAAAATGTGGGGTAAAATGTACGGTAATTCTTTATAAAAATAAATAAAAAAATATAAAAATGACATGTTAAATACCAGTCAATGACAAAAACATTCAATATTTCAAAAAACGTAATTTCTTACTATAACAATTTAATTATATATTTTTAGTGATGGTGTGTAATAATAACAAACGGCATAAAATTATTTCATTAATCGAAAATGGGATTAGATATGTAAATTAATTGTTATTTCAAAAGCATTAAGATTTATTGAAATTTTGATATATTTTCTCGAATAATATTTTAAAAAAAAGAGAAAGAGAGAGAGATGTAATATTCTAATGGGGATGCTTATTGTTCAAAAATTACCTTTAAACTGTTTAAATCAAGTTATGGAAATGTTTTCGTTCGTTCTTTAATTGTATCATGAAAGTTTTTTTTTTTTTTTTTTTTTTTTTTTTTTAGCACAGTTTCTTTAAAAAAACAAATCTCAAATTTAGTAGAATAGAAGAATAAAAAAAATATGATTCTCCATTAATCGCCGTTTAACATTCTTACATTTCTTGAACTCTATTAGAAAAAGTTCTCTAATACAGGAATATTACATTTTACCTTCTTAAGGTGATCCCGAAATTCGACCGACATTTTTTAAACCAGTCAAATAATTGCGCCGTATCAGCGATAATGACGCCAAGCTAGTAACACGTTTCAGTTCTGGTTTTGCTGAAGCGTAAAAATGGCCGCCCATGCGTCAGCCTGTATTATAGGAGCTCTAGTCTGAATAATACTCCTTCAATGATGTCACAATCACGTGCATTCACTTAATGAATATGTGCAGGGAAGTTGATGTATGGTTGATTATGGATAATTTCTAGTGCTGATTCTAAAAAAGGAAAAAAAAAAACAAGCCACCAAGGATGATTTAATAAAGCTGGCATTTTGCTTTCAAAAAGGTATTTGTTTAATTTGTTGTTTTTTGGGTTGCGATTTCTGTACATGATAAAAGTAAAAAAAAAAAAAATTCTCTTGTATCTACAGTCGGTAACAAAAGTATCCGAACACTGGCAAAAGTACCTATGTACACTTCCTACAGTTTTGTTAAATAAATCCTTATCGAATCATGTTCTTACACTGAATAAGACAGGATTCGACAAGGATTTATTTAACAAAACCGTATGAAGTGTATATTTTTTACATAGGAATTTTTGCTAGTGTTCGGACACTTTTGTTACCGACTGTACTATCAATTTTTTCTTGCAAAAATGCTCTAAAACTATTACTAGAAAACTGCATGAACATTTCCTTATTTTCTGCCTCACTTTCTATTACAGTTAAAACTCGTTAATGTGAATCTCAAGGGGAACAAAAAATCTGTTCAGGTTGTCAGTAGTTCATACTATCAGTAACTCAGAAACTAATCTTTATTATAACGGATATTGTGGAAGCAGTTCATGTTAAAAGTAATTTACATCAACAGTGTTCACGTTAACAAGGTTAAACTGTATTCAGAATTTAAAGAGCAATTACCTTGAATAAAAATCAGTGTTAAGGATAAAAGTGAAATTGATTCTATTAATTCTAGATATATTGTTATAACTGTAGTGTGTACTCATTCTGAGATGTTTTTTCACTTTATATTTTAAATCTAAAATTTTAATGTATTCTATTCATTTATCTATTTCAAAGCCTGAAATTTCAACTGAGAGTGCACTCGCTGAAAAAAAAAAAAGTTACTCGCCACAAAATATGATTAACTTACTCTATTTTTTATCTATAAGGTGACCAGGATTTTTTATTGGAAAAAGACGAGGAATTACGCAATGTCTTCTATTTTATAAGAAAATAGAAGACATTCAATTTTGAAAAAGAGGTCGTTTTAGAACACAAAAATTGAATGAAAATGATTATAAAACCGATTTAAAAGTTACTTTACACAAGTGGTGGAAACATTTTTATGTCAAATGATGAATTTTGATCAGTACACCTTAATTTAAATAATAATATATGGATACGAGAGGAAAAATCCGTAATTTTTATAGGTGTCACTGTACAATATAGATTTATTATTATTAATTTTTGCTATAGACAAAAACTTTTTTTTTTTTGTGTGTGTGTGTGTGTGTGTGTGTGTGTGTGTGTGTGTGTGTGTATTTTTATGCAGTTACATAAAAAAAAAGTTGGTACGCAATTTTTTTTTTAATATTAGAATCATAAAAAAATAATATGGCAAATGAAAAAATAAAATTAATATTTGGCAGATGAAACGATTTGTTTTAACGAAGTCATTCTTCATCAAAATTTTATAAAAGTTCTCATGAGTATAACCTAAATTAGTCTTAGAGGTTAATGAGTTTTAAAAATAGGTATATAAAGGTGATTTTTTTCACGTCTACATTTTGTTCACTGAAGAAAACAGTCGTTTTGTGGGTGCGTTTTTGTCAGGAGGACATAAAATGAACTCAACTAAATTTTGCATATTTTTGTGAGGTGGTGGTAGTGTTATCATTAAGGGCAATTGTCTGCACTAGGGCTCTAGGCCTGAGTAGGAGTGTCCTCCGTGGGATCTTTCTATGAGGTCCTAGCCCATATTTACGCTAGTTTCGGAGAAAGCCACAGAAAACTCCTAACAGTTAAGCTAACGAGCGGTACCGGGTATCGAACAAAAGCGCCTCAAGTGTACCAGCTTCAGGAACAGAACCTCTTGGTCTCTGGTGGGCCTATTTTTATGAGGAATATTATTCATGCAAAAGTGCGAACACACGTTAACACACCACGTATCAACTGGAGCACCACCTTCTTAATGATTTCATGACAATTTCCATAGTGATTCCATATTGTCGATCAAAGAACCGTACAAATTTGGGGAATACTTTTATTTCTTCGGGATTCGAAAAATCTGAACAGACATAAACCAAGCAAGTTTATTAGAAAGTTATTTTCTGAATCTAACGCAGAGAAAAGTTAGTGTTCACCGTTTGATACTGCCGACTGAGCTTCCTAGTTTTAATTTTTTTTAATTAGAGACTAAATCCTTTTCATTTAAAAAAGAGGACAGAGGACGAAAAATATAAAAAGAAGAAGAGTTTTTTTAGTCCTGTATTTTATTTATTTATTTTATTTTATTTTTTTTTTTTTTGTCATTTTGTTTAAGAGAGCATAGCTTTGAAAAGAAGACTGTCCTCTTAAAAAGAGTATGTCTGGTCACCTTACCTAAGATTAGCATGATTTTACGTTTTTAAATTGATAATCTTTTTTTTTTTTTTTTTTTTTTTAGTAGCACTGTTTTTTTAGTATACTGTAAGAATTCTATCTACATTTAGACTGAAATTTTACTCTCCTTAGTAAAATTTCCACTCGCCAATGGCGAGCTGGTGAGCGGAAATTTCACGCCCTGATCTATTTGATATATAACATATAACTTTCTAACTTATAAAAATGTAAAGCAAATGAATAAGAATCGAAGATCTACTCTTCCTCAACCCTACAATTAATATGAAATATTAATTTTACCAATTAAGATGAACACTGAAATATGCTTGGCCTTGTCATAGCTATATTATATATAACAATAGTTTACCTTTTTAATATTTTATTATTATTATTATTGTCCACAAAACTTCATTAAAAATTGTAAACTTAATGCATTTCAATACTCAACTAAGAATATATTTAGAAGATGATTTTTAACCCTTTCAGCTTTATCCGTTTTTTTGGTACATCTGTTTAAAGTTTTGTAAATCAATACTTTGAACAGTATAAATATGAGAATTTAATACTGTATACAGTATACTACACATATGTATTAATCTCATTTTCTTGAAAGAAGCAACATATATTTTAAAGTTTAGCTACACTAGCCTTTTATTTTGACTATGCATGCCAGAAAAAGACGGGCTTAACACTTATAGGATTAATTGCACATTTAATTGAACTTTTTATTTGTTTTTCTACATTTTTTTGAAAAAGATTTGCAAATGTATATTGCATGACTTTTTTACTAGTTCTCTTATTCTTTTCTGAGCAAAACTTTTACTGAATATAAAACATAACATGTTCCTTATAGTCCTAAAAATTCTAGATAATTTACAAAGAATTTTTTTTTTCTAGATATTTGACAAAACTTGTAATTAAAAGAATGGGAAAATGTTTATTGGTAGATAAAGCATACAAAAAGCATGGCTCTACTGGGGGGAAAGAAAAATTACAGGATATTTAAAAAAAAAAAAAATCCTTCTTAGATATCAATTAAAAACATGGGATATTTTTAATAAATACCATTATGTATTTGTAAAAAACATGCAAAAGTGTAAAAAAAAACAAAAAAACTAGCTTATTTGATAATACCTACATCAGTGTTTTATAAATACCTTTTGATATCTAAAAAACCTGCAATGTTTCAAGTACTTCAAGGTATATGTGAGTGAAAAGAAACTAAAGAAAATCCTTCAAAAAACATTGGAGAGGTGTTAAAAGAAAGCTTTGAAGGTTTTTCGAAATACCTAAATGATTCATGGTATTTTATAAAAGCCTTTATAAAAACCTGTAATAAGTTTCTTACAAATACCTAAAGGTATTTGTGAGAAACGCATATAGGTATTAATGGGGGTTTTATTATGGCTTTATTTTGCACCATTAAAGCCGTGATAATACCTTATTTTAAATACCTCTAAAACCTGTAAAGTACCTGTGTAAAGAAACCTTTATAAAACCTTCAAAAAACATCGAAGAGGTATTTAAAAAAAAACTTTGTAGGTATATTAAAAATACCTACATGAGTCATGGTATTTTATAAAAACCTTTTGGTATTTGCAAAAAACCTGCAATAACTTTTTAAAAAATACCTTAAGGTCTTCACGAGAAACGTATGGAGGTATTAATAAGGCTTTAATTGTGGCTTTATTTTGCACCATTAAAGCCTTGATAATACCTTATTTTAAATACCTCTAAAACCTGTAAAATACCTGTTTAAAGAAACCTTAAAGAAACTTAAATAAAACCTTAAAATTTTAGTAAGTTTAGCATTAATGTCTACAAATTGTCTTTTCATACTGAATGGATTATGCTTTACAATTTTGTAATTCACTTTTTTCCCATATCTTGAAACGTTTCCGAGAAACGTTAACTCCACTGTTTTCCACCAGGTGGCACAATATGCAGTTGCATCTCTTAGTATATGGCCACTTGACTATATGTACATACTTTTACGACTATAGCTGTAGCCGTTCAGCAGTTAAAAGAGTTGGGATTGACTTTTTTGGGCAGCCTCTATTTTCTTTAGATCAAAAAGATATTACAATGGGACCTTCTTCAGACCAAGACCTTTACAAAAAAATAAGAAGTATCAAAGTCGGACTTTTTGTTCAAAAGTTATGAGCAAACAAACAACAACAAAAAAAAAAAAAAAAAAAAAAAAAAAAAACATACGGTTTGAATTGAGTACCTCCTCTTTTTTTTAATTCGGTTAAAAATGAGCAATAACAGAGCGTGGAATTACTGGATATTTTCCAAATTTCAAAGCGTCAGTCAAGTTGGCATCCCTCCAACATTTTGGACGGGTCCTCACTGCTGGGTTTAGGATATGTGGCTGCACTGTATTAATAGTTATAACAGTAGCATTTAGGTATTTTTACGCTTTTGTGTTTACTTCCTAAACTCAGGGGCCGCTAAAGACAATGGTCGTGATTAGTCAGCTTTTATTCATTTTTCCCCACTAACGATTGCAAAATATAAGTCTTTCTTGTACTTTCCCACTACTTCTTTATGATTAAATATTTAATACTTAAGAAAAGTAATAAGTACTGCAATTATTTGTAGCTGAAACGGCAATCGGAAAACGAAAAATAAACTCATATGTATTGCATTAAGATTTGTATATTGGTTAATTTATTTTTATTTTTTTTCTTTCCATTAAAAAAAAAAAGAAAAGAAAAGAAAAGAAAAGAAAAGAAAAGAAATCAAGTAGTTTATGAATAATATTACACAATAAATAAATAAAAATTATTTCTTATTTCATTAATGCTATTAAATTTAATGATAAAATTAAATATTAAAAATATATACATTAACAAAAGCATTTAAAATTTTACGGCTTTGATTCGAAACATTAGGAATAGAAGTGATTTTTCTTAATTAAATATTATATATATATACATACAGAGTGATTAGAAAAAAACTACCCCGATATATGAGACCATAGCTATCACACCGTTCGAGAAACTGGATAAAAATTTGGTGGAAGGTATTTTGAGATATGCGCTTAAGAATTATATAAAAAACAATAGTTTAACTCTAACAATTACGATTACAGTGACAAAATTTCGAAAATTTCAAATGGCAACACCATTTTTTTTTATTGGAATGGGACCTCCATAGAAAAAAAACATAAATAGTGTTGGAAGTTGGAACGGTACTTCTAGCATGAAAATCACCATAGTTAGGCATACTAAGAAGGAAAGCGAAAACAGCTGTGATGTGCCTACCAGAGCACGACTTACATTTTCTTAATGACGTCACATATCACACCGAGTCTTCGGCTCTCACTAAAGTCTGCTGATTCTGCTTCGAAACGAGAAGAATCGACCACGGTATCCTTAATTTCATGTAGGTCTAGTGAATAAGGGTTTTAATTTCGTTGTTAGTTGTAAGACACCGTCATGAGTGACGTCATCACACTAAGTGAAAAATAAGGCATTGCGAAATGCGTGATGTCTATCTTGCTTTCTTGCTCTGTGAACAATATGCCGCTTACTGGGAAACATCATTATCATCATCAAAATCGGCTTTGATTGCTCTTTTACAATACCTTGTTTTTAACGTACTGTGATGACGTCATCATCACAGCGTCTTACGACTAAAAACGAAATTAAAGCCTTTATTCAGTAGCCTTACACGAAATTAAGGATACCTTGGTCTCTTTTTTTCGTTTCGAAACAGACTCAGTAGACTTTAGTCTGAACCACAGATTATCATACAGATAGGACAGTGAAGCTAAAACGCGAACCGGAAATATAGTAGCACCACTAGTGTCAACAGAGGGGAACTACATGTGTTAAGTCTACATGAATAGCATCTTTGATCAAAAATTGTTTTTTTATTTCGCGAGTAGTTAGTAGCAGGTTAGTATGGGAAGTTTTATTTTTCTTCACTTTCTATTGTTTTTGAATTCACAAAATTATCCTTAAAACATTCACAGCTATTCTTCTAAGAAATAAAAATTATTTTTTATAATGTTTAAAAGTATGCTTTGTGAAACATATTCATATTCAAGTACAAATTAAAATTACAAACTGTAATTCTGAAATAGCAGTATGAAGTCATTAAATATTTAACGTTGCTTGGTTTAAATAATACATAATGCTTTAAAATGAAAAAATGTTTTTATTTTGTGTATATTTTCAAAGTTTATTTTCTTAATATTTAGCACTTGCTTCTTAAAATAAATTGCTTTTGACAATCAACTTTGTAAACAATAATAAAGTTGCCAACGAAAACGTGTGTGGGTTGATGGGTAGATTAGAGGTTCACTTTCTTCTTGGCGAACTTCCGTAGCAAGAAACTGCCTATCCTTGTAAACATAACTTAACAATTCTATTATGACGCAGTGTGGAGAGATTTGATTGGTTCATTTGTTTTTTATTGATTTCAGTGTATTTTACATTGCAGTAGAGCTACATTATGGGGAATTAGGCTATATTTAGTTGATTCATTTGTTTTGAGTATATTTTACGTTGCACTAGAGCTACATTACAGGAAATTAGGCGATATTTGATTGGTTCACTTGTTTTGAGTGTATTTTACGTTGCACTAGAGCTACATTACAGGAAATTGGGCGATATTTGATTCGTTCACTTGTTTTGAGTGTATTTTACGTTGCACTAGAGATACATTACGGGAAATTAGGCGATATTTGATTCGTTCCCTTGTTTTGAGTGTATTTTACGTTGCACTAGAGCTACATTACGGGAAATTAGGCGATATTTGATAGGTTCATTTGTTTTGAGCGTATTTTACGTTGCACTAGAGCTACATTATGGGAAATTAGGCGATATTTGATTGGTTCATTTGTTTCGAGCGCATTTTACGTTGCACTAGAGCTACATTACGGGAAATTAGGCGATATTTGATTGGATCATTTGTTTTGAGCGTATTTTACGTTGCACTAGAGCTACATTATAGGAAATTTTGGTCAACATGCGCGATAGTGATTGGCACGGAGCCGAGTTACGTGCGTTTTCAAATTCATGCACGGCGTGGTAGGGGTGTCCAGTGATGTTTTTTTGGTTATAACATGCGCGACAGTGATTGCCGCGGAGCCGAGTTACGTGCGTTTTCAGATTCATGCACGGCGAGGTAGGGGTGTCCAGTGACTTTTTTTTTATTTTAACATGCGCGACAGTGATTGCCGCGGAGCCGAGTTACGTGCGTATTCAGATTCATGCACGGCGTGGTAGGGGTGTCCAATGATGTTTTTTTGGTTTTAACATGCGCGACAGTGATTGCCGCGGAGCCGAGTTACGTGCGTTTTCAGATTCATGCACGGCGAGGTAGGGGTGTCCAGTGATGTTTTTTTGGTTTTAACATGCGCGACAGTGATTGACGCGGAGCCGAGTTACGTGCGTATTCAGATTCATGCACGGCGTGGTAGGGGTGTCCAATGATGTTTTTTTGGTTTTAACATGCGCGACAGTGATTGCCGCGGAGCCGAGTTACGTGCGTTTTCAGATTCATGCACGGCGAGATAGGGGTGTCCAGTGATGTTTTTTTGGTTTTAGCATGCGCGACAGTGATTGCCGCGGAGCCGAGTTACGTGCGTTTTCAGATTCATGCACGGCGAGGTAGGGGTGTCCAGTGATTTTTTTTCTTTTTGGTTTTAACATGCGCGACAGTGATTGCAGCGGACCCGAGTTACGTGCGTTTTCAGATTCATGCACGGCGAGGTAGGGGTGTCCAGTGACTTTTTTTTTATTTTAACATGCGCGACAGTGATTGCCGCGGAGCCGAGTTACGTGCGTATTCAGATTCATGCACGGCGGGGTAGGGGTGTCCAATGATGTTTTTTTGGTTTTAACATGCGCGACAGTGATTGCCGCGGAGCCGAGTTACGTGCGTTTTCAGATTCATGCACGGCAAGGTAGGGGTGTCCAGTGATGTTTTTTTGGTTTTAACATGCGCGACAGTGATTGACGCGGAGCCGAGTTACGTGCGTTTTCAGATTCATGCACGGCGAGATAGGGGTGTCCAGTGATGTTTTTTTGGTTTTAGCATGCGCGACAGTGATTAGCGCGGAGCCGAGTTACGTGCGCTTTCATATTAATGCACGGCGGGGTAGGGGTGTCCAGTGATGTTTTTTTGGTTTTAACATGCGCGACAGTGATTGCCGCGGAGCCGAGTTACGTGCGTTTTCAGATTCATAGTTTAATATAGCCATGTTTCTTTGTTGGTTCATATACCTTAGGGGTATGTCCCAATTCAACCTCCGTCGTTACAGTGGCCGGATCCGTGAACTTTTCAAACAGAGAAGCTTTGAATTGCTACAATTAACTAATTATGCATGTATTTTTTTTTTTTTTCAAATTTAATTTATAAGCACTAAAAATAAAATCTGAATATTAAATAGTTTACTTTCTATAATTTTTTAACAAATTATCATAATGCGAATAATGTAAACGTTGTCTGTAGAAAATGGGGATATTTGGTTGCCGTACTGATTGCCCACAACGTAGCACTAGTTCGACGTAAAACTCACTCACAGAATCACTTGTTGGTCAAGTTTATGAAAACTAGGGAATTTTCCCCTCCGCTGAAATGTAAGTGTCAATGAAAAATTCGAAACGATATGAGTCTGGAGAAATGAAAGCGTATCATTTGATAACTTGAAAATATGTTTTTTATTTTATTTGTATATTCCCATAATTTTTATACCGATGTGTTTCGATTCATTTGAATGCGGTTTTAGAATCCTCGAATGTTACGAATTAACTGAGCGCGAAGTGAAATATTTGATATGTGATTTACGTATTATAGAGTAAACAGAAATTTCAAAATGGAAAAAAAAAAAAAAAGTAAATAAATAAATAAATAAATAAATAAAATTCATGTTCCATATATTGCAAGTTTTCATGTTTTTTTAATTACTTTTAAAGTTATATTTTTATTTATTAAAATATTGTAGTTAAAAAGTTAATTAACCATCGCCATTTTATGAAATTTCTTCGATAATTTTATTTAATTCCGTTAAATGATCGTCTGCATTAATATTTATTTCATTTCGAACGTAAACAAACGTTTTGTAAATTAAAAAGTTAATTAACCATCGCCATTTTATGAAATTTCTTCGATAATTTCTTTTATTTTCGTTAAATAGTTGTCTGCATTAATATTTATTTCATTTCGAACGTAAACAAATGTTTTTTTCAGGTTGCCATAAGATAAATTGATTTCCTTGGTTCGTTGGCGCACGGATAATATCGCCAAAATGTAAACAAACGCCAGTGAACCTCTATTCGTAACATCTGCCCGTGTGCAGTTTACTTTCCTTCACTTTTTCTACTACTTTTAAATTTACAAAATCATAACATTCACAGCTATTTTATAAGAAATAAAACTAATTTTTATTATGTTTGAAAATAAATTTTTCCAAACACATTCGTGTTCAAGAGTACAAATATAACAAACTGTAATGCTGAAATAGCAGTATGGTATGAAATCTTAAATATTTAACATTGCTTGGTGTAAAGAATACAAAATGCTTTAAAATGAAAAAAAAAATTTCTGGTTTATGTATATTTTCGAAATTTATTTGCTTAATATTTAGTACTTGCTTCTTAAAATAAATTTCTTTCGACAATCAGATTCGTAAACAGTAACAAAGTCCAAATGTAAACATCAATAAATGGTTAGTCGGTTGGATGTTGGGTTTAACGTTGCACTAATATTACGATATGAACATAGATACAATAAAAATAAGACGAGCGATTGCGTGAGCTGGAGAGCTCGAGAAACTTACAGCCGTTGACAATAGGGTCGTTGCAGTCAAATTCCGGTTACCGAAGAATATACGGGAGTGTCCTATCTGTATAATAATCTGTGGTCTGAAGCAAAGACTCAGTGTGAAGTATGACGTCATTAAAAAAATGAAAGTGGTGCTCTGGTAGGCACGTAACAGTCGTTTTTTTTTCTCTTTTGTTGGCCTGCTAGCGCTGCCGATTTTCGTGCTAGAGGTACCATTTCAACGCTATTTATGATTTTTTGCTATGGAGATTACATTTCAAAAAAAAAAAAAAAAAAAAAAAGGAGGTGTTGCCATTTGAAATTTTCTCATTGTAACCGTAAATATTAGAGTTAACTGTTGTTTTTTATATAATTCTTGAGCGCATACATCAAAATACCTTCCACCAAATTTTTATTCAGTTTCTCGGAACGGTATGGTAGCTATGGTCTCATATATCGGGGTAGTTTTTTTTCTAATCACCCTGTATATACTAATGAAAGAGTTGTTAATTCAATGTAATATCATTCTAGCAAACAATTTACAATGGTAAAATCATTTAAGTAAAAAACAAAATGAAACAAACAAAAATTATGGGTTACATACAAACGGAAAGCTTGCAATTTTGATGACGTAAATTTTGCAAGTTTTTTGCAAATACAGTCCGTAGTAAAAGTATCCGAGCACTAGCAAAAATTCCTATGTAAAAAAAGGTACACTTAATGCAGTTTTGTTAAATAAATCCTTGTCGAATCCTGTTAGTCAGTCTAAGAACATGATTCGACAAGTTTTTATTTAACAAAACAGTGTTAAGTGTGACTTTTTTACATAGGAATTTTTGCTTATGCTTGGATACTTTTCCTGCCGAGTGTAGTCATACATTTGGAACGCTTGCAAACGTCTTTGCAACAGGAAGTGTTTCATTTGTATGTACCCCTTTGTCACAAAGTTTTCATTTTTATTAACTGGCAAAAAGCATAAATAATGCTTTTAGGTGACCGACACATTTTTATATGTAACTGATTCAGTAAGTTTACGAAAACTCTTTTTCTCTAATGTAAATATGCTTCATTACTATATAATAATTATTATATATTAATAATTATTATATATTAATAATTATTATATATATTGTTATAACTGTTTACAAAAACTTTTTTTAAATAAGTTTATGTTGTACAAAAATAAATTTTTATGTACAACTCAAATTCATTACGCAGCTAAATATCCAATACAGAAAACTTCACAGCGTACAGTCTTAATTCTCATTGAATTGACAGTTTTAAAGAACAGGAAGAAAAATGCGAAAAAGAAAAACTAGTATTTCGCGGTCACTACAAGATCTTATTTCACATTTTCCAGTACAAATTCGCGCAGTATAAATACAAATTACTTATTGAAATTGTTTTCAATGTCGAATGTAGACGATATTCGTCGGAGAGAAGTATCACGCTAAATGTCTGAAAATGACATTTTCGACTCTAGAAACTACATTTAAATATATATATTCTTATGCAAAACTATTCAATTAGTACATAAAAATTATTTTAGACACCGTTATTCTAAATTATTATTTATATAAATTTATGTAACAAACGAAGTTTTTACATACAACTCAAATACATTATAATTAAATTTTCAATAAATAATACTTTACCACTTACAGTGTTAACTCTCATCAAATTAGCTTTTTAAAATGAAAATCGAAAAAAAGTAAAACAAGTGTGTCGCGGCCATTAAAATAAATAAATAAAAATCATAATTTTCTATACCAATTCACACAGTACAAATACAAATTATTTATTAAAATTATTTTTAATGATGAATGTAGGCAATTTTAAGAGAAGCATCTCACAAAATGTCGGAAAAAGTCCTGTAATATGGCAATGTCTTTTACGAATCTACAGGAAGAATATTTGGTTTTTATAAACTTACAAAATTCAGTAAACATAATGAGACCCGCAAATAATTTTGCATACACAAAACTAAAAAAAAGCTTCTGAAATGACTTCTGCGCTTATAGATCCACACAAAAAAGTTCTGGTTTAGGAGCTATTATTAAAAATTGATTAAAATGCATTTATTTATATGTGTGTATATACATATATATATATATATATTGTTCGTGTGTGTTTATCAGGTAAATGATAAATTAAAGTATAGCGATTACAAAAATTAATTCTGAAGACAAATATACTATGCATTGTTCTAAGAACAACAAAATTAAAGTAAAATCGTGTCACACATATAAATTACAAAAAAAATTCCAACACAAAAGTCAAATTTTCCTAATAATTGGCAATAAAAAACCATAATATGTAGAGCTCAATTTTAATGTATAAAATTAATAAGAAAAAATAAAGGCAGCTCAAAGTCTGCAATGTCTATAAAACCTTGTCCAGCTCTATAAATATATTACGACTCTCATATTATAATGTTAATTGAAATTTTATATCTGGTTTTAGAAAAGAATAATGAAAAAAAAATCATACATCATTTTCTATTAGAAAAAAAAAAAAAAATTATAAACAAATATAATTTTTTTTCTGTTTTTAACAGTGTGATGGCATTAAAAATATGTTTGAAAAAATAACCTTTCTTCTATCCCAATGTATCTGAATTCTATTTGAGAATGAAAAGAACTATAATCTCTACGAACTCCTTTGTAATATTCCTATACAACTGGTTTGAGTTTTAAATATATTACCATTTTTCCTTTAACTACATACCAGAAGCTGCAATACATTCAGAATATTTAGTATAACCCTTTTGAAAAACCACAAACAATATTTACAACATTTCCTGTAGATAATACACAATATGGATCTTTCATGTAAATAATAATACATTAAAATTTCTTAAAAATCTATGCATTACCCCAGCCCCCCTTTTTTTTTTCAATGTTCTGTTTTTTTTACCTTAAATATATATATATATATATATGTTGTTTAGCGAAGTTATATTTTAATATATTAAATATTGCCAATGGGGAACATCGATTATTATTAGAAAATAATTTTTCATTGTTAAAATTTTAAACATTAACAGCTAAAGTTTATTTACTTTTTAAATCTTCTGTTCAAAAGAACATTATGCAACGGTAACATACATAAAGTCAAATATTGAAAAGAAACCAATAGCAAGTATACAATTCATTTTCTAGAGAAATGAAGGGAAAGGTATAAAATTTAAAACCTAGGACATTAAGGTTAAATAAATAAATAAAAATTCAAAGTTTCCAAATTTGAATTAGCAATAAAGAAAAAAAAAACATTTAAAAATAAATGAAATAGAAATAAATAACTGGGTGATCAGTTAAAAGCCGAAAATTAAGAACTGTTTACGTAAATATCACAAAAATTTTAAAAATGATAAAATTGTTTTGTATCATGGCCTTTCATCACAAAAAATATATATATATATAGGCACGACGAAAACAGCGTAAAAGCGATACCTCTGAAACTATCTATCTGTACATATTTGTATACTATTTATATGCAAAGATCTCTGAATCGGCTAAATTTCAATGTCTTAGCTAAGTTTCTAAGTTTATTAAAATTGTCATCATTCAGTTGGTTAATATGAAGAAATTCGATATCGAGGACTATTTTGTGCCATTCATGAATGTGCAATATTCTATAAATTCTCATGCAGCCACTATCCGCGATTGTAATGAAATGCTCGCCCTCTGGTGGGCTAAGGTAAAATTACAATTAACATGCTTTAATTCGGCTTCCATCAAACCGCCGTTGCTTGCCGATGTTTAGTTTCACATATATTTATTGAATAAAAATGAATAAATCCGGTAAAAAAGATAACACATACTGTTGTGTGCTACAGTGTAAGAAATCCAGAATTAAGCTTCCATTTATTTCCAAATGACAAATTTAAAATTTCAGTTGCTTCGGCTAATGGAAGTAAAGAATTAATCAGATGATTTGAAACTAATATTTGTTCAACTTCAGTTAAATATCTACTTCCGATCGAACTTTGAATAAACAGAAGTATTTTTCCAAAAGCAATGAATTTTCCATAATGTAATGGCGGAGAAATTATAGTACGAATATTAAGTAGAATAACATAAAGAACACTAATGGAACACACGTGGCTATGTTTACTAACAACTGCAGTGTTGAGAAAGCGCCATCTATCGATCATTACAATCGCGGATAGCTCGTTTCTTCATACTTTTCGTCTGCTACTGCTAAAGGGAAACATGTTTGTTTTTATTTTTAATGTGAATGTGAATGGGTAAAATAAGTTTTTTTCTCTATATGTACATTGAAGTAAATTTTGTTGTTATGTTGGGCTTCTACATACGTATTACGGAGTAATATGCACGGTTATTTATTTATTTTTAAATAAAGATATCTTAAAACTTCACCGACGGATTGCAGTGTTTATAATTTCAATTTCTGAACTTTATATTGGTAATATTTTTCAGAAGTGTTAATTATCAAAAAATAACTAATCAAAAAAAAAAAAAAGATCGTTATTTTTTTAAAAAGTTTTATATTATGCTGTGATTTGCCTATTATCAAAACATGTAAAGTTTTCTTAATTTAAATAGCTAAATGAGGCAGTAAATTTTAACTTTTAGGGATAATAAAATTCTTTCATTGGTAAATATACTGGTTTTTCACTTTTAGGTATATACATAATTTTTTCTAAATTGTTTTGATATTAACTGGATGAAAAAACCCTCTTGTAACAGAATATCACAAATGTCACCATTTTGGCATCTAGCTTTGGCATCTATTTTGAATTTTGTGAAGGGTCCCTTTTTATGATGCAGAAATTTATGAAGGGCCGCAAAAGGGACCCAAATTTTGCCTTGATTGAACCCTGACTTTTACAAAAAAATCATAAGTTGTGTAAGAGATTGTTGAAATGATGTTGAAGTTTCATATACCATATTAATGTGTGTTTGTGACATACTTTCATTTATTTTATTTATTTCGCAATATTCTTTGTAAAAAATTTCTTTGGAATTCCAAGCAATTAACACATATGAATAATTTTCTGTGCACTACCTATAAATTTTAGCAAGACACATCTCTCAGGACAATGACTTCGTAGAATGAGATTGTTTTATGTGAATCAGAAGTCTGAACAAGATGAGCTAGTAAACAAAAGTAAATTTTTATATGAGCTGGGCCAGCAAAGCATAATCAACATTTTTATTTCAAACTCTTAAAAAGAATTTTTTTATTTTTTTTAAGAAACTATCTATCTCTGAAACTATCTATCTTTTAAGAAACTATCTATCCTCTGAAACTATCTATCTGTACATATTTGTATACTATTTATATGCAAAGATCTCTGAATCGGCTAAATTTCAATGTCTTAGCTAAGTTTCTAAGTTTATTAAAATTGTCATCATTCAGTTGGTTAATATGAAGAAATTCGATATCGAGGACTATTTTGTGCCATTCATGAATGTGCAATATTCTATAAATTCTCATGCAGCCACTATCCGCGATTGTAATGAAATGCTCGCCCTCTGGTGGGCTAAGGTAAAATTACAATTAACATGCTTTAATTCGGCTTCCATCAAACCGCCGTTGCTTGCCGATGTTTAGTTTCACATATATTTATTGAATAAAAATGAATAAATCCGGTAAAAAAGATAACACATACTGTTGTGTGCTACAGTGTAAGAAATCCAGAATTAAGCTTCCATTTATTTCCAAATGACAAATTTAAAATTTCAGTTGCTTCGGCTAATGGAAGTAAAGAATTAATCAGATGATTTGAAACTAATATTTGTTCAACTTCAGTTAAATATCTACTTCCGATCGAACTTTGAATAATCTGAAATATTTTTTTCCAAAAGCAAGCAATTTTCCATGATGTAATGGCGGAGAAATTATAGCACGAATATTAAGTAGAATAACAAAAAGAACAATAATAAATACACGTGGCTATTATATTTACTAACAACAAAAACTAAAAAAGCGCCATCTATCGATCATTACAAACGCGGATTGGCTTCCCCGGTATACATTGAAAACGTTGTGTGAATTTTTATAATAATCGGCTAAAACAAGTTACAGTACCAGGGGCGCGCCAGCATTGTCAGGCGCTTGTGGTCAGAGTGTCATTTGGCGCTCTATAATACCTTTAAAAATAAAAAATCATTTAAAAAGTTATTATTTAGCAAGTCAATTGAATCTCGAACCTTAATAGTAATAAGTTTATTGAATGGCTAGTAAAATCAAATAGTATCAAGCTAGTAGTATCAAATAAAATGAAATTTAAAAAGAAAGAAATAAAAAGTGCATCCTGCAGAATGAGAAAAACTCTCTTATACAAGCAGTTGTAAAAATACGAGATACAATTATAAAGATAAAAATAGGAAACTAAAATAGGCAGATTTAGTGTTAATGTGGGTGCAGAAATGCCGCATTGAGGCATTACAATAGATGGCTGAGATGAAAGCTGTAAGTGTAAACGTTTCTGTTTGTTTGGGTCTAATTTTTAAGTAAATAATTAAACACAAAAAAATAGTCTTAGTAAACTAAACGCTCCCTCACTTCATTACACCTTTTGCGAGCATTACGCATATCATACTAATCCAAAATATCAGTCTACCCTCCCCCCCCCCCTCCAAGATCATGGGTTTATAGAAATATCCAAAAAAGAGATGCATGGCTGTTTTCAACGTTTTTGGTAAGTTTCTACTCAAAAATCCGGAGTTTACGAAATTTCCCCCCCCCCCCCCGAAAATTGATTTTCTTCCTCAAAAATTCTAAAATCGTAGACAATGATTGTTATATTTATTTATTTGTACACCATATCTAGACTCATGTACAATTTCTTCACTGTGAAGAAATTTGAAGCCAAGTTATGCATATAAACGTGTTTTTGTCTCCTGATGGGGGGGGGGGATTTACAAAAGTTAATAGATTTAATTTTAAGTTGGGTAATTCCTGCCAAGGTTGTTGAATTCTGTCCAGCTGTTCTCACGTGACACCCAGACAAAAATGTTTTAAACATGCAGACACAACGGCCGCATACGCACGCACACACAGAAAATTTTCTGAAATCAGATTTGGCTTTCACGATGTGTGAAACGTGAAGATATCGCAATTTTTTTCGAATTTGAGACATTTACAGACAAAAATCTGATTTTATTAATATAGATGTTACATTGATAATGCAAAAGGTAAAAAACTACTCTAAATAAAATCTCCGGTTCTATTAACTTTTCATTTTTGCAATCTTGTTATGATGTCTTTTCACTAATCTAAGTGACCTTTTTCCAACAGAAGCGGAGGAGAGGGGGAGGGGAGAGATTAAGGCGCTCTTTTAAATTTTAATAGAATACTTTGCTATGTTAAAAAAGTCAAAGAAAATTTTGGTGAAGGTAGGTGCATCTTTACAAAGTTATTTCACTTTTAATGTGCCCTTTCACAAAAAACACCTAAACTATAGGATCACAAGTTTTGCTAGTATATATTTCAAGGCGCCTCATTTAGCCACACTAGTCGCATGGCTTCAAACCGGCATTATAAAATCAGATTTAATAAAGCAATACATACATATTTTTTCTTTTATTTATTTATTTTTTCTTTTCAAATAATTTATTTTCGGCTGGCGCCTTTCTTTACATGGCGCCTGTGTGCGCCGCACACTTCGAACACTGGGTCGGCGCGCTCCTGTACAGTACAGTTAAATGCTCTTGTAATACTCATAAAGATATTGAAATTGAAGTCATGATTATTATTTCACCTTCTGGTTCGCGAGGAGGACTCAAACTTGTGCAAAAAATGGGATACCAATTGTACTTTAAAATTATTTCAAGAATTTATTTAAAAGTTTTAATTTAATTAATAAAACTATTGTTTTTCTCCTACTGAAAAAATAATTATTCAACAAACACGTAAGTGTTGTGTATGTGTTAAGCGTAAAAAAAACAATCTTAGAATTAATTTTCCTACATATCTGCTGTATCATTGTCAGTACTACAAATTTCAGCAAATTTTCCGCTAACACTTTAAAGCATTCTTTACACTTTAAGGCATATTTACACAAAACCTGAAAACTAATGACCTATCATCCTAATGTGCTTTTCACCGTCCACAACTGTAATAAATGAGAGCAGACAGATAGGGGGAAATCCAGTTTTTATATACAGCGTCACTCAAAATTTGATATTTTTAAAATCCACATTTTAAAATCATACAGCCATGAATTGTAGAGCTGCATCACAGAATATTATCTCATTAAGAGATTTTGTATTGACAATATATACAATCAGGACATTTCATATTCAGAACAAGCATATGGTTAATTAAAAAAAAATGTATTTTTAAATTTCCAACTAGCAAAAATGATTTTAAACAGATTTCACATTAATGAAGTTTCTCTCCTGTATGAGACAAAAGATGAGTTTTTAGATATCCAACTCGTGAAAATGACTTTAAACACATTTCACATTTATGAGGTTTCTCTCCAGAATGACACAGAAGATGTGTTTTTAGATTTCCAACTTGTGAAAATGATTTTGAACACATGTCACATTTATGAGGTTTCTCTCCAGTATGACAGAAAAGATGGTTTTTCAAATGTCCAACTTGTGAAAACGATTTTGAACACATTTCACATTTATGAGGCTTCTCTCCAGTGTGACTCAGAAGATGTCTTTTTAAATTTCCAACTCGTGAAAATGATTTTGAACACATTTCACATTTATGAAGTTTCTCTCCAGTATGACACAGAAGATGTGTTTTTAGATGTCCAACTCGTGAAAATGATTTTGAACACATGTCACATTTATAAGGTTTCTCTCCAGTATGACAGAAAAGATGGTTTTTCAAATGTCCAACTTGTGAAAACGATTTTGAACACATTTCACATTTATGAGGTTTCTCACTAGTATGACACAAAAGATGTTTTTTTAAAGTTCCAACTTGTGAAAACGATTTTGAACACATTTCACATTTATGAGGTTTCTCTCCAGTATGACACAAAAGATGTCTTTTTAGAGACCCAACTAATGAAAACGATTTTGAACACATTTCACATTTATGAAGTTTCTCTCCAGTATGACACAGAAGATGTCTTTTTAGAGACCCAACTAATGAAAACGATTTTGAGCACAATTCACATTTATGAGGCTTCTCTCCAGTATGACACAGAAGATGTCTTTTTAGAGACCCAACTAATGAAAACGATTTTGAACACATTTTACATTTATGAGGCTTCTCTCCAGTGTGAATCAGAAGATGCGTTTTTAGATATTGAAGACGTGAAAATGATTTTGAGCACATTTCACATTTATGAAGTTTCTCTCCAGTGTGACTCAGAAGATGTGTTTTTAGATGTCCGACTTGTGAAAATGATTTTGAACACATTTCACATTTATGAGGCTTCTCTCCAGTGTGACTCAGAAGATGTATTTTTAGATTTCCAACTCGTGAAAATGATTTTGAACACATTTCACATTTATGAGGTCTCTCTTCAATATGACACAGAAGATGTCTTTTTAGATCTCCATTTCGCGAAAATGATTTTAAACACATTTCACATTTATGAGGTTTCTCTCCAGTATGACACAAAAGATGACATTTTAGATTTTCAACTCGTGAAAATGATTTTGAACACATTTCACATTTATGAGGTCTCTCTCGTCCAGTATGACTTAAAAGATGTCTTTTTAGATGTTCAACTCGTAAAAATGGTTTTAAACATACTTCACATTTATGGGGTTTCTCTCCTGAATGCATATAGAGATCCATATAAAAATTGAGTTCAGTTGCTACTTCACGTAATTATTTAAGGTTGCAAATAAAAGTAAATATATACATTCCAGTCGGAGGTGTACAACGTATTGTTTTGTCTGTTTTAGATTGAGCACGGACTTAGATAACAAGGACCGTTTTCTCCAACGGCGGCCTTCCCTCAAAAATGAACCCGAAATGGTCGCTATTATTCTTTCGCCGCTAGGGGTTGTGTTCTCTGACTGTCCACTGCCTCCGTTGAATAGCATTGTGCGCAGACGAAATTTTAGTTTTATTTTCAGTTTTGTGTTTAATTTATTTTTAATATTGGATTTTTTTCATAATGTCGCATTGTTACGCACCGGGTTGCACCTCTGGATATCGAAGTGTTCGAAAAAACAAACAAAGAAATAGGTGAAAAGAACCCAAGTTTATTTCGTCCACCTAATGTAAGCTATTGATTTTAATGTTCTGTTGAATGATAAAATTGTTGTCTTATAAATATTCTATTACTATACAAAAAAAAAAAAAAAAAAAGGCTGATTTAATTGGGATGGTTCTTAGTAAAATTCTGTTTGATAGATTTTTTTTTTTTTTTTTTAGTTAATAAAAATGTAATTTTTCAGGTCACTTCGCATTAAGATTTTAAAATTTGCGTGCTAGCAGTATTCCTTTTTTCATATTATTCGGCTAATACATGCGAGCTTGCAATCTTACGAATTTAAATCATGTTAAATTATAAATCACTTTTTTTTTTTTTTTTTTTTTTTTAATTGCAGCTTTAAAAAAAATTATTTTAAAAATCTTGAATTGTATACCGATTTTGGCAAGAGTTAAAAATTGGTAAAAAATGATATCAGTTCACAGTCAAACTTTTTTCAATTCATTTCAAAATTACTGAGTTTTAAGATATTTTAAAAATAATTTAAAATGCTTTTTTTTGAATGAAAATGATCATAAAAACAGATTCAAAAGCTACTTTACACAAGTGTTGGGGGCCGCGGTAGCCCAGTCGGTAGAGCGCCGGCCTCGTAATCGGAAGATTGTGGGTTCGGTACTTGAGCCGGCCAATGACCGTCGTGTACACTAATGGTGACTTGGCTGGTGAACGTAAAATCTCTCGTGGCCGCAATGTCCTCCATGTTCCCATAAAAAATTTTACCTCTGGTGGTCACCGAAGCGGGAGAACCATCTCTTCCGTGGAGGAACAAAATTGCGATGGCATGTCTCCGGACCAACTCTAGGGGCGAGTTCCAGACCGTCGCTAATTGCCCATCTGCGCAGCACTAGTGCGACGTAAAACCCTACATATACACCAACCGCAAGTGGTGGAAACATTTTTATCTCAAATGATGAATTTCGATCAGTACACCTTAATTTAAATTAATAATATACGGATACCAGAAAAAAAAATTCCTAATTTTTAAAGATGCCACTGGACAATATAGATTTTTTTTTTTTTTTTTTTTTTTAATTATTAGTTTTTGATATAGACTTTTTTGTTTTTTTTTTGTGGTACTTTCATGTAGTTAGATTTAAAAAAAAAAAAGTTGGTAGGCATTTTTTTTATTAAAATTATAATTATATAAGAAAAAATAAAATTGGCAAATGTAAAAATAAAATTAATATTCGACAGATCTAACGATTTGTTTTAAAAAACAGTCTTTCTTTATCAACATTTTAAAAAAGTTTTCACAAGTACAGTCGGTAACAAAAGTCTCCGAACACTTGCAAAAATTCCTATATGAAAAAAGTACACTTAATACAATTTTGTTAAATAAATCCTTGTCGAATCATGTTCTTTGTCAGTCTGAAAACAGGATTCGACAAGGAATTATTTAACAAAACTCTATTAAGTGTACTTTTTTTACATAGGAATGTTTGCTAGTTTTCGGAGACTTTTGTTACCGATTGTATAAACTAAATTAGTCTTAGTTAGAGATGTAAAAAACCCGGGAATTTTGCTTCAGGGGAATAAACATGGGAATTTTCGGGTTTAAACCGGGAATTTTGGGAACTTTGGAAACTTTGATGGGAAGAAACTAATATTCAGTGTTTAGATTTAATTTCACTTCTTTTAAGTGTACAAACAACTTGTTTCACTATCATTTTTATTCTATTTGCTTAAATAAAAGTGATATAAAAAATTATGTGATTATTTTATAAAAAATTGTAAAAAATTAAACATTTACGTTATTGACAAAAATAAATTATGAAGTTTTGTCTGCCTATTTAATTTAAATAACTTTAGAAATTTTTTCTTTTCTTTTTCTTTTTTTTTTTTTTTTTTTAATGAATACCATAATAAAATATATTATAAAAAATAATACAATGAAATTAAATTATGGTTAGAATACTTTAAAATTATTAAATTTTATTATAATTCATCGAACAAAATTTCACAATTGTTCATGAAATTTCGTTATAATCAGTTAAAGAACACGGACAACAAAATCGAACATGAGTTCTTCGGTTATTAAGAATTAGAGCAATAATTTTTTAATGCATCTAATCAATACATAAAATATTCAATAGCTAATAATTAATAATGGGGCTGTTATTTCTTTCTTTCTTAATTTTTTGTATATTAATATTGTTGACATTTTAATTGAAATAATATTTTCCATTGTAATGTTATTGATTGTTTTAGTAAATGCAGAAAATTTTGAAGCATTTTTGTTTTATTTTTGAAATAAAATGTTAAAGATATCAACTGAAACATGATAAACTCTGATTGCGATAAAAAAAAAAAAAAAATAAAAATAAATAAAAATAAATAAATAAAAAAGAAGTGTTATATTGAACTCAGTGTGTATACCGTCAGAACTAAGATATAAATATACTGCAATCTGCAATAACAGAAAATAAGTCTTAATTAATGAAATTTGAAACTTGCACTTTTTAAATTTATAGACGTTAAAAGCACTATTTAAAAATTGAAAGATCTTAAAAAAACATCTAAATGTGAGATAACATTTTGAAATGCCTTAGAGCATATCTAATCTAAAAAAAAAAAGCTAAATTTATAACTTTTGAAAACTTTCAAAATTCCCTTGTTTTGGAAACTTTCAAAATTCCCTTCCCAAAAACCCGGGTTTATTCCCTGGTTTAAACCCGGGTTTTTTCCCCGCTCACATCTCTAGTCTTAGTAGTTAACAAGTTTTTAAAGTAGGTATATAAAGGGGATTTTTTTCACATGTCTACATTTTGTTCATTGAAGAAAACAGTCGCTTTGTGGGAGCATTTTTGCTAGAAGGACATAAAAGGAATTCAACTAACTGTTGCATATTTTTTGAGGTGGTGGTAGTGTTATCATTAAGACCAATTGTTTGCACTAGGGTTCTAGACGTGAGTAAGAGACTCCTCTGTGGGGTTTTTTCTAAGAGGTCCTAGCCTATATTTACGCTAGTTTAGGAGAAAATCAAGGAAAACTCCCAACAGTTAAGCCAACAAGCGCGACTGGGTATCGAACCCAGCATTTCACGTAGACCAGCTTCGAGAACGGAACCTCTCGATCACTGGTGGGCCTATTTTTATGAAGAATATTATTCGTGCAAAAGTGAGAACACACGTCAACCGACCGCGTATCAGCCGGAGTACCACCACCTTAATGATTTTATGACAATTTCAATAGTGATTTCATGTTCTAGATCAAAGAATTGTACAAATATAGAGAATACTTTTATTTCTTCATGATTCGAAGAATCTGAATAGACATAAACCATAATATACTTTGGCAAGTTTATTAGAAAGTTGTTCTTTTTGCGAACCTAACGCAGAAAAAAGTTAGTGTTCACCGCTCGACACAGCGAACAGCCGATTGAGCTTCCCAGTTTTGCAAAAATTTTGAAATTAAGGACTAAATCCTTTTTATTTGAAAAAGAGGACAGCGGACAAAAAACATAAAAAAGAGGACTTTTTAGTCCTGTAATGTTTGTTTCGTTTAAGAGGGTAGAGCGTTGAAAAAGAAGACTGTCCTATTGAAAAGAGGATGTCTGGTTACCTTACCTAAGATAAGCATGATTTTATAAATTGAATCGATATTTTTAAGTAATTTTTATTACCTTTCATGAAATGTCAGGTTCGATCATAGGTCGTGCTCATCGACCAAGACGTTAGGAGTTTTCCGTGGTTTTCTCAGAAACTCGCGTAAATGCGGGCTAGAATCCCTTAGAAAGACTCCCACGGAGGGCATTCCACCTACTGGCCTAGGAACTTAGCGCAGGCAGTCGGCCTTAAACCCAACCATTACTTTTTAATTATGTTGTTATGACAGGTTTTTTCTTTTTTTCCTTCTTTTTTTTCCCAATTCTTGTTGCACAAGTAGAAAAAAAATGCATTCTAGAAAGAGAAAAATGTTCTCTAAGCTTCAATATAATATTTTTTAATTAAAAATCTTACTATAGGAACTTGTATTAAAAAGCTGAGAGAATACTTTAGAAATTATGAGTACCAGGCAGCTATAATGTTGTTAAGGAACAGAATATTATTTTACATGCAAGAAACAGTGGTATCATACTGTTTGTTACAAAGATGGATATTCATAGAATTACATTATCCAGTATATTTTTCATAATTCCATTTGCACATTCAGAAATTTCTCGACCATTAAATCTGTTCCAGTTCTTCAAAAATTGACTTCTTGATGCTGGTGGACGTGAAGTATCAGGTTCGATCACAATTCGCGCTTTTCGGTTTAGCTGTTCGGAGTTTTGCGCGTTTTTTTTTTTTTTCCTGAAACTTGCATAATTGTGGACAAAGGCTCTTTAGAAGGACCGCCACGGTGGGCACACCCAGGCCTTGGACCCTAATGCAGTCAGCTGGCTTTAATCCCCAACACCAACATTGATTTTAAGCTGTAAAGTCAGATGAATGACCTAAAAGCAGTTTTCGAATCCTTTTGAAGAAAAATATTCAGAATTAAAAAAAATTCCCCATACAGTATTATGGGCTTTGGTTCCAAAAATAAATAAATAAAATAATTAATAAAAAAAAAATGCTCCTTTAGCTTTTTGAAAGGGAATGCTCAAATTATTATGATTGACTCTGCTTTTCATTACATTGATTTTTATATCGCGCATATTTAAATATATATATATAAGTTAATTTTATTTTTTGAATAAATTATTTGCTTTAAATGAGTAGTAAATAATACAGATTAAAAATCTCTTTAAAGTGCAAATTTTAAAATGAAAAATATTGATAAAAGGGAAAAGTGCTGTATTTCGGTTTATGGATTTATTGGATTTGGGAATAAGGTCGATTGACTACTGTAGGTCCTACGTCTGAAGGTGAGTGCCCTCCGTGGGGGTCTTTCTAAGGGATTCTAGTCCGTATGCACGGACGGAGAAAACCACGAAAAACTCTGAATGACTAAGTAGACAATTGCGACCTGGCATCGAACCCAGGCACTTCCCGTCACTCAGCTCTGAGCGCAGAACCGCTCGACCACCATTGGAGTCTCGGAAGAGGGAAAAACACCGCCTTTGTAAAAAAATCATAATAAATTTTTCAATTTTGTCTTTTTTACATACTTTGCAATTTCTTTTGTTTAATTGGAAATGCTGGAATAAATTCTGATTTTTAAAATACATTCATTGTTTTAAATTATGAAAATTCATATTTTCATATTTATTTTTTAAATATCATATGTTTATGTTTTCATAATACTATTTCGTCTATTTTTTTTTTTTTTTTTTTTTTTCGGGGTTGGGGGGGGGGGAGCGAATTGTTTATATTTATAGATATATTTACATATAATGAATGTTTTCATTCTTGGATTTTGAAAAAAAAATAATAATAATAAAGAAATAAATTTTTTCATAGCTATATTCTTTATTCCTGTGAAATATCTGAATAGGTTTTTCATATATATATATATATATATATATATATGTGTGTGTGTGTGTATATTGGATTCGTTTATTTATTGATATTATTATATAAACTTATTCACAGAGAAATTTGCTTTATTTATCTATCAAATTAATGAATTTTTCTAGTTTCTCGAATCTAGTTGCTTGCTATTAATGGTTAAAAAGTAAGAAAATTTAATGTATTTTATTTTATACGGTGTGTGAGAATGTTAAAAAAAAAAAAAAAAAAAAAAAAAAAAAAAAAAAATTCATTCAGATAGCATGATACACAATTTATCTATAAAAGTCATTTATTTCTATTAGCTTTATTAAAACTATACACAATCAGGATAAACGTTTTTACAATTTTTCATACTTTTAAAACCTTATACAAAATAATCTTACAGAATGTGTGATTATTTAATAACATGTGGTATTCTAGTGTTTGTGAGGGATGATGCGAAAAAGAAAAAAAAAATATATATATATGCATCAGTGCTTTTAAAACCGCTAAATATTACATTTAATTCTCGTATTAAAGCGCTCTTTCAAGTCTGAAGTGGAAAGGCAGTCGATGCGAGCGCCACCTTCTAAAAGCGACCAAAATGGGGCCATTCTGATAAGACAGAGTGAGCGGTCCATAGTGTATACGCCCCACCCCTCTTCTCGCCCCTCCTAATAATTTTACAAATTCGAAAATATCCGCAATTGATTTGTAAGTATCGAAAACCTCTATAAACCAATTTTGAACGATCTAACTCTATTTTTATTTTTTTGCCCCCCCCTTCTCGCCCCTCCTAATAACTTTACACTTTCGAAAATATTCCCATTCGACTTGCAGGCCTCTTAAACCTATCTGTACCAATTTTGAACGGCCTAACTGTATTTCTATTTGTTTTTGCCCCATAGCCCCCCTTACCACCCCACCCCCCTTACCGCCCCTCCTAATAATTTTACAAATTCAAAAATATCCGCAATCGATTTGTAAGTATCGAAAACCTCTATGTACCAATTTTGAACGATCTGACACTATTTTTATTTTTTTGCCCCCCCCTCCCCTTCCCCTTCTTGCCCCTCCTAATAACTTTACACAATCGAAAATATCCCCATTCGTCTTGCAGGCCTTTAAAACCTGTCTGTACCAATTTTAAACGGCCTAACTGTATTTCTATTTGTTTTTGCCCATAGCCCCCCTTACGGCCCCACCACCCTTACCGCCCCTCCTAATAATTTTACAAATTCGAAAATATCCGCAATTGATTTGTAAATATCGAAAACCTCTATAAACCAATTTTGAATGATCTAACTCTATTTTTATTTTTTGCCCCCCTCTCCCTACCCCCTTCTCGCCCCTCCTAATAATTTTACACTTTCGAAAATATCCCCATTCGACTTGCAGGCCTCTTAAACCTATCTGTACCAATTTTGAACGGCCTTACTGTATTTCTATATGTTTTTGCCCCATAGCCCCCCTTACCACCCCACCCCCTTACCGCCCCTCCTAATAATTTTACAAATTCAAAAATATCCGCAATCGATTTGTAAGTATCGAAAACCTCTATGTACCAATTTTGAACGATCTGACACTATTTTTATTTTTTTGCCCCCCCCTCCCCTCCTTCTTCTTGCCCCTCCTAATAATTTTACACAATCGAAAATATCCCCATTCGTCTTGCAGGCCTTTAAAACCTATCTGTACCAATTTTGAACGGCCTAACTGTATTTCTATTTGTTTTTGCTCCATAGCCAGTCCCCCCCGTTGCTGCCCCACCTGGGGGCTGAATTTCTAAAATTTCAGAAATTGGTTTTTAGATAGTTGCATTAGCTAGATTTTAGAGCAAAAATTTCACGTATATCTATTTTTTTTTTTTTTTTTTTGAGATATATAGGATTATGCGAAATCACGTTTTACGCATGTGAAATCACGTTTTGCCCCCCCCCCCCCCCGCCCCCCTTGGGGACAGAATTTTAAAAATTCCTGAAACTGATTTTTAGACATTTGTATTAGTTATATTTTAAAGCAAAAATTTCACGTATATCTGTTTTTTTTGTTTGAGTTATATAGGATTATGTGAAATCACGTTTAACGTATGTGAAATCACGTTTCGCCCCCTCCCCCCTCCCTTGGGGACCGAATTTCAAAAATTCCAGAAATAATTTTTTAGACATTTGTATTAGCTATATTTTAAAGCAAAAATTACACGGATATATGTTTTTTTGTTCGAGATATTTAACATTATTTCATTTAATTCTCGCTTTAAAGCGCTCTTTCAAGTCTGAAGTGGAGAGGCAGACGATGCGAGCGCCATCTTCTAAAAGCGACCAAAATGGGGCCATTCTGATAACACAGCGTGAGCGGTCCATAGTGTACGTCCATGAGATTGAGTTTACGCATGAAGCTACATAATTAGAGGAGGGGGAACGGTAATGGCGGTAAGCATTGAAAAACGGACCTAAAAAGAAAGTGGGTGATAGGGGGCGCTCCGAACATACTAGACTCATCGTTTACACGAGAAGTATGCGGGAAATTTAAGATTTTAATTGATATTAATTAATTTAAATTGCCCACAAAGTGATAATGGCGAAGAATTGTTTTGCTTATGTATGTAATAGCGGCTTTCGATCAGCTATCGCAAAAAATAAAGCTTTACGGAAGAAAAATCCAAGTTAATTTTCTGCTCCTAAGGTTAGCTATTCCCACTTAATTTAGAGCTTTAATCTACTGATATTTAACAAATAATTTTCATTTCTAGTATTATAAGTAGTTACTCATTTAATATAAAATGCATATTTCCCTTTTTATGGACCAGTGTCGTTTCTTTTTTGTATTTGAAGGCCTTTAAAAATTCTCATTTTATGAATATTTGTCTTAAGAAATGTGAATATGAAAAAAATGTACAATAAGCATAACTTTATTATTTGTGACATATTATGCTATTTAATCAATTTCAGAAATGAAATTTGATTTGTTGATAAATAAAAAATTTTAAATGACTTACATGTTTCGTTTCTTTATTTAGATAGATAAACAGATAATACTATATATATTAAGTATTTAAAAAAGAAAATAACTGACATCTAATGATAACTGTCTACAAAATAATATATATCTTTATATATATATATATATATAAGATAATCAGATTTGCATGTTATTGGGAACTATAATTATATATATTGGTCAATAATACATGCACAAAATCTGAACTTCTTAACAAGGTAAGTGTGTGTGTGTGGAGGGGGGGGAGAGGGGTTGTTTGTTCAAAAATGAAAAAATATGAAAAAGAATAATAAATAAATAAAGGATTTTTTGAATTAAAAATAAATAAATAAATAAAATAATACTTTAACCCTTTGCGGTGCAAGACAATTCGGATCATATAAATTATACTGCCACCGGAATTCCTGATCTAAATTAAACTAAAAGAAATTTTAAATTTTAAGGTTTAAAAAACGGGACTTTTCTGATATCTTATAAATGTAAATTTTTGCTAAAAAATTTCCGGGATAAATTTTTGCGGCTGGATCTTAAATTTTGCGTCCTCGCAGCGAGGACAACGCGCGTTAAGGGGTTAATGTTTTTCATCTCTTAGTGAAAATAGCTTGCTTTTAATGTCTAATTAACCATTTTAATTAATAATGATTAGCTTGTAATAAAATCAAGACAAACCATACGTTATGTACGTGTATGTGTCTATGAATATATATATATATATATATATATATATATATGTATGAAATAGTATTTCAAAGTTTTGTGAAATTAAAATAAATTTGCTTTTCCCAGAATCCACCCATGCAAGATAACGGTAAAATTGTACAGATTGATTTAAAAAAAAAAAAAAAAAAAAAAAAAAAGAAGTTTTAACATTGAAATCGGAAATTTCTTAAGTAAATGTACATTACAGTGAAAGAAGACAGTAATTTTATAAACCTTTTTGTAAATTACTGGTTTAGGGTTGGGAAAATTTACATACACATTGAAATATAAAATATTAAGCATATTAAATATTCTCAAAAACTATTTAAAATTTTAAAACTGAAACTCTAAATGTCAGTTTTTTGGAAATACTTAAAATTATTACTAGTTTTTCATTTTTTCTCCTGGATTTCACAATATTATAGTTCACTAATATTATAGTTTCACAATAGGTAGTATACGATATTCAGGTATTACTTTGTTGATTCATCGTAAAATGAATTTTTTTAAATATCTGAATGGTGAAATGTAATATAATTTTTGAGTATTCAAACTTAAAAATATTCAGGATGTGGTGTATGGTATTAAAACAAATTGTCTCTCTCTGTAATGAGGCTTTAAAATATAATTTGTATTTTCTTATACTGATGAAGAAAATTTATTGATGAAAGATATCAGTATTAAAAATTTGCCATTGCCCCTACATGTTCGTTTTTTTTTTCTAGTTCCCTATTTGTATTATGAGTAATATTTTTAATTTCATAAGGATTCAATTAAAACAAATTCAATTGTGTAGATTTATAAGAAATTTTGTCCTATACCGCCAAGTTAAAAGTTCAGAGAAAACGGGAGGGCAACAATACCTGCTGCACGATTTTCACCAAAAGTTGATAGACCCTAATTTATGTTAAGGTGCAACTACATATCAATTTGTATGAAATTCTCTGAAGTAGCTCTTGAGATACAGTTGGAATTATACAGACATTTTCTAAAAAAGATTAAATCCTGTTCTGGACCTCTAAAAACATGTAAATCTATCGAAAACTAGAAATCGAAAATTTTTACGAATCTAATACTTTCTTCTATTGGATATAGAATAAAATAAAGAATATCTTTATGGCTTTAATTTCAAACAAAAACTAAAAGACAGATTGTTTTTCTGTACTCCTTTATATTTTCAAAAAAAAAAAAAAAAAAGGCTGCAAAAATATTTTTTATTTTTAGCAATAGAGGAAAAAATCTCACAAAAGCTTCTTCACAGCTTTATGTCTAAAGAAAAAATTGAGAAAAATATTGCATTTGTATAGCCTATATATGGACTAAAACTTGTTTAGCCATCCTGTAGAGTATTATTGTATCATTTTCAGTAGAGAACTTGGCACTTAAAAAACATATATTAATTTTAAGGTATTTTATAAATACCACCAGAAATTAAAGAACAGACACACCAATTAAAGTTATAATCATGCATTAGCAACTACAGCCCATAATGCATCTGAATATTTTTGTGTATCCGTTAACAGTAAATCTTTGCTATTCATACCCTGTTTCACAGAAAACATATTTTTAACCATAATGAGGTCAATTTCCTTATGTGTTAAAATCTGTGTCCTTATGTATCCAAAGGTATTAAAACACTTTTTTTTAATATTATCTCTTATTGAACGAAATATATTGAAATTATTTTGAATATCTTTGTATATAAATTAGTTGCGCTCTGTAACTGGAAAATTTTTAGATAAATTTATTACGAAAGCGGGTGGTAAATTCACATAAAACGCTTTATAAATTACTATTTTATAATTATGAAAATGCACATACATATGCATTAAATTATGAGATTATTAAGTATATTATTTTTTCTCAAAAATTATTAAAAAATAAACAATTCAGAATTTCAGATTTTTTTCAAAATATTTAAAATAATTACTGCTCACTAATTTCTAATTTTTCACCTTGATTCTACCTTATTATAGTTTAACAGTATATTCAAGTATTACTTTATATATCTATAACTATATATATGTATTAAATCTATATTAAGGCCAGTTGTCTGCTCTAGGAACTTGGGCCAGGGTGGATTGCTTCCTTGGGTCTTTCTAAGGGACCCTAGCCCATAATTATGCAAGTTTTGTAGAAGATAAGAAACGTCTAGGCAGACAAATGACATGTAATAGCAGGAGACTTGGCGTTGGAATATTAAAACAGGAATAAACTACTACGTCAGAAACGCCAAAGAAAAATTATTGAGGTGCATACAGCTGTTTCGGTAGCCTAAAGCGTACCGTCATCAGTGCAAAAAAATAATTCTGAATCTGGAGAAGTACTCATATATATAGGAGAGGGACCGGATTTAGTTCAACCAATAGGATTACGGAAGAGGTGGGGAGTGTGGCCAATAGGAATTAAGGAATGTGTAGCTGTGTAAACAGTAGAAAATTTAAGGAAATGTGGACTGAATGTAAAATTTCCAACAATCAGACAAATAGGGAACAGCGAAATCACAATTTACAAGGTTTTTAAAGTTTTTATAAATATGAAAAGCTTCAAAGAAATCGAGTTCATGAATGGATTTAGGTCTGCAAATTATTTTAGCTGAATTAAATTTAAAATTATGATTTTCCTCCCAGCAATGTTTAGAAATAGCCGATTTATTGGTTTCTTGTTTGCGGACGTAATTCATATGTTCTTTTAGACGAAATTTAAGACTGCGTTTAGTTTGGCCAATATATGATAAACCACACTGACAGGATATACTATAAATGCCCCAAGAATTATGCATATCAATAGGATCTTTTAACTGAGAAAAGGTGAGATTATTGGAAGGCGAAAATATTATTTTAAAATCATATTGTTTGAGAATTTTAGCTATGGTTTGACTGGTTTTAGAAAAATAGGGTAAAACAATACTGATATTAGAAGTGGCTGATTTAGTAGACGAAATACGAGGGAGTTGTAATTTTTGGATAGCTTTGTCTATAATGGAAGGGTCATAGCCTCTGTCAATTGCGATGGCTTTCAGGTATTTAATTTCAGATTTCAATGAAATAGGATTTGAACAAATATTAAGGGCACGGTTTACAAAAGTATAGAAAGCAGCCATTTTTTGGTTAGGTGGGTGACATGAACGCGCATGGGGAGGAAGGGAGACTGCAAAATTTTTACGATAGACAGTGGTTGAAAATCCATTTACAGTGCGAGAGACGAGGGTGTCAAGAAATTCCACTTCTAATATCAGTATTGTTTTACCCTATTTTTCTAAAACCAGTCAAACCATAGCTAAAATTCTCAAACAATATGATTTTAAAATAATATTTTCGCCTTCCAATAATCTCACCTTTTCTCAGTTAAAATATCCTATTGATATGCATAATTCTTGGGGCATTTATAGTATATCCTGTCAGTGTGGTTTATCATATATTGGCCAAACTAAACGCAGTCTTAAATTTCGTCTAAAAGAACATATGAATTACGTCCGCAAACAAGAAACCAATAAATCGGCTATTTCTAAACATTGCTGGGAGGAAAATCATAATTTTAAATTTAATTCAGCTAAAATAATTTGCAGACCTAAATCCATTCATGAACTCGATTTCTTTGAAGCTTTTCATATTTATAAAAACTTTAAAAACCTTGTAAATTGTGATTTCGCTGTTCCCTATTTGTCTGATTGTTGGAAATTTTACATTCAGTCCACATTTCCTTAAATTTTCTACTGTTTACACAGCTACACATTCCTTAATTCCTATTGGCCACACTCCCCACCTCTTCCGTAATCCTATTGGTTGAACTAAATCCGGTCCCTCTCCTATATATATGAGTACTTCTCCAGATTCAGAATTATTTTTTTGCACTGATGACGGTACGCTTTAGGCTACCGAAACAGCTGTATGCACCTCAATAATTTTTCTTTGGCGTTTCTGACGTAGTAGTTTATTCCTGTTTTAAGACAAATGACATGGACTTGAACCATGCTCCATGCAACTTTCCTCTATTGGCTTAAAGTTATTGGGGACTTAGTACTAGGGACTTGAGCCTAAAGAGGATGACCTCTGTAGGGGTCTTTCTAAGTGATCCTAACCTGTATTCACGTGAGTTTCGGAGAAAACCACGTAACACTCTAAACGACTAGTTCGACAAGTGCTTCCTGGGATCTAATCCTGCACTTCACGGCTACTACCTTTGAATGCAGAACCTCTCGGCTACTGGTGGGACCTATTAACTTAACCAAACCTCTAAAATGTTGGTATTCGGTTTAAGGTGAATTGTCTACACTAGGGACATTTACCTAAGAGGTACTAGCCCATATCGTTCGCGAGTTTCGGAGAAAAACACGGAAAACTCCGAATGGCTAGGTCGACAAGCGTGATCTGAGACCGAACCCAGCACTTCCCATCGTCCAGCTTTAAGGGCAGAACTTCTCAGTTACTAGTGGAGCTGTAGGAAAGAAAATTATAATAATAATTAGTTTGCAGGGAGTATTTATTTAATAATTTTCAAGAAATGTAAATATAATAATTATTAAAATGTTTCATTGCACATGTGTGGAATATATATATATATATATATATATATATATATATATATATATATATATTTATATATATATAAATATATATATATAAATATATATATATATTTATATATATATATATATATATAAATATATATATATATATATATATATATATATATATATATATATCCATATATTTATATATATATGGATATATATATAAATTATTTTCAATGTTTAATATTTAGCATTTGAAATAATTTGTTTTTAAATATCTACATTTTGAACTCGCACTAAACATTTTTCATTTATATAAATTAAAACTTTCTTTCAATTATACACACACACACACACACACACACACATATATGTATATATATATATATATATATATATATATACATATATGTGTGTGTGTGTGTGTGTGTGTGTGTATAATTGAAAGAAAGTTTTAATTTATATAAATGAAAAATGTTTAGTGCGAGTTCAAAATGTAGATATTTAAAAACAAATTATTTCAAATGCTAAATATGAAACATTGAAAATAATTTCAAGAACGAATTGATAAATAGAATTGATAAATATTGATATTGATAAATATTGATAAATATTGATAATTGATATTGATAAATATAGAAAGAATTGATAAATATTCCTTAAATATACAATTCCTTGGTGGGTTTTTTCTTTTCATTTTTCCCACTTATTATTATTATTATTATTATTATTTGGAACATTTCAAATTGATTGTTCCATTCTATTATTATTATTTATTTATTTATTTAAACGAAATACCAGACTAATTTATTATTATTATTTATTTTAGATTTCTCAAAAAAGTTTTTGCAGAATGATTTTGAAATTATCGAACTTTCGGAATCTACAACAGTATACGTTCATGCGGATTTAATAAAAGTTTATTAACTTATTCCAAATGAAAATCCGCGATTTTTTGCGCAATCCTTCCTTATCTTTTCTTTTACCTTTCAATAATTCGAAAGACGGAATTTCTGATACCGCCGCGTGATGGCGCTGCAAAGACCCGAGATGTCTGGGGAGAAGCGAAGGGAGAAAATTGGGGTTATTCTTAAAACATCGCGATCGCCGTCCTCTTTATAGGTTCATGAGTTTACGATACACAGTCCGGTCCGGGCTTGGTTTGGCCTCTCCACACCCCTGAAAATGATGTCATTAATTCGGGTAATCGTTTTTAGAGATGTGCCGTCATTCGAGTGAAATAATCGATTAACTCGATTATTTCTAATCATTTGATTAACTTGATTATCTAAAAGTCCTTCATTAATTTCATTCGATCATTTCATTCGTTAATTTCATTCGATCATTTCTCTCGTTAATTGCATTCGATCATTTCACTCGTTTATTTCATTCGTTAAGCGTGCGCGAATGATTATCTCGATTATTTTATTTCGAGTAATATTACACCCTTATGCGCGCGCCTAGTAATTGTCTCGATTATTTTATTTCGAACTAGCCGCCTTCGGCGACCAGCTGGTTCGCGATCCCTGAAAAATAAGACTTTACGAACTTTTTCCCGTTTCAGGTCTTATAACAGCTTATTGATGTATCGTGAAAATAGCTTATTGAAATCGCAGTAAATTCCCGTGCGGTAGCGCCTTCGGCACCCTCTTCCCTTTTCAATATCTGAAACAGCTTGCTCGCTCACCATGTTATGATCTTTCAAATTTCTGACTTTATCTAACTCCCGTTCGGTGGCGTCTGCGGCGCCTTATCCCCGTTTTAAAACTTACAAGACCTTCCTTGCTCATTAGAATTTGAAATATTGAAATTTTAAAATATTACAGAGCCATCTGGCGGTAGAAATTTCTGTAATATATTGTTCAATTCCAAATCAACAAAGCTTTCAAATGATGTATTACTTATGAAATTATTTTAATTAGTAGCTGAGATACAACAAAAAACCTAATCAGGGCACCTTAAAACGTGTAAATCAGGTGAAATTTCGGATTCCACTTTCGATAATATAAAAATGAAATTATACTAATTAGAAGCTGAAATACAAAGATAATACAAACATTTTTTAAAAAGATTTGTGTCTGACTTATCTGTGGTTTTCTCCAAAACTTGCTTAATTCCTGGCTATATACCGTTAAAAATTAGTAGTACGAAATGTGAGCGAAAATCTGAATTTGAAACTCTGTAAAATATAAAAGAATAAAAATTTTCTGGTTTTTCCGTAGTTTTCTCCGAAAGTTTCGTACAGAATTTGAACGGCTTATATCATTTTAATAGCCTGCAATAAAAATACTTTAAAATATCTTTTGAATGATGTATTATGTATTACAATAATGAATATCTTTGATATATTTTATACTCAAAGTGGCTAATCAATCAAGGGCGTTTAACGATTTGTATTGAAATCCATCTGAAATTTAAGAATTCCAAAACTGTATTTTTACAACCGAATTCATAAAAAAAGGGGGGAAAAATCAATATTATTCTGTTAAAAGTAACTTTTGGTGTCATTAACAGATGAAATAAAAATGAATTTAAATAAATATAATAGGTCTATTTATTTTATTTTTAAAGCTAGACTTTAGAATTTTAACTGCATACAGGTGAGACATAATGACGGGCAATTTCGAATTCGAAGTTCTGCTTTTGATCGATTTTAAATTAAAAAAATTCAAAAAATGCTTTTTTTATTTCCAGTACTTAGTCACGTGGGCGAAAAACAAAAAGCAATTTTTCCCAACCGGAAGAATAGACAGCCAGCATGTCTAGCACCTGGCAATGAAGAATCTTTGATAAATGAAATAATTAATTGTTCTGCCTGTTGCCAACTAAATTTCATACTTTAGTTAATTTTAAAAAAATCTAATTGCTGTAGAGATAAGCCACTTGCACTCTTAGATTCGGAAAAAAATCCCCTTTCATTTGGTACCAAATTCGTAACGATCGAACTAATATTTCTAATTTATTTTCCACTTTTTCTGATTTTAACTCCGTTGAAATATCTATTTTTATGCAATGGCGGTGAATTCTCAGTCATTGAGATCGCTTTTAGATTAGACATGAGTGGACATTTTAATTAATATCTCCACAACTAATTAAAATTTTTAAATTATGTTTTCAGGAGCCCCTCGGTAAGGCTCCTGAACATCTGTATGTCAATTTTTGTACTTCTGCGTTCAATAGGGGTATAGATGCACAGACAGAGAGATAGAGAGACAGACAGAGAACCAGCAAAGGGGGCAACCTACCTATACGGTTTAAGGTCATGAGGCCGAAGGCCTCACCCCCTCGCCAAAACGCTATTTAACTCTCCAGCGAGCCCGCGGACAGGGGCACGGGCCCGGGAGAAGTCCGCGGGAAGGGAAGACCCACAAATCTCGCAAGCAAACTAGCTGCTCTCCGGCGGGTGTGCTAGGCCGGGTGCCAGGAAAATCCACTTGAGCCTATTAGAGGAACAAGGCCTGGCGGTGAAGAGTAGGTGATAGATTACAAGTAGGGCAAACCTTGGCGCCTCGTGCCACCAAAGCACCCGCAACATAACACATCACCTATTACTGTACGAGCGACGGATGGTCGAAAACCCCCAGGCCACAAAGGCATAGAGCACAGTGGACACGGGGGAACATCAGTCCATCCGACATGCTTCTCGGCCGCGCTGCCTCGTTAGTTCACCGGCGTAGCCGGCTATCCAGGGGCACCAACTCGGAGGTGAGGTCAGCCAGACAACTTTTTAAAAATTATTATTATACATGATTTTAACAGCAAAAGTTCACTTGGTCATTCTTTATTCCGATTATTTGCAGCGATTTATTTCTTGTTAATAACGAGTGAATAATTCGTTTGGTGGTTCGGCTGTGGCCATTCTTTGAATGCTTGCTTTTCACACGTTATGTGTAGTTTGTGAGCCGTTGTTTTTCAAAATATGCGTTATTTAGATTTAGTAATGTTTCTATTTATAAAATACTTTTAAAAATAATAAAAATTTTGTTCTTTTAAAGGAAAAAAAATGAGTACTCATAATTTTAACATCATATTGAGTTCATTTTTTTTTTTTTTTTTTTTTTTTTTTTTAATATACATATATTAATTATGGCTATACATGCATAATTTTTTCAAGTTTATATGAAAAATTTCAGGGTTGAAATATATTCAGATAATAAATCTAGTTTTATTAGAATACATAAATAAGAACATCTATATATTAGTTTGAAACATGTTTTTGTTTGTGTCAACTAAATTGAGAAAACGGCTAGGCGTAAAAATTTGGTTGAGGTGTCTAAAAAAAGGTCTTGGTCTGTAGACGAGCACTCAAAAGAGAAAAATATAAAAAGTCGAACGGTTCCCAGGGGAAAGGGGCGAAATTAGTTAGAGAGGGAAATCCGCTCTAAACCCACACATGTAGCACCTCATTTTAAAGGTTTTCAAATTTAACGTTCATTGGGGATGTTTGTATACAATACAGTGCGTCCCCTGGACGTGAAAAATGGAACTATGTGATTTTGTAGTAGGCCCTATCACGTTGCACCTTATTTTAAAGATTTTGGTATTTCCTCCCCGTTGCTGATGTTTGTACCGAACGCACTGTTCCCCCTGGCGGTGGAAAGTGCAACTAAAGGATTTTGCAGTTGGCACCACCATGTGACACCTTATTTGAAAGGTCTTGGAAATTCAAGGCGACTATCATGTTTGTATACAACATACTGACCCCCTGGAGGAGGAAAGTGGATTGAAATACATTTAAATAACGATGCGACGGTTTTTGAAACATTACGGTCAATAAAGTGACCGTCAAATTCGACGGGTTCCAGCTAGTTTTATATTAATTTCAAATTATTGTGATATAAGACACACACACACATATACTCACAAATAAATAAAAAATAAACAAAATTGAGATTTTACTACATAAAATAATAAAATTAATTTAGCTTTATACTAATGACATTAATGCTCAATTTTTAAACTTTCTCGTACATATAAATGGTACAGAATGTATTACTTTGCGGTCAAATTTTCGAAAGTGAGTTTTTGTTATATTTACGCGATTTAAGGAGCACTGGATCCAAAAATAAGTTTTTTTTGCAGTTGGTCTGTGTGTTTATTAGCAGTATAACTCAAGAACAAAAAAGTAGCAGGAAGTCATTTTTTTTTCTTTTTTAAATCTGTACTATATAGGGATGCTATCTATACTAAACTTTTTGATGTGGTCGAACAAATGGTTCGTGTACAGGGACAACCAAAATAATTCAAATTTCAAATACATTTTGCTTATATGGGTAAAATTTCTAGTAGTTGCAATTTAACATCTATATTTTGCGATTAACAAAATCACATGAGCATACTTTCTTTTCTTTTTTTTTTTATGTAAATAAAATCACATTTTTTGCAGAATATGATATGAAAATCATCGACCATTCGTTTCGACAGCTACTCAAAAGTATACATTGGGACTATAATTTGAAATTTAGAAATTAATACATATCTTTTTCATATAGGAATAAATTACACAATGAACTATGTATATAACTTTACGACAATATAAAAGGCTACTCAAAATTAAGCGAAATTGTTTATTCTGTTGAATGTAATTCATGTACATGTTTTACTACATTTTGGAATGTCGACGAAAACTGCTCAGGATTAAAAATTAATTGGTCATACTAATACGATAGACAAAGTATTTTTTTTCAGCTTTGTCTTTTGTATAATGTCGCGTTTTGTGGCCTCATGTATATGAAAGTCAATTTCTTTAAATGTTTAATCTGTATACATGTGTGCTAAAAGCATAACTTAAAAAAAAAATAGGTAATTGGAAAAAAAATAAATTTGTATCTTGAATTTCATGTAAGGTTGCCATTTAAATAGTTTAAAATGACAAAAAAAAAAAAAAAACTGGTAATAACTGTGTTATGTCGAAAAAAAAATTATAAAAAACACGACCCTTTCTTTGTCGAACAAAGTAGGCACGAGTTCTGCAAACAAGTAGTAATACGTTTTCTGCTAGTACAAATACTGTGCTAATACCACTACTTTTGTACTTTTCTTTGATAGCAGCCAGCAAAATTAAACAGTGCGAATAAATGTTTACAATTCAATCTGAGTTCTTTGTTCTTTTGAAGTAGCTGCCATTAAAAAAAATTGTTCATCCAGCTTATCAATAAACTTGGATTATGTACATAATGACTTGCAGACAAATCGGTTCATAAATAAGTTTTTTAACTGAGTTTGAAATGCTGAAGTAATTGCAATTTTGAAAGAAGTTAAGGGATCGAGTTGACCAAACAAATTGGATGAGTTGAGATCTTCATATGAGTTTTGCAAGATTCAGGCAAATCTGTTCATAAATACGTTTTTTATGTGAGTTTGAAAATTTTAAGTAGCCGTTATTTTGAAACACGGACACCCGATCGAGGTGATTAATTATCTTGTTTGAGATCTTGATATGAACTATGTACATACCGAATTTTAATAAAACTATTGAAAAATGCGTTTCTTATCCGACCTTGAAATTTTTCAAATGGCCACCATTTTTTAACTTTATGGTAGATCAAGTAACCAACAAAATCACTTCAGCTATTACTATGGTAACTCCACTGTCAAATTTGTGTTTCAATTGATTCAGTTATACATGCAAGTACATACACATACACTATATGTATACACACAGAGAAAGAGGTGGGAGAAAACAAAGTAATTATTACAAGTTATTACTTTGATTTTTGAAAAAAAGTCTACGTAAAAAGTTAAATAAATCTCAAGTATTAAAGATTAGACCTTAAAATTTCATAGAAATGAGTGAAAAAACAAAGTATAAACAGAAAGCAACCTGGTAGCAACGAAGAAACCGAAACTAATTAGAAAACGCTTATTCTACGCTTACGTCATCAATAATCGATAGTAAAATCATTCGATTATTAAAATCATTCGAAAGCAAATTACTCGATTATCAAAATCATTCGATTAATCCCACCTCTAATCGTTTTCGTGAACGCTTTTCGGGCTTTTCGATTACCCACAAACATAACATGGCGGTGTTTACAGATATATGTATCAGGTTTCCTCAGCATTTTGTTAATTTTTTAGATTCTTTGTCTTTCACACAGCATAGAAAAAAGAAATTGCTTTTCAAGTATAAGATAGTATTCGCCAATTATAAAAACAATGGAAAATTAAACATTGTAGAAGATTTCAAGCTTAACAAGAAACAAAAGCTATTGTGGGGAGCATCGTTTGTTTTTTCTTTTCTTTAGCTTAAATTTGCAATTTATATTGAGAAGTGTTTTACCGGTAAGTTACATTTTCCGGTTTATGTTGGTATTTATACAGGTTTCTTTTCTGTATTTTATATTAGACAAATTAAACTTAGTACTAGCGTGACTTCGGAATAGTTTATAGATTTCACGGATTTATGCTGGATATCTCAGAAACAGTGGCTGATCTAGGATGGGGGGAGCCCCCCCAAAAAAAAAGTACTGACATTCACAATTGAATATTACAATTGTAAACTTTTCATTAATCTGGAATAACATCTTAAAAGTTCTAAGCCCCCCCCCCCCCCCAAAAAAAAAAAAAGTTCTGGATCCGTCACTGCTCAGAAGTGTTTGTGTTCAGGGGCGGGGCTACCCATCGAGCTTTAATTTAGGGGCTACCCTGTAATCCATGATTATTACCATATTTCCTATATAAAGTTATTTTTTGTTTTCATTGGTTGTTCATTTGTCATTCAAGTGATAAAATGTGAGTGAATAGTAAAAAGTTTGAGGGTTTTAGATTTGAATAATGAGTTAAAATCACCCCTTGTATGTTAATTTAGTCTTATATAGTATTACTACCTTTTTTAAAATTGCAGTTTCCAATAAAATGCACAAGCTAAATTTTAAAGAAGTATTAATTTTTTTTATAGATAATCAAGTTTACATTGAAAATATTGAATTGAATTAAAACCGAATACTTTTCATCACATTCGTTTCATAGCGTCTTATTTAATATATAAGTTTGTGTTCAATTTCTTAGAATGTTATCTTATTTAAAATATGTTCAAAATTAAATTTCCTAAGAAATAATACATTTTATGAAATACTAAAAACTGTTACAAAATATTAATAAAGATGTACATTAATAATAATGTAAATCATCATTTAAAAACTTTGTGTGGAGATGGGAGGAAGGCGAAATATTTTTGAGCAATACTTCATAACAGATGCATTACTAAATGAAGAAATCTAAAATTAGTCCTAAAGAAAGTGGTGATTTATGCTTTATGTTTTGATACCTTGTTTTTACCATGTTTAGAGCATTATAAAATTTTGCAAATTAAACTTGTGTGTAATCATTAAATGCAAACTTGATCATCCATATATATATATATATATATATATACTTCGTTAAACAGGATTCCTATTCGATTTGAAGAATAAAATTCCCTGATCTTTTCAGATTTTCGAAGTCTATTTTTATAAAATTCCAGGTTACAAAATTGGTTTATGACATAAAGAAAAGTAGCTCGCAATATACAAGATAAGACATTTTAAAATTGCACGTTCAAAAGTCTTTTTCCAGAATTATATCAATATTTTCTCAGGTTTTTAAGCAACATTTGCAATTTTCCTTGACTTTATTCACTTTCAAATTTTACTGACCCGTGGGAATCCTGTTTAAATTCTAAAATAATATATAAGTAGTAGCATTTATAAAATGTAAAATGTACTAAGAAGTCATGCTAGTGCAACTGCAATTAACAAGTTTACGTTAATGCAAAAAAGGAAGAAACATGTACAAATTTTAACATGAATCAAAAAAAGTGTTTACTTATTTATCTGCTCAAACACTTTAATACAAAATGCTAATTTAAAGTAAAGCTAAAGAATAACATTTAACTGAATCTACAATTAAAAAAAAATTACATTGCTTCTCGCAACAGCTTGTATTTCATGAGTAAGCCTAAATTGTCTCCTGATGACAAAATATAATTTTTAATAAAAATTTTACTAAAAAAACTATAAATTATGACCAAACACAAATAAAAGAAAAAAATAAAGCTTAGAACATACAGGTCGCACAATATAAATGCTGGAAATCCCCAATCGTAGCAATCATTAATGTGCACATATGTACACTTTGCATCAGGGTTGGCACGGTTTAAACCAACTGATTTTTATTTACCATGAAAGCCAGTTGGTTTATTTCCTTTCTAAAAAATTCAAAATTTTTATACTAATGTCCCTTTTTTAATTGAAATTTATAAATTAGTTTTATGTAAATGACTTTTACTTTTAATTCAGTTTATTTCAATTGTATTTTTGCGTCAGAAAATATTTTAATTATGTGTTTTATATGTGATTAACTGGCTTTATTAAAAGTTATTATATATCGGGGGATGGGGGGGATCTAGAAATTGTAGAAGAAAAATGTATTTTAATTATCTTTAAAAAATATAAATTAAAGGTTCTAACGCTAAATGCAGTAAAGTAAAATAAAATAAATATTAATTGAAAGTACATTTATTTTGTACAAGATATAAAGTGAAAATTTTATAATTAAAAAAATTGCTCCCATATTTAAAAATTGCCCCCATTGCTCCCTTTAAAAATTTTTAAAGAAGCTGCATTAGTTTGTCCAGGCAGTTTAAAAGAAGAAAGACCTTTAATTTTAAAATTTCAGGCAAAAAGTTCTCCATTCAAGGACATTTTGAAAATTATTTTATTAAAATTTAACAGTACTAGAATTAAGAAAATGACATTAAAAATTTCAATATCCAAGTGTTGAAAAATGTTGAAATAATTCTAATCGCAAAGGATTCTACATCCGATGAAGAGTGTTTTCTTAAAATAGAAAATTTAGTTTCAATAAAAGCTATAAAACTTCTAATTTTATTTAAAATATTAAATGTAAATTCTGTTCAATATGTAAATTTCAAATGGATTGCAATATTCCATTACATAATCCAATAGTATAATTTTTTCTTAAATTTAAATTTTTCTTAAATTTTTTTCTTTCCATTCCTCTTTTTCATTCCATTGAAGTTTTTTTTTAATTTTTACCTAATTCATTAAATTAAGAATTTTATTGTTATTAAGTTAATTTGTTACAATTAAATAATAGGAAATGCATGTTAGGTTTAACATTCACTATAAAAAAAAAAAAAAAAAAAAAAAAAAAAAATCAACTCGCAGTCATCTTGTTATTACCATTTACATCATTTTAAAGAAAACTCAATACTACAATGTTGGAATATTTTTAAAAGTTCTGAATATAAAAAACTTTTTAGCTATAATGAAATTTAAACCTTTTATGTATAACAGTTCTTTAATTCAAGGATGAGATCGACAAAAGTGTAAAAATAAATAAATAAATAAAACTTTATGTAAAAAATAAACAATAAAGCAAAACATAAGAATTTAGAAGGAAAAAGCCAGGTGTTACGGCAGTAAATAATTTGATTGTTTTATTTTTAAACATAAAAAAAAATAAATGTTTTATCAACATGGCTATGTAAAAACTTTTTTAATTAGATGATATATAAGAGAAATTTCCTGTCTGAGAGTACAAACTTAATATATATTGAATACATTATTACAGAAAGAAAAAAAAAAAAAAAAGCTGAAAGATCTCATCTCTGTTTATTATTAAAAATTTAAATTATTTTTAGATGAAGTATTGGAATATTAATTACTTTTTAAAGTGGCAATTTTATTGACAAATATGTATAATATGACGGGAAACATATACTAATGAAAGCCTGGTTTAAACGAAAACAAAAATGCAGTTTTTTTTTTTTTTTTTTTTTAAACCTGGTTTCTGCCAACCCCGCTTTGCATACATTTAAAAAAAACTGGATACCTCTAATACAAAACACTGAATAAACATCATAAAATGAAGAACTCTCAATGACTGTTTCAGGTTAAAAAAAATAAACTTGACCAATGCTTTGGCCTACAGTCGGCACCAAAATTTTTGAAGCAACAGCAATAATCCCTATTAAAAGATGGGTACCCAATGCTGTTTTGTGAAGTAAATATTTCTCGAGTCATGGTCTTAGTGTTATGCTGTTTGTAAAAACGAAAATTGATAAAAATTAGCAATCAAACTAAAAAAAAAAAAAAAAGACATAAAAAATGTGAATGTGTCCTTCAAAAATTTTCATGACGGCTGTGAAGGGGTCATGTTATCTTTCGACCTGAAACAACTGTTGTGACTTGTGAGTCCCTGCTTTTTATGATATTTATTCAATGTTTCATACTTATTACTTTGGTGCTTTACTACAATACTGGATATTCCTACATCCTACTTCCAAATGCATGAATCTAAAAAATGTACAAAATTTTGCATTTCAGCATTTGATAAAATGCATGTACAGTCCGTAACAAAAATGTCCGAACACTAGCAAAAATTCCTATGTAAAAGTAGTACACTTCATACTGTTTTGTTAAATAAATCCTTATCGAATCGTGTTCTTTCGTTCACTAAGAACAGGATTCGACAAGGATTTATTTAACAAAACCGTATGAAGTGTACTTTTTTTACATAGGAATATTTGCTAGTGTTCGGACACTTTTGTTACCGACTGTATGTATATTTTGTATACATAAAAAAAAAAAAAAAATACTGAATACCTAAATTTTGAAATGCATGGCGATTACTCCCTTTATTATCTGCTTGCCACTGGTGAGAGATTCTGCTCTTTAAGCTGATAGATGGAAAAGACCGTGTTCGCGTGTTCATTTTATAGTATTTGTAGTTATATATATATATATATATATTTCTTATTTTTTTAATGATTAAAAAATATTGAGGAAAATTGTGCTAAAGAAATGGAACAGTTTCAATATAGGTAAAGACATCAGTGCTCGTCACCCTCACAAAAAACATTTTCTAATAACCGTTAATTAAATTCTATGAATTTCAATCAGCTCCGGTTAGATTATCCGGTTCTAAGGAATCTTATGCAGGTAGATTCAAATTCATAGATGTTATTAGACATTTATTTTAACATGTCTTTTGTGAGGGTGACGAACACTGGTGCAAATCTTAGGGGTGATGAACACTGGTGTCTTTATCTTACAAACCCTTGGCGAAGTTTGAAAGCAAAGTAGCTTGGATGTTTCTCACCCTGATTTTTGATTACACAATTGTGATAGCTATTTCAATTCATCACCAAAATGACAATTAAAATCTAAAAGCTGCCAGGGGGCTCCTATGCTAAAGCTACACCGAAGACGTTTTTAGAAATGAATATACCGTACTTGCCGCTTATTAAAATCACATTCGTATTGAGCCAAAGTAATTTTATTAAGCGACTGATTTTTATATCCAGTGAACGTTCTTGCGCACAAGGAAAAAATTACTTTCCTGAATTTGGGAATAAATTTCAAAAGGTAGCAAATAATGGAATTATTAAACAATATAAATTATTTATTAATTAATAAAAGGATATTAATAACTTTAAATATTGTAAATACCTTATCAAATTTCCTCCTCTTGAAGCGTACAGATATATTTCGACTGCTTCGCAGGAGTCAGAATATATCTGCTGTTAAAAATAATATATATATATATATATATATATATATATATGTATGTATCACTTGCGAATCAAATCAAATTTGTAACTTATTATCGAGCTTTGAAAAATACGTTCCTTGAAATAGTTACTCAGACAAATGGTATGGCGTGTTTAATGTATAACTACGCTTTCAGTGTAAAATTTTCGACAAAGAGAGATAATAGAGGGATTGCTGTGTTTTTGTTTCTTTTTCATTTCCAAAATAAATAAATAAATAAATAAAAATATTATAATGAGTGGTGGCAAATAACAAAAAAATAACTATATACATCGCGCGCAGTAAACAGAACATAAATGTAGGATACATAAGACGAATATAACTTCTTACAGGCCACTGAATGTGGCCCATGGCCACATAGGCGTCTTACACGAAAAACGTCTACATCTTTCAGCAAGAACCGATTAATTTCTGACTGACTTCTGAAATGAAAATGTTTTCACTTCACTTTATGGATCGACAAAATACCATTAGATATTTTGCCAAGAATGGCGACAGCGCCGTCTATATTATTTTTAAAGATAGGGAAGATGAACCTTCCTCCCTCATTATCGATAGGCTATTTAATATATTCGTAAGAGTTTGAATTTAATTTAAAATTATTAACTGGTGATGCTGATTTTATTAGCCAATGCATTTATTAAGCGTCGGTTACTGTAGTTACTTATGCTTGGGAATGAAACACAATTAGTGCAGGCCTTTATACGGAAGATTAGATTAAAATCTGTTTAGTGCAAAATTTTACATCTATTACTTAGAAAACAAAAAAAAAGGCTTAGGTTTATTATTATTAGAACATTTATAAAATGTTTTTAGTGATAAATTTATAGTGACATTTATAAAAGCTTTTAGTGATAAATTTTAGTTATTTTTATTTCAATTTTTCTCACTAACAAACCGTTTTCAGAGAAACCTCAAATTTATTTTTCAAGTGCCTATACTTATTTTACTTATTTTTATTTATTTATTTATTTTTTTAACTAGGTCTTATTTTATGAAATATATATATATATATATATATATATATATATTGAAAATGTTCAACCACTTTGCTCTGAGTTTTTTAATTTATAAGCCCCACAAGTAGCTGAGTAATCCTGACCTCTAAGGGGGATGGAAACTGCAGGGTTTGATTCTAGGTCACGTTCATCGGCTTCTCTGACTCATGTTTTCCGTCGTGTTCACTGAAAGTCTTATGAATAAAAGTTGGTATCACCTACAGTTGGCAGCAAAAGTATCTGAGCACTAGCAAAAATTCCTATGCAAAAAAAGTGCGCTTAATAAAGTTTTGTTAAGTGTACTTTTTTTATACTATAAGTGTACTTTATTAAAACAGTGTTAAGTGTACTTTTTTTTTACAGGAATTTTTGCTAGTGCTGGGATACTTTTGCTGCCGACGGTAGATTAAAAACCAGAGAGGTTGCTTTTTAACAGAGGTCATTCAGAAAGTCATAATTAAGGCAAATGATTTTATGAGATGTGTTTTGGAATAAGGCCTGTTGACTGCACATGGATCTTAGCCCGTATTTATGCAAGTTTAGGAGAAACCCACGGAAAACTCCAAACGGCTAGGCCGACAAGTGTGACCTGGGATCGAAAGCGACACGTCATGTCTACCAGCTTTGAGTGCAGAACTGCTCAGCTGCTGGTGGGCCATTTATAAATTAGATAATTTTAATGTTTACATCATTTATCATTACTCGTCTATTTACATAAATATCGTTAAATCTTGAAATCTGTTAATGTGCAGATTTACTAAAATGACCCGTTAAAGTGCGGAATCAAGAGTTTCTGCATTTTAACTAGGTAATCAGCACATTAGCGGCTTCTGTATCATTAATGTTCAAATGTTTGTTTCTCTCATTTTCTTTTCCCACTACTTCCTCCTCTCCTTTCTTTTTGTTTGGTTTCGCTCCTCTCATTTCCTTTTCATTTAGGGAACGACCAATTATAACTATATGCACATACTTATTTCCCTAGTATATATTAAGATCTTTCATTTAAAGTTTCTTTTCCCCACGTAAATTGGGGACTTTGCTTATTTTTGGGTATTCCCACGTGCAACTTTACCACATATCATATTTTGGCCAGCTTATTCTATACCCATAATAAAATTTCCCCACATAGGTTGAGATCAATGTAAAAATTATTGAATTTACATAGGTTAGGGCAGGTTTCCTTTTTTATGTTTCTTTCAACAATAACAATATTAACCTTTCAATACATGTTACTTAAAGTAGGTTTCTTAAGATTCCACCAATTTACTAATCACACAAAAGTTGAGGCCAAATTTATATACAGTATAGGACCCATTATCCGGAACTTACGGGACCAGAAGTATTCCGGATTTCGGAATTTTCTGGATTTTGGGTCCTTTTCCCATTATTTCTTTCCCTTAATTATAAAATATAACTCAGTAATTGACAAGTACTAATTTACTTCTAGGAGCAACTACTTCACATACACACAGACATTTAAAAATAAATATTCAAATTATATTCTAGAGCTCTTAAAACATGCAAATGAATCAAAAACTGGACGTCAAGAATTTTGGCAAATCTAATACTTTTTATTTTCTCTTACCCATAGGGTCGAGAAAGTATTGTTTTAGGGTCAAATATTCCAACGTGAATTTTAGTTATATTTACATGTTCTGAGGTCCCCTGAATACGAAAATCATGTTTTTAAAGAATGTTTTTTGTGTCTGTTATCAGCATATCTCAAGCACAAATAGTTGCAGAAATTCCAAACTCGATATTCTAAATGTGTATCATATAGGGTTGCTACAGTAAGCTTTTCCTTGAGATGAAGCAAATGGTTCGTGTACAGGGACACTCAAAAGTATTTAAATACATTATGTCTATGGGGGAAATTGCAGGTAACTTGAGTTTAACATCTATAGACTGCACTAAGTAAAATGAAAAAAAAAAATTTTTTTTTTTGTTATAGAGATAGTCAACTGGGAGAAAAATTGTATAAGTAGGAGCCCCACCTCCCTCCCTGGGACGGAAGTCCACCCTCGAGGGGCGTAAATTTACATGATGGGTATCTTTCAAAAGAGCTCGCCAATACTTTTAAAACGAATGGTTGAACCATCCCTCTGCGATAATTTAATATAAAGTTATCGATTTTTTTTTTAATTTTTAACAACAATAACAACAAAATAAATTCTTTTATTTATTTATTCATTTTTTTTATGTAATATTGATAATAAATTCAATTATTTATTTATTTATTTATTTATTTATTTTATTTAGTGTTATAATACTTCTCTAATATGGAAATCGTCTGCTTTATCATAAAAAGGTAATTCTTTTAAATAACAATTTTAATAAAATATTTAAAAAAAAAAGAATGATTTTTTAATAAATAAATTAAATTGTATATAAATGTAGATGCATTAATGAAACGGGGGGTTGAGGGGGACGGTAGCCCCCCTCACACAGAACTAGTTAACATATAAATCTCTTCCGAAGCCTAATTTGAATTGTTTAACACAGGTTTACATAACAGTACTCGTTATCACCTGTATTTATAGTATTAAATATCAGGGTAAGAGAAAGTCGTGTGAGTGACACACCAGATTATTTCTATTAAATTTAGCAGGGAGAAAAAATAACTATAATGCGTATATTTATACAAACATGTACATTACTGCCACTTGCTATAAGTGGCATGGTTGCTGCTAAACATGAATACTTTCTCAATCATAAGAGCAGAATGCATAAAAAGATTAAAAAAAAAAAAAAAATTTTCTTTAAAAATTTACATTTCTTATGTCTTCCGTTTTTTTTTTTTTTTTTTTTTTTGTTTTTTTAGTTAGAAGGTTTTTAATTGAAATTGACTTTGTCATCGTGTCCTCGTGTCACGCTAGTAAACAATGCGCCTTCATTTTAAAGTAAATATAAGATGTTTTGTTTGTCGCTCTGTGGCTCGGTTGGTAAGAGCGTCCTGTTAATAACGCGGTGGTTGTGAGTTCGGTCCCTGGAAGGTCCAGCGTGTTAGTTTTTGCAGATAATTAGTAGAAAAGGTCTTAATTGAAACAAGAAAACTTTTCGTTGCTTGCACTAAGAATTTTTTGAGGAGTTTTTTTAAGAAGCATTTTTTTTATTTAGATAGTGGAAAACACAAAACATTTTAGATATTAAAAAAGCACAAAATAAAATGTTTTAAGTAAAAAATACATTAAAAAATATTTTTAGAGGCTTTATATATATGTATATATAAACATTATATATTACTATTATATGAAATTGGATTTGTCATCGGCTTTTTGTCACGTTAAAAAACCAAGACGCTTCCATTATATATATTAAAAAAAAAAAAAAAAAAAAAATGTAAGCAACTCATTGTATTTCTTAATGAATCAGCTGGTTACAGCGTCATGTTGATAATGCGAGAGTCGTGTGTTCGCTCCTCGCCAGGCCGAGGTGTTTTTTGCAAATAATTAATAGAAAAAGTGTCAATTAATAAAAGAAAATATTTCGTTGTGTACACAGTATCCTAATAATTTTTCAAAAGTTTTTAAACGGCTTTTTATCTAGTTACAAAAAGCATAAAATTAAAATGTAAGTAAAAATAAATAAATAAATAAAATTTTTTAGAAGCTTTTTATTAGTTAGAAGCTTTTTATATGAAATTGACTTGGTCATCGTGTCTTCCTATCACGCTAGTAAAGAATTAAAGTAAATATAAGCCGTTCCGTTTGTGGCTACGTGGCTCAGTTGGTCAGAGCGTCAATTTAATAATGCCGTGGTCGCGAGTTCGGTCCCCGGGAGGTACGGAGTGTTATTTTTTGAGGATAATTACTAGAAAAGGTGTCAATTGATAAAAGAAAATCTTTCATTGTCTACACATTATCATAAGGAATATTTAAAGAAGCTGTTTTTTGAGTTACTAAAACGCACAAAATAAAAATTTTAATAAAAATATAAATAAAAATAACACTGAAAGCTTTTTTTATTATTATTGTGTAGCCCTAACAAGCCCAAAATAAAAATTTATTCTTGCAGAGACATGATATAAATTCATAAAAGTGTCAACAACAAGAAAATTTTAAAGAAAAGTATAGATATTTCACTTCTGCAAAAGGTGAAAAATTTTAAATATTCTAAATATTTTAAAAAGCATTCGAGAACAATGTTCCTTTTGTATAAGTATTTGTGAGATTTTTCTAGAATGTTCTATGGTTTTTCTTGACAGTTAGACTTTTGGTTAGAACGTCATGCTGATAATGCAATGATCGTTGGATTCGGTCCTCGAAAGACGATATAGTACTTTTTTTCCAGATAAATAATCGAAAAAAAAAAAAAATGTCAATTGATAAAAGACAATCTTCCGTTGTCTACAAAATATCCTAAGAAATTTTAATTAGTTTTTTTTAAGAAGCTTTTTTCTTTTGGTAACTAAAAAGCACAAAATAAAATTTAAGTAAAAAATCATTTTTTAAAATTAGAAGCTTTTTATTGTGAAGCCCTAAAAAGCATAAAATAAAATTTATTCTGGCAAAGGCATGCTACAAAGAAATGAAAGTTTCAACACTAAGAAAATTTTAGAGAAAAGTATAAGTACTTTCCTTTTCAAAAGATGAAAATTTTTTAATGTTCAAAATATTTTAAAAAGCTTTCGAGACATTTGAAATTTCTGGCCAAACGAACGATTATATAAAAGCTAATAACTAAGAATATTGGTCTCGAAAGGTTTTTAAAATATTTTGAACATTAAAAAATTTTCATCTTTTGAAAAGGAAAGTACTTATACTTTTCTCTAAAATTTTCTTAGTGTTGAAACTTTCATTTCTTTGTAGCATGCCTTTGCCAGAATAAATTTTATTTTATGCTTTTTAGGGCTTCACAATAAAAAGCTTCTAATTTTAAAAAATGATTTTTTACTTAAATTTTATTTTATTTTTTTTTTTTAAGATCTTAACGAGAAGTTAAAAATCACCGAAAATCTATCATAAAAGGAAAAAGATTTTTTATTTTTTTTTCACGTGGCTTGCTGTGAATTCCAGGGTTTTCCAGGCCCACAAACATCCCTGACCATATGAAAGAAAGAAATTCTGTTTTAATTTCTAAATTTTCGTAATACGACCGAATGAAACACACAATAATTCATTTTAGGGCAATTTTCTTTCTCTCTCTTTTTTTATCTGATTTTTGGTATAAAATTGTATTTTAATCATTAAAAAAAAAAAAAAATCTGAAATGGTTCTGGATTTTGGAATTCAGGATAATGGGTCTTATACTGTATAAAAAGGAGCTGGAATTCAAAACCGATTATATTTTAATCGACAGTATAAAGAAATTTGAAAAATACTTGCTGCGACTCAGTAAGTTTTCATTTAATGGATAGAAATACTTTTCCTTAGTTATATTACATTTATTACTATAATTATATGTATATAGTATTTCAAAATGCAGGGGGATAGTGGCAGATCTAGGGGGGGGGGGCTAGTGGGCTGAACCCCTTCCCCCTTACCAAAGTACTGACATTCACAATTGAATATTACAATTCTAAACTTTTCATCGATGTGGAATAACATCTTGAAAATTCATAGACCCCCCCCCCCCCCCCAAAAAAAAAAAAAGCTCTTGATCCGCCACTGCAGGGGGAGGGAGTGCAAATGGGCCTAGGGCCAAATCTAACTTAAATCCACCTCTGAGCACAACACACTATATACCAGGTCCATGATTATAGTAAGCATTTACCTGTATCTCCCAAGTATAATGACTGTTTACTAGTTGGCAAATTGTAGCATATAGTCAGTAACTAAACACGTTCGAAAGTAAAATTGCTATGCTACGAAACAACTTTGACATTTAGTATAACAATAACAATCTTGTGTAAAATATTACTCAATGCTGCAAAGCTTTAAAATTACCTTCAAAAAATGATATGTGATATGCCGATTTATTTTAAAATATAAAGAGATATCATTTTAAATCGTTGCAGGATTGAATAATAAGAAGCACATTGAATACAGTTTCACTTAACACAAATGAATTCAATTTATTAAATATGTTCAGGAAAAATATAATTGCTGACATCAAATGACTTGTCAGCATTTCTTTGTATTTCACAATTTTGCCAGATTACATTATTTAGAAAAAAATTATTCTATCTTTTTGCTTTTGAGCATTTTGAAAAGCAAATGACAAAACTTAAGTTACTTAAGAAATGTATTTGACTTAAATATATATTAATCTTTTATCAAAATACAGTGATAAAATTGTAAAAATTTATGTTTCAACTTTACAAATTCCTTTAGATTAGTACAAACAATGGAACAGAAGTAAACTTAAATTGTTAAGACTGATTAAAATCAAATGAATTTAATAGCATAAAATTGAAAAAATACTTATGCAATCAATCTAAATCAATTGTAATACAGTCATGGGTGAAACTACTTGATATGCAACACCCCTAAAACTGTTACATGAATGTAGAATGAAAGGCAGTGGTAGACTTATTAATGATATAATAGGGCTATTAAAAGTACTTATTTATACTTATCATAATTGATATTTGGAGGATTCTCAATACATTACAAGGCAAATAAATGAGAAATTCCGAAATGAGAAATCACTAAAAAATAATAGGAATAATTCAACATGAAATTCAAGGATAGCAAATTTTTCGAAAACCCTAAATACAGGGGTAGCCCCTGTAAAATTTCATACCTGTATCATCAAAATAATTTGTGAAAATGTGTAAAAAAGAAAACATAAATATTAATTTGAAATAATAACTCAAACTGCTCATCTTCATTTAACGCACAGTTCATACAAATGAAATTTAGATGATAAAAGCATTGTTTTCTTAAACAAGTGAGGATATAAGGATTAATTACTGTAAAAGTGTATATTATGAAAATATTTTATTCCTATATTTAAAATTTTATGAAATAAATTTTTCTACATCTGTCGATATTCATTATCCCTTATAAATTAATCATTATCCCTTATAAATTCATTATCCCCATTATTCATTATCCCTTATTCATTATCCCTTATATATATCCCTTATATATATATTCGATCACATTATCCCTTGAAAATGTGTAAATGACATTTTCAAGGGATAAATTTGTAAGGAAATAATAATGTAACATAAGTGAGGTATAACATTCTAATATAACGAATACAATTCATAATTCTTATCAGATATTACGATTTGTTGACAAACAACATTCACTTTACCCATCACGTGAAAATTTAGCCCAAAAAAGTTTTGTGGGTTAAGTGTGCAGAGCCCGGGCTACCCAATAACCGGCTGTGAACGCCTTGGTGACCCGCAAATTATCACGTGATGTCGTCTGTGAACGGTGTGGGTAAAACACGGGCAGCCCGCGTTTGCCCAGGCTGTGTATCGTGAACTCAACCTTAGTATGGCTGTGAATTAAACAAAATTAAAAAGAAATATTTTATGTAATGATTACTTCTGCTGATTACCAATTTACCCGTATTTTTCTTAACTATCAGTGGCAATGGATAATGTTCCCTTAAAAAGCTGTAATATTGCTACAGAATTAATTCAGATTATAATGCAGATTTTACATCTGCAGTTCAGTGTCAAAGATTTATGCTCAGGAGCTAAAAAAGGAAAAGAGCTTAACTTCCCCCCGCCCAGAAGATTGTAATTTTTTTTCTTTTAATGCTAAATGAAAGAATCACTCTTTTAAAACCAAAATTTAAGTTACGCAAATGTTAATTTAAAGTGATTTTTTTTTTCAATTATTGATATTAATAATTAGTGAACATTATGAATGTCAATTAATTATTAATTGACGTTCCTGAAAAAATTTTTGAGCCTTTTTTTTTTTTTTTTTTTTTTTTTTTTTTTTTTTTAATGAAATGTCTTCAGACCCTCACATGATTTATGAATTGCTGCACTTCTGCCTATGCCAATTTTGTATTAATTTTTCAGATTAAGAGACTTCAAAAATGCTATTTTTTGTCTCATACTCGGGGGGGGGGGGAATTATAATTTACACATTACTTATAAATTTCCAGAGACAGTACTCTGTATATTAAATAAGGATGTATTTAGTGCATTTATATGTATACATATATACAAACGCACATATGTGTTTGCATGTATATGTTATTATTATTTTTTTTTCAGTGGAAAACAGTTGTCAATGATACATACATACAGTTAAATTTTGTTTTCAGTAACAGTTAATGATTAAAATACTCCTGTTCATTTTCAAGAAAAAGAAAAGATAAATTTGTCTACATATTGGGGAATTTATTGTTTTAGTATCTAATATTTACAAAAAGAAATATTCTTGAAATTAAAATTATTTCTTTTCTTTGCTGAAAAATTTTGTTAAAAATGTAAAGTGCAGTATTTTCTTATGAGAATTTTTAATATCTGAACTAAAAGTAGTTTATACAATTAACGATTACATTGATGTTTAAATCCCCAGTTATAAGTTTTTTTTAAAAATAAGATTATTGATTTTTTTCTTTTGAAAAAGTGAATTTATTGATTCAAAATTTCACCCCACCCCCACCCCCCACCCCCGCCCTCGGATAACCAGAGGCAATTTAGATTTCTGATAAATTTCTTTCTTTCTTTCTTTTTTTTTTTTTTTTTTTTTTTTACATTTTACATTTTTAATAAAATTAAGGCTGAGAAAGGAGAAATTTAATTATATGGAGTCCCACTGTGTATACAGCATCAGATCTGTAGAGATTTTCATAGATATCATTAGGATAATCATTTTTTTTTACACCCATCATGTAGAGTCCCTTGATATAGCATTATATACTCCTATATATGTATCTCTCTCTCTCTCTCTTTTTTTTTAAATAAAATTAGTTATGATGCCACAATTATTCACACGATATAATGCGATGTGCGGTCTCCCACCGAAGAAAATTAAATGTTAGAAAACATACACACAAAAATAAATAAAAAATAAAATATTTTGTTATAACTAATTTTATAAATGTACAATTGACAAATTGTAAAAATAGTTTTAACACCAGCTCCTTTTTTTTTTTTTTTTTTAACAAATGCTTAATTTTTAACAGTGGGAAATCAGTATTAAATGTAAAAAAAAAAAGCAAAAAAAAAAGTGTATAATTATTATTATTTATCAACTTTTACAAAGAAAATAGTTTTTTTTTTCTTTAGGCAGTGATGCTGTATTAACAGAGTCCAGATAATGGGTGTCAAAATATATTTTTAATACGTATGAATATCTGGAAAATAAATCTCAGGTCGTGTATCCAGTAGGACAACCTGTATTTTTTCAAATAACGATACCAAGAGCACTTTGGTTTAGAAATTGTTGCAGATATGTTGGCACTACCTCAGAAAAAAAACGTTTTTGAGGCTCATAATGAATATCTAAAAGCAATGTAAAAACGTTTTAACTATTCTTAATAAACATTTCTTTAATGTTTAAATATATATATATATATATATATATATATAAACTCGTTTTCAACGTTTAATAGTCTCTAAATAAACGTTTTTTCAATGTTTAAAATGATTTACAGGAACTGTTTCCCAACGTTCAGAAATCTGTAAGTAAAAGTTTTTATCAACTTTTAAAAAACTTTGTTTAAAACTATTTTTCAACATTCAAACACATGTACGCAAACGAATTTACAACGTTTGAAAAACCATTGAAATACGTTATTTTCAACGTTATAAAAACTTTTTTCAACTTTAAAATAACATTCTGTAAACTACTTTTCAACGTTCGAATGATATGACAAACGTTTTTTCAACGTTAAAAAAAACATTGAAATACGGTGTAATCCACGAGACATTTGTACGTTTTTATAGCGTTTCATCTCAACATTTTTTTAACGAAAGTGCTAGCGGATATTCAACGTTTTTTGAACGAATGTGTGCTACTTGGGTAGGCCATAATGATAAAGAATTTTTCTTTGTGTTCCTGTAAAAAACTATGAGAGCTAGATTTTCCAAAATCTATACCGATTGAGTATCTGTGACCTATAATATGTGTATAATTTTTTTCCTCAATTGAATAAGGCGTTTAGATATGATAAAGAAATTTTCTTTGTATGCTAGATTCATCAAATTCTATAGGGTTAAGGCTCCTATATATACGAGCTGGCGCATCAGGCATTTTGTTGCCTTAGGGATGCCACATGTACCCTGCGCGTTTCTCTGATAAAGAAACATCAAACATTTTTTTTTTTTTTTTTATCCTCTTACGTTACTTTAGATTAATTTGTTTTATTATATTTCATAATTTTAGCTAAGTAAACTATGATATGGAAGTTTGTTTAGCGATAAAATGCTATAGTCATTCAAGAAGTGAATATAAAGTGTTCACAGACCTTCTATTACTGTGTATTTGAGTTTTGGCGACAGATTGTAAAAGAAACAGAAACCGTCCTAACAGCACATCTTACCCCAGTACATCCATAGGATATCCTCAGAATAAAATGACATCCTCAGAATGTACTGTGAAAAAAATGTGTTTTTAGGAATATTATTGTTGCTTATTGTTCTTATCTTGACCGGATTAGCTTCAGATGAAGATTTCTTAAAATCATTAGGGAAGCGATAAGGACGCCAAGCGGGAATGCTGTCCTCTTCGGAGGCAAAAAAATGGCGGTGATGCGCCGGCCTATTATTTTATTTAGGGGCTCTATATGGGGTTCGTACTACGGTGAGTTGCAAAATGCGTACCAACCTACAGCTCTTTCCAGCAAAGCGCTTAGACGCTAGCGTGTTCACTCACACACATACATCATCGTAAAATTAGTGAAAACAGACTCTGGGGACCTCGAAACGTATAGAAACATTAAAATCTCAAATTCGAATTTTTGACATGATTACAATTAGAGATATTAGAGCTTTCAAAACACCAGGTTTTTTCCCGGAAAATAACCGTTTGTTTTTCCTGGGAATTTAAGACAAAATTGGGAATTTTGAAATTTCCACAAAACTGGAAATTTTGAAATTATGAATATTTTTATAACTTTTGTTAATTATTAAGCCGCCGATCTTTAAATTCATTTCAACTTTAATTCCTGCATAAATATCCTTTTTGTTTCCCTTTCCAGGTAATTCGAGCATCTTCGATGTTTATTCCGAAAACGAAGAAAATAATTAATTATAATTAATGCGGTACTAACAGTAACAGTAAGTTTCTGTCATTATTCATTAATATTATTTTGCTATGTTCTTGAGATATCCTTTCTATTCTTAATGAGAGTTAATAACATTTAATTTTTTTATTCATAATTGGTTTATAAATGTACTATGAAACAATCAGAGAATTGGACTCAAGATTTTAGGGGAAAAAAAATCCCACCTAAATTCAAGTTTCATTAAACTTAAGTGAAGTATTTAAAAAATTAGTTTGTTACCTAATAATTGTTAAATTGTTCTTTTTTTTTTTTTTTTTTTTTTTTTTTTTTAATTACAACAAGCAAAAAAAAAAAAAAAAAAAAAAAAAAGGAAGAAAAATTCTTAAATTTAATATGTTTAGGGAAATATGTAAGTAATTCGAAATTTTTACCACTTGTGTTAGAAATGCAGAAACTTTTTTTTTTTTAAATATATATATATATAAATCAGGAAAAAAATATGTATATAAATTTGTATCAAAAAATTTTCATTGTAGAAAATTTAATATCAATTCTTTACAAACTCTAATAAGAAATATTTCTGAAAATAACTCGTAAAAGAAACCATACCACTGTAGTAATTGCATAAAATGCCATCTCTTCTTTCTAAAAACTACATCGTTATTTTAAATAATTCTTTAGTTTTATAAAATAGAAATTTTTAAGGAACTTTTCAAATTTTAATTATTTCTCTTCTCAAACTATTACAGGATTATGTACATTGCTTTCCTTAATTCTTCAGCTGGTATAATATGGAAATTGTATGCAACATTGTACCGATACATTTATCTTAAGTGCTAATTTAATACAGAAAGCTTAAGTTCCTTTTCAAATTTTGATTTCGCTGCAGTTCTGAAAAATTGAAAATAAAATGATAAATTAATGTTAGAAGCTTATCAGTATATTAAAGTCCTTAAAATTGCCATTTATATTAAGTAAACAACTTATTATATGGTTTAGAGATTTCCAATTTTTTTTTTCCCGCAAAATTCCCAAATTTGTCAGTTTTTTTCCCCAAAACACCCGGGTTTTTTCCCCTTAGTTTTAAATTCCCGGGTTTTTTGCATCTCTAATTACAATACTTTCCTCCCTATAGTGTTCGGAAAGTAAAAATGTTAACTTACGTAAGTAAACAAAAACATTGGCGGTTATCTCCAAGTTGTTGCCATAGAAATTCATTGAAAATAAACTGTAACGAAGGAAACCACCGAATATGCAGGTGCAAGAAGAGTAAGTCACATGGCTCAGCTTGCACCTTATCTAGGGTTACCATTTATCACTCTACTTTATTTATCTCGTTGGATCTGCCTTTTTTTTCCCGTTTTGGAGATCTATTTATTTACCTTCAGTAAAAAACGAATTTTTCCTACATATAACTAACCATTTCTAATTGCATCATTACATTATCTCCCCCTGCAAAAAAGCCAATGTTGGAAGTTCTTTACCCATACAACCAAAATCAACCTCTGGATGTCCCATAATGATCCTACAAAACCTAAAGTGGTCATATCCCGTACAAACCATAAAAAATCAGCCTGAGGACTTATATATATATATCAACTTATATATATATATAAATTGTTAAAATTCTTATAATTTTAAATTACTTACATTTTTATTATGAAATTATAAATAAAATTATTTTAAAATATAAAATATAGAAATTTTTATGTAATTAATCCTCGCTTTCTCAAGATCAAGGTGTTACTGCAGAAAAATTGCTTGCAGGTGCTGCTTGGCATGTTTGGCGAAAATCACCAACACCGCGCCTTTTTGTATCATTTAGAATAAATCGTTGTGCAACATTCCACTGGCTACGTTTACTATCTCTGGTGAAGTAGCGCATTTTTTGAATGAGGTGGTCTTAACAAAATTTTTGATAATATTGATACTGACACATTTTACTCATATTTGATTTTTTTTTTTTTTTTTTTTTTTTTTTTTTTAATAAAGGAAAACAAAACAAAGTTATCGCTGTCTGTATTTTAGTCTTTATATGTCAGGAGTAGATCCAGGTTTTAATTTTTTTGGTACAATTTTAGTACAAAAAAAAAAAAAAAAAAAGTAACACTTTCCACTTTTAGTTGTTTTATATAAATGTTTATTATCAAGTTCATGTTTCATTGAACCAGGTTATAGGTAATAATTAAAAATAATTCAGGAAACAGGGAAAATTTTTATAAAAAGATAATTTTTATAAAACTCTTTTTAAAAGGTTGTTTTTATGAATTTAAAGTTTGCGAGGGGCAACAAAAGAACTTTATTTTTTACACGTAGCAAACCTCACAAAGTCAGTATATTATATTTGTTCTATGTTTAATATTTGTTGTTAAATCCTTAGAATTTTAGGCAAACTAATTCTTAAAAAAAAGAAAAGACGTACAAAAATGGCTTGTAATTTTATTCTTTCTGTGCATTTTTTGGTTTAGTTCATTATCATTAATATATTTTTTTAATTATCACTAAACAGTTATTACTAGTTTAAAAAAGGTGTATTTAAACATGCATTTAAAGTTGGGGGGGGGATGCTTTCTCGACACGTTGTCAAGAGACTATGCATGCTTAAAATTTACAATGTGATGATTCTATTTAAAACATGAAGTAAAATTCTAGAATTCAGCATAATTCTCTATTCATTTACTAGGAAAAACGTGAATGTGGAAATGACCCCCGAAAAGAAAATAAACTTTGGTCAGTAATTGTGCAAAACTTACTTTTTTTCGTACAACTTTCTGAATTTCAATCATATTTGAGCATTTTTTTTTTTTTTTCCGTTCAGAGGAAGGGGTCTATTTATTCCAGCAAATCCAAAATAAAGTGATCATTACACATTTAAACAGTGTATCTTGTATTGTATCTTAAACCAAAGTTAATGAATAAACATTGTTTGTATTATAAATCGTTTTATATAAAATATTCCATGGTGCTGTTCAGTGTCCATTTTAAGTCTCGTGAATTTGTTGACTTCTGTCATTTTATAGAAGCCTCTCTCTTTTTTTTTTTTTTTTTTTTTTTTTCCTTTTATTAAGTCTTGATTTGGAAAATATTCGTATTTCTTTTACATAACTTTTTTTTAAAGAAATGTAGAAATAAAGAAATGTAGACTTATTTTTCTCATGCTTAAGCTGTAAACATATAATAGTAATGTTTTAAGAATATATATATATAGTATATTCAGGGTTCATACTCATCAAGGAAAAACTGGAATAAATACTCAGGGAATTTAGATTTTGTTAAAAAAAAAAAAAAAAAAAAAAAAAAAAGGAAAATTATTTTTCAAAAGTTAGGGAAAAATAGATAATAAAACTTGGAAAAACAAACATTTCCCTTTCTCCTAAATTATATTGTTGTTTAACTGCATATCAAAATTCAAATGATATTAAGTATAGTGGAAATATTTATGTAAACAATGATTTCTATTTGAACTTCTATCATAATCGGCAGTAACATGACATACAGGGGAAGTAGATGTATTTTCTCCTCTCTAGAGGAGCATTTCTTGTAATATGTCGTTAATATTGCCTCTAAAATTATCTGGAAAACTCGGGGAATTTTTTCCTGATATTGGAGTTATTAAAAATTATAAAAATTAACTTTTTAATTCTTAAAAATTACAGAAAATGCAAGGGAATTCTTTCTGGTTGTAACTTTCAGACTTAGCATCTGAAATTTTTATTTTTGCCTTATGCATGAATATATGTAAATTTAAATTAGAAATATCAATTTTACAGAGTTTGAAGCAAAGTAAAATAAAACTTCTAAAATGTATTTCAATTATTCCGTCCCCCTATAGACTGAAATATGTAAGAAATTTTTGTGTACTTCATGTAAATTAATTGTAAATGTATGCAATGCTTTTGTGATTTGATCAAATATTATACATAATCTAAAATTAAATTTATCATTTATTTATTGTATTTTTTTGTTTTCATTTAGCTCACAAAACTAAGAAGATTTGGAGAGTCCATGTATCAAGACCACACACGAAGGATCTTGAAATATATGTTTACGAATGATGTAGCACAACAGTACAGTTTTCAAGGAATTGGGAAAAAGAAATTTTTGCCCTGAAGCTATGTAGCATAGTTATAGGTCTGTATTTGCAGAAGTGTTTATTGTTTAACTTTATATTTACTTTATTATTTCGCAACCACAGATAAATAAAAAAAATAAAATAAAATAAATTTTGATCTTTATATTTTTTAGTTCTCTAAATATAATTCTTAGTTTCATTATGTTGATTAAAAACATGATTAATTTAAAATAAACTTAATATATAATTATGTTAGTATGTTAAAGATAAAGGCTAGAAAAGAAAATACAAGACTATTTGATTAAAAATCCCTTTTCAGCAAGCTTAAAGAAAAAGTTAGATTTCTTTACATTGTATGGAATTACAATTTCAAATTGCAATTATAACATTAACATTAGTTAACATTGGACTATTTGGGCACCACTAAATTTCAATGTTAATTTGTTAAGAATTTATTAAATTGTATGATTTGGCGAGATTTTTGGTGACAAAATTTGTGACTTAGCAATAAAATTTGTGATTTGGCGGCAAAATTTGATAGCTGACAGCAAAATATAGCGATGGAGAACGACAACTTTGGCGTCATTATATTTTCTTCCCACGTGAAAACGTCTTATCTCTTCACACACCAATCAATACCTTGTTTCCACAAGATAAAAAGTTAAAGGAAGCTGTAACATATTACTCTCAATTTCAACCGTAAATTTTAAATTCTTGCCTAAATTGGCGTTCTAAATTAGTTACCACCAACGATATTTTTATTAAGACTAATGTATTATTTTAATTTTACATTTTTAAATGATTAGTTAAAGCAGTTATCATGTTTTTCATTTTTTCAGTTTCATCTTTTTTATCGTTTGCACGTGACGTAAACATCAGATTATAAATTTAATCAATTAAATCTACTAGCAAACCCATGCGAAATTTTCGAATTTTATTTCTTTTCTCACCTAATTTATCCTTTCATCATCTAATTTTAATTTTAATTCAACAAAATCCAAATTATTATTAGAACCAAATTAATATTGTGCGATAATGAAACCAAAATCATTTAAAGAAAGGTTTCAAAATAAAATTAATATCTGACGATCTGGTTTTCATACTTCCCTAATCAGTACAGCTTTAGTATAGAACCCCCATGGCGACTTTTTAATTTTTGATGCCATGTTGATGATTTGCTTATTGGCATGCCTTTATTTATTATTTGACATGCCTTTTTATTATTTATTTATTTATTTTGATATAATTTTATTTAAAATAATCTAGTACCTATTTTGATTATACTATTTACTATTGCATTTTTTAGTCAACTTATGGCAATAGTTCAATTCTGTTTATATCTTTAAAGTATTGCTATGTTTGTTTAAAACTAGAGATGTAAAAAACCCGGGAATTTTGCTTCAGGGGAATAAACATGGGATTTTTCGGGTTTAAACCGGGAATTTTGGGAACTTTGGACACTTTAATGGGAAGAAACTAATATTCAGTGTTTAGATATCTAGATTTAATTTCACTTCTTTTAAGTGTACAAACAACTTGTTTCAATATCATTTTTATTCTATTTGCTTAAATAAAAGCGATATAAAAAATTATATGATTATTTTACATAAATTTGTAAAAAATTAAACATTTACGTTATTGACAATAATAAATGATGAAGTTTTGTCTGTCTATTTAAGTAACAGTAGAAGTTTTTTTTTTTTTTTTTTTTTTTTTTTTAATGAATACCACAATAAAATATGGTATAAAAAATAATACAATGAAATTAAATTATGTTAGAATACTTTAAAATTATTAAATTTTATTATAATTCATCGAACAAAATTTCACAATAGTTTATGAAATTTTCTTGTAATCAGTTAAAGAGCACGGGCAACAAAATCGAACATGAGTTCTTCGGTTATTAAGAATTAGAGCAATAATTTTTTAATGCATCAAATCAATATATAAAATATTTAATAGCTAATTAATAACTTGGCTGTTATTTCTTTCTTATTTTATTTTTTGCATATTAATATTGTTGAAATTTTAATTGAAATAATATTTTCCATTGTAATAGTATTGTTCCATTGTAATAGTAAATGCAGAATATTTTGAAGCATTTTTCTTTTATATTTGAAATAAAATGTTAAAGATATACAACTGAAACATGATAAACTCCAATTACGATTAAAAAAAAAAAAAAAAAAAAGAAGTATTATATTTAACTCAGTGTGTATACAGTCAGAACTAAGATATAATTATACTGCAATAACAGAAAACAAGTCTGTTAATTAATGAAA
>CAWVNO010002415.1:0-15000 GCA_963930645.1 Salticus scenicus | reverse complement strand
CACTAAGGAGGAAGAACGACTTAGGCTCCAGAAGCTGGCAAAAAATGGCAGCACCAGCAAGAAACAGGAACTCGAATTTTGATCCAGATTAAGACCGAGTTAAACCCATGTTCCGATATCCCCAGAGGTATACTTTATTGATGGAAACTTGGAGGACTTTGCGACCACGACGGAATTTAACGTGCACCAGTCGCCATTAGCGTACACGACCGGTTCGAGGATCGAACCCGCAATCTTTTGAACACGAACTCGCTGCTCTTATCGACCAGGCTACCGCGGCCCTAGATGTAAAATTTTTGCTTTAAAACATAGTTGACACAAATACCTAAAAATGAATTTCTGGAATTTTGGAAATACGGTTCACAAAGAGGGGTGGGGGGTAGCATGGCGAAGCGTGATTTTACATGCGCAAACAGTGATTACACAAAAAGACTTCATACCTTAAAGAAAAAAAAAACAAATATCAGTTAAATGTTTACTTTAAAAAATAGCTAACATAAAAACCTAAAAGCCAATTTTTCGAATTTTAGAAATTCGGCCCCTAAGGGGGACAGGGGGCAAAACGTAATTTCACGAAATCCTTTATATCTCAAAGAAAAAAACAGATATCCGTAAAATTTTTGCTTTAAAAAGTAGATAACACAAATACCTAAAAACCGATTTTTGGAATTTTAGAAATTCAGTGACGAAGGGAAGGGGAAGGAAGCAAAACGTTATCTATATTACATCTTCTCACGGAGTAAAAAGACCATCTTCTATATAATATAGATATTTTTTCTGTAATAAAACTTTAAAATAATTTATTTTAATTTTTAATTGTTGCCAAAGAAGTTTACGGGTTAATTTATTTTTCGACATATAATAAAATATATTTTCACGCGAATAATAAAAAAAAAAAAATTATATTAAATTTGATTAGGCACATGGCAAAATGACGTCATTATCAAAATTAAATAATAATAAAATGAAAGCTAATTCAGATCTATACGCAAGCGAAGTGTGACGTCTTTGACCGTCTGTGGATGCAAGAAAAATATTTCCTATGTATTCCCATTGGGTCTTTTGTAAAAAAAATATTTTAAAACGAGGAAAATTATTTCCCGATTTTAATCCCCATATTTGGGTATAGGTATGCATTAGTTATCTCAGGCATGTGTAAGATTATAGTAATATATCATCCCCATGTTATCGTGTAAAGATTTTGGATGCCGAAAAAAAGCTTTGGAATCCGCCAATAAGTGGTATTGAAAAAAAAAAAAAAAAAAAAAAATTGAAACAGTATCTGGAGTTTTTCATTCACCTTTAGTAAATAAATTATTCATAAATTTTATTTGCTAAAATATTCGTGTGTATTCCTGTGTGTATTCACTCGGGGAAAGACGACCATATTTGGTAAAATCGCCGTCTTTTTCAAAATGAAAAGGAATCACTTTTTTCTCCCCAATGATCAATCTATATATTATTACTATATCAATGGTTAGATTGAGTTATTTTGTCGTCAAACAGACAAAATTTTAATTTTAAATTTCAAAACTCTGTCATCCTTGGATTTTTTTGTATTTGGCGATCAAAAGCGTAATACGAAAATGTACATGCCAGATGTATATTTTCGTAATATGTATTATACGAAATATTGTTGCATATTATTCATTACTCTCTTAATATATTGTAAGTTGTTAAAATAACCATGGTTTCTGAAAGGAATTAAGTAAGTTCGTCAGATAATTTGGTGGATTTTTTTTTTTTTTGTCAAGGATGACATATATGAAATCTATTTCACTGCAACATATGAGTATCTTATATCAGACACTTTATTTAGACATTTGAAAACAAATTTGATTTCAAATTATGATAGAATATTTATCATTTTCCTTTTAATTAGTATATTAGTTGGATATTTATTGTGTAAACTTCATCCTTTGAAATGAAATGTTTACGTTTTCAATCAAATATGGAAATTAGTCTTTTTTTTTTTTTTTTTTTGTGTGTGTGTGTGTGTTTTGAAATTTACAAATCAATGATTTTTTATTTATTTATTGTTATTATTATTATTAATGATATGGTGTTTTGAGGATTCGTTTCAATGTAATGACCAGCGAAGCGAGCAAAGTCTGCTTGACATAAATAAAAGAAGAGAGAAAAATTGAGATTAAGAACAAACTTACAAAGAAATTTTTATCTTAGATTTATTTAATTCTATGGACTAAATTCAATAGGGACTAAATTTAATTCTATGGACTAAATTCAATATATTTTCTTTTTTGTACTAACCCTTTTTACTTTCCGAACACTATAGTGAGGAAATCATTGTAATCATGTCAAAAATACGAATTTCAGATTTTGATGTTTCTATACGTTTCGAGGTCCCCCGAGTCTGTTTCCACTATTTTTACGATGATGTATGTATGTATGTGCGTATGTATGTGCGCATGTATGTGTGTATGTATGTTTGTATGTCTGTGAGTGAATACGCTAGCGTCTAAACGCTTTGTTCGAATAAACTGAAAGTTGGTACGCATATTGTAAGTCACCATAGTACGAACACTATAGATTTTGGTGAATCTAGCACTTATAGTTTTTTTACTGGGACACCAGGAAAAATTCTTTATCATTATGGCCTATGGGGCCAAATTTTTAAAAGTGAGATAGCGTCTAAACGCTTTATTAATCTGAGCAAAAAAATTGTACTCATGTTATAGGTCAAAGTTGCACGACCTGTATAGATTTTGATGAATTTAGCACTTACAGTTTTTTACAGGGAGACAAAGAAAAATTCTTTATCATTATGGCCTATGGGGGCCAATTTTTTAAAAGTGCGATAGCGTCTAAACGCCTTATTCAATTGAAATGAAAAATTATATGAATATTATAAATCACTGTTGCACTAAATATTAGCATTTTGGTGAATCTAGCATTTATAGGTTTTTATAGGGACACAACGAAAAATTCTTTATCATTATGATCATGGGCTGAAAGTTCAGTAGCATTAAATAAAGCATCGTGCAATATATGGAGAAAAATACTCAAGCACTCTATTATGGTTTTCTCTCTTTTGTTTGTTTAACAACTCCTCTTTCTTTACTTTATCTACAAAACTGTTAATTACTCAATGTTCGGAAAGTCGAGTGGAGTTATTCCAGATTTTTTTTTATTTAAAATGAAGGATGGCCACTTAAAAACAAACAATGTAACCAATCTCACTTGAGAATGTATATATAATTAATGATATTCGGATATAATCAATGAGATTGGATATTCGTCCATTTTGAGATTCTATTTATGGAAAAACTGCATTTGGGAACTTGCATTGTACTAGAGCCAAGCTGATTGTCACAAGATGAGAGCCGGTGAGCCGGAGATTGATTCACTGGACCTGGGAAGAGGCTGATATATTGTCACTTCCCCTCCAGGAGGGTCATCCGAGAATCTGAATGCGATTCATGTTTTTGAGTTTCAGTGCTTTCGAAGAGTAATTTTCACTTTATTTAACATTAGAATTTCTGCAATTAAAAATAAATGAAAAATAAAAAATAAAAAACAAAGAAAGAATGAAAGAAAAAGAAAAGAAAGAATGAAAAATAAAAAACGCTGATATGAAATAGTGGATATGAAATAGTGGTAGAGTCAAAGTTTTACAGAAACGCTTGTTCCAATCGTGTAAGAATGAGATTCTCTTAAATCAATTCATTTAAACACGAAAACAGAATATTTCAAATAGTATCAAGGAACATGTGCACGAGTACCGTTATCTATAAAAAAGAATCATCATATTATAAACCATATAATTAAGAAATAATTAAATAATAATAACAAATCTTTAAAAAACATCTTTAAGCCATCCCAAATGTTAAACTATGGAGTAATTGTCTCTTGAACATTCCAGATTGACAAGGAAATTAATATTTTTCAATCATACTTAGAAAACAGCCACTTTGAATATGTTTTCTAAAATTAGAAACACTTCTTTAAAAATATAAATTTTGCTTACAAAAATTGATTGAATAAAATTATTTATTTTTTTCACACGCTTAATTTTAAAATACGATCATAATTAACTATCCTTAATACCTCAACAAATTTATTAATTTTAAATCATTAAAAATAGTCACGAAAAAAAAATCATATTTAAAAAAAAAAGATAATATAAAAATAAATAAATAAATATTCAATTTTCTTATCAAATTATTCTTGAATATACTCAAACAATATTCTTGAGAAAACCACAATAAATAAGTGCTCTTTTCAATTCCAGCTGCTACAGGCGCTTTTAAATATAAACAAACACTCTTCATTCTTCCGCTCTCCCACTCCACACATCCTTTTTAAACGCCTTCCATCGTCTTCCCAAAGCTACTAGCGTCTTCAATACGCGCGTAAACGTAGTGCGTGTATTCAGATTCCCTTCCCATCCCCCTCCCCATGATACAATAATTAATATCAATTAATCACCTCTAACCTATCTAATCATGGCTGTTTAAGTTAGCTTCATGAAAATATTATTTCGTTAAACGGTAGTATTAAGTGTTTTCGACATTACATATCATGGGCATAGACTATACTAATATTTAAATTAAACTAATATACTATAACATTCAGTCTAGAAAAATACTTTTAAATAAAATATTAGAAACATGTAAAATAATCAAAGTTATCACCTATTTCAAAAGAATTTTCGACTAATATGTAATCTACGAAGTTGAATTTCACTGGCAGACTATACTAATATGTAAACTAAATCAATGCACCATAACAATCGGTTTAGAATAATACTTACAACAAAATATTAGAAAGATGTTAAATAATCAAAGCAATTTCTTATTTCAAAAAATTATTTGACTGATATGGAACCAACGAAATGATTAATTATTATTCATTTAACTCGTTACATGAAAGCTGGTGAAAATATTTCACTGCTTCCTTTATTTAGTGTTAACGAATAACTTTCACTCCAACAAATAATCTAATGTCTGTCTGTGTTTTATTGGCACATTGCCAGAGATATGACTCTCTCTCTCTCTCATTTTTTTGCGTGCAGAGAGATAAAATTAAAGTGTTATTTATTTAATATGAATTTTTCAATAATATATTACGATGTGAGTGGCTTCTTATGCAATAACAGTATTATTTATTATATTACATTAAATAACGCCCATCTCTATTAGTTGTATTCCATTGAATGGGGGAAGGGCTGCAGTATTTTGAGAGCAGAACCTGTTATATATGATGTACATGTACATATCTGATGGTCATATTCAGATAAAACAGTTTTGTTTTTTTAACAGTGAAGATTATACCTAATAATCTTAAGACTTATCTTCAAATGGCTAATTACATATTCATCTTATATTGAAATAAACTTTATTTTAGCATATTGTAAAAATTGCATTGTGGAAACAACATTAAAATTTTCCGTTTTCTAAGGCTTAAGAATAATTAGAATGCAATATGTAAAAAAAAAAAAAAAAAATGCGTTTAGTGAATAAAACAACTATCCGGTTGTAGTTAGTGTTTTACAAATCTGGTTTCAAATCAAGAAACCATTTTGGCTTTCATTTTTAATGTTTTCGTGTCAATACACAAAGAAAATCAATTTCCTCAATATCAATTGTTCAGTTTCAGTCAGATGGAAATTCTTTGAATTAAATTAAGAAAACAATAGCTTATTAGAACCAATTGATGTTTCTATGCGTCATGCGTGCATAATTAAACACATTCAATCAGTTTAAATAACAAACATAGTTACAGTTTGAAAATGGAAGCGTTCTCTTATGACGTCACTGAAATGATAGCAACCCGTACGAAAATGGTTTGGTGGGAGATAAGAGCATTCTGCGTAGATTAACGGCTTTTTATCGTAAAAATTCCAAAATTATACTTTCAAAACATCAATTTACGGGCTACGACTGTTTAGCTAGCAAAACAGTCATTTCCCGTAAAATTATACTGTTAATTCCTAAATTATCCTTTCAAAACATTAATTTACGGATTATGACAGTTTCGGTAGCAAAACGGTCATTTCCTCTAAAATTATACGGTCAAAAACCGTGATTTTACATTTTTCTTTTACAGTGTATAGAAAGCTACACTGTTCAACCGATCGCTACAAAAATTGGAACACTTATTAATCAGGATAAAATTTAGCTAAAGCCGAATGTTTTAGTTCAATCAGATAATTGGTTCAAAAGATATTGAATAAAATCCCCATTTTAACTTAAAAATAATTTAAAAGAAAAAACAAGTTATTGGGGAAAAAAAAAAAAAAAAAAAAAAAAAAAAAAAAAAAAAAAACGACTTTTTTACTTCCTTCTACAAAGTATAAAGAAGTATTGTAATCCCGATTTGCGAAATGAAATTTGTATCTCGCATAGTTCAAAAACGAATGATCATAGAATGTTGCAAACGTATATTTGTGGCTGTCATGATGTCTTAGTTTTATACCTGCAAATTTGGTCTTATTACAAGCTCACATTTGAGATATCTGCGACATTGCACGATTTTTCGGGACGTCTGTACGTACAAAATGTGTGGTTCTCGCATAATTCAAGAACGATTGGATGTAGAACGTTGCAAATTGGTATATAGATCTGTTATAACATCTAGCTGTGCATCTTCCTTTTTGGTCATTCTGTGATTTTCCGTTTTGGAGATATTTACGAAAATCACATTCATTATGGCGAAACATAAACAAAGGTTTTGGCTATTATACATGATCTACCAACATAGAGATTACAAAAGAAACTAATGATAGAGTCGGTAATGGTATTGTTATGAAAGTTGTTGTCATTTTTGCGTGAAGAAAGAAATTTTTAAAAACATAAGTAGGTCCTAATTGACGAATGAATTTTATTTAATGAATATTCATCTCGTAGATAGAGTCCATAATGATATTGTTATGAAAATTGTCGATATTTTTGCATATGGAAAGTAATTTTTAAAGACATAAGCGGGTTCTAGTCGAAAAATGAATTTTATTTAATGAATATTCACAAAACAGCTGAATAAACCCATTTTTTGTGCCACACACACACACAAAAAAAAAACAATGAATATTCTCGAAACAATCCAAAAAATTGTCATTCTTACTACAGAAATCAAACACCATTCAAATACACGCAGATATTTCGCTAATTCAGGAACAACAGAAATTTTCGAAGTATGAATGGAATTTGAATACATCGAGAGTGTTTTCAGTGGTTTATAGAATTTTCCAGGTAATTCTACCCTAGAAACGAATGAATCATTACGAAAAACTCTAGAAATAAACTCCTATTGAAGTTAGAGTTTTCAAACTTTGGGTGTCCTGAATTAACACTTTTCACCACATTTAAATGTCTAATTTGACGCTAAGTCAACACGCATCTCCGTGGAAATGAAAAAAACTACCATCTGTTTCCAGTTTTACTGTAATACTGTATAGAAAGTAACACGTAAAGATAGAGACAAGTTCTAGTCTACATTCATCAATAATTGCTGTTTTTTTTTTTTTTTTAAATAGTATTGTTAGTCATTTATAGGACTTTCAAAAGATTTAGTTTTACGCTATAAACCTATGAATATTTCCGGAAAATTCCAGAACTCTGTTCTTATTGAAGTTAGAATTTATAAACTTTAGCAACCCTAAACTATAAATTTTCTCAAAGTTCAGTCGCGATGTCACCAAATTCGACGGCAAATTGCCAAATCGATGACAAGGCCAAAATCTGAATTGGTTACAAACGTGACGGCTTGGGGAGATTAACAGTCAAAAGTGGCGGCAAATATTGTTTCAGGATAGTCAGAATTAGTAAACCCTTTCTCAGTTTTACAGAGTTAATTGCTTTGGTAAAATGTATCGCTTTTTCTAATAATTTTGGCCAAAGAGAACAAAACTAGGTCACTTATACTTCAATAATTTTCTTTGAACTCTAAACTGTGCATTTGCCAATGAGTGATTCACTAATAAGCCGTGGAGGTGACAGAAAAAACTACATTTGTCTAGGTGGCATATATAATCTTATTAGTATGACTTTAGTGGTTGGAATAGCAGTTTATTTATTTATTTATTTTTTGCTTGTATTCAGGAATGTTTGTGACTGGAGACCTGCTTGTTTATTTACGAATCATTTACTTCACACGAAAGTGTCATTGTTTTAATAACAGTGCGTACATTTCAAAAGTGTATGAGGAAGTCATGTGGTGGCCACATGAGGTTTTTTCGTTATTTATATAATATTGAATTTATGAAATATGTAAAAATTTCACATGAATTTATGAAATATGTAAAAATTTCACATGGAGAATGAAACAAAATGGTACAGGATAATTTAACTTATTTTTATAGAAATTCAACTGACATATAAAAAACTCCTTAAGCTATTTTATTTTAATAATAAGCAGAACGGAAAATTAGGAAAACGGATAATATTTCACCTGGAGACTTTTTGAGATAAATTCTGAACTAAATGTTATTTTAATATTTTAGAAGAATAAATAAGTCCACCTCCTATTAAGCAAGATGTCCGACAACATACAAACCAGTATTTTGTCTCTCTTTTTAGATTGACAAATTCTTAAGATTGACCTTTACCATAGATGACGCAGATAACGGACAGTTTTGGAAAAGATCTTAATATAGTAACCGTTGTTAAGGAACAAAACACAATTACCGTAAGTCGTTATATGGAGGAATAGATTTAAAAGAAGTCTTATCGCACTAAATTAAATTCTGTTTTGTACAGAATTTTATATCTGTTACTAAGAAAACCAAAATAGGCTTTGTATTTCTTTTCTTTCTTTCTTTCTTTTCGCTGTTCTTTTCTGTTTTCTTAGAAAATAAATAAATAAATAAATTAATTAATTAGTTAATTTGAATATCAGAAATTTTTTTACTTTCTCTTACCCATAAGGTAGAGAAAGTAATGTTTTTCGGTCAAATTTTCGAACGCGAGTTTTTGTTATATTTACATGTTCTGAGGTCCCCTGAATACGAAAATCATGTTTTTAGCAAATGGTCTGTGTGCATGTCTGTGTGTGTGTCTGCCTGTTATCAGCATATCTCAAAAACAAATTATGACAGAAAGTTCAAACTTGGTATTCTAAATGTCTATTATATAAGGACGCTACACTAAACTTTTCGTTAAGATCAAGCAAATGGTTCGTGTACAGGGACACTCAAAAGTATTCAAATACATTACATCTATGGGGGAAATTGCAGGTAAGTAGAGTTTAACATCTATAGACTGCACTAAACCAAATGAAACGAATATATATTTTTTGTAAAAGACATGGTCAACAGGGAAAAAAAATTGTGTATGTAGGAGCCTAGTCTCCCCCTGGGGGGTGAAGTCCCCCCTCGAAGGGAGAAAATTTTCATGATGAGTATCTTTCAAAAGAGCTAGCCAATACCTTTAAAATGAATGGTTGAACCATCGATCTGCGATAATGTAAAACAAAGTTATCGATTTTTTTTACTTTTAACAAAAACAAACTTTGAAAAAAAAAAAAATAGTTTTTTTTTTTTTTTTTTTTTTTTTTTAATATTGAGAATAAAATGGACTTTTTTTTGGATATTTAGTATTATACTACTTCTCTAATATGGAAATCGTCAGCATTATCATAAAAGATAATTGTTTTAAATAATAATTTTAATAAATTATTTTTTAAAAACAGAATTATTTTTTAATAGCCGAATTAAATTCTATATAAATGTAGGTGCATTAATTAAACGGAGGGTTGAGGGGGGCGGTAGCCCCCCCTCACACAGAAATAATTATCATATAAAACTCTTCCGAAGCCAAATTTGAATTGTTTAACACAGGTTTACATAACAGTACTCGTTATCTTACCTCTTAAGCTGCAACCTGTATTTATAGTATTAAATTTCAGGGTAAGAGAAAGTCGTGTGAGTGACACACCAGATTATTTAAGTATCCAAGAATTGCACTTTAACTTTTCCTCTTTATTACGGTGCCAATAAATAAATAAAATAAAATAAAATAAATAAATCTTTTAGTATTTTCTGTTAAAATTGATGACAGATAAGCTTTTAATGTGATTCCAATTAATAGCATATTACAAAATTTTTCAAGGGGAAAAAAAGAAAAAACAAACTAGAATTAAGTTTTTACCTATAACTTTTTGAATCACAATTTTTTTCTTTCCTTTTCTTCCATGGGGTCGCCGTAATCTCGTCGGTATAACGACGAGCTTATAATTGTCAGATTGCAGATTCGATACTCCACCGGCCGGCCGAAGACCGTCGTGTACATTAATGGTGGCTAGTTCATGTAAAATCCGTCATGTTCACAAAGTCCTCCATTCAAATTATACCTCTGGGGTGAACGAAGCGGGGCAGTTATCCTCTCCGTAGAGGATTAAAATTGTGATGGAATGTCTCTGGACCATCTTTAGGGGTGAGTTCCCGGCCATCACCATTCGCCCACAGTGCATCACTGAGGCGTACAAACTACTCAACTCTTTTTCTACCTTAATTTAAAAATCATTAATTAGCAATTTTTAATACAGACGGGCTCATCAAAGAATACTACAGGGTGTCTATAAAATGTTGGACACATTTTAATGTTTAATAATTCATAAAATAATGAAGATAAATTTAAATTGATAACACTAATGGTTAGAAAGACTCAAAAAGTTTTATGGCCTTTGTCAATGAACTTCCACATGTGCGCCGTTCGTCGCGCGGAGAATATCAAGACGGTAGTCAATTTCGCGTCAACGGGCAGCGTATTTACAAAGGCCCGTAAGATCAGCAGATTGGCGAGATTTTGGCATCTGAACGCTTGGCGGTGGGGAGAGCAATAAAAGATTCGATTCTACAATGAATAATTGATTTAACATTAAATTATGTACACGTTCTATCCTTCATATAATACTGCTTATTACAATTTCCAGTTAATTTACGACATTAAGAAAAAGTAAATTAAATATTTTTGTTTTAAATTACATTACATTATCATCAATACCTTTTAAAGAAAGTAAATTTTAATTAAATTAACTTCTATATATTAAACTATGCACATTATATATTATGCTTGACACAGAAAAATTATACAAGTATTTGTGAGTAAATCAGAATTTATTGGATTTAAACAATACTTAAAACTAGTATCGCCCAATGGTCGAAACTTGACCATTTTTTTTGCAAAGCGAGGCAAAGCAAAGTTATTGCCTTGTCCTAAACGGAATGCAATTGCAATACAGCTGCGGCAATTGTTTGCCGATATTCACTCTAACTGAATCAGCAGAGTTTTACTTAATATAACTATTTCTCTCTGTAGATGTTAGCCTTTCCTCAAATGAGAGAAAATCGCAACGTGAAAACGCCCCTTGTGCAGCCCAGAAGCTAATAGGTACCATGTCAAACCAAGGCCCAACCAAGTATCAAATTCTGTTAAATTAATTCGATTGGTTCAGAAAGTACAGTGTTTGAACAAAAAAAAAAAAAAAAAAGATATTTTTCAAAAATGGTCGAATTGAGTTCGGGAAATTTCAAAACGTGTAACTTTATAGAAAACCGAAAATCTAAAACTTTTCTAAATCTTATATTTTCTACTTATATATGCAGAGGAAAGAATAATAAATCCACTTTTAAAAAAATAAAAATAAGTAGTCAATTTCACTTAATTAAAATGCAAGGAAATCTTAAAACGTGTAAATTCATCGAAAACCAGAAATCAAAAGTTTTCATGTATCTTCTACTTGCTTCTTCTACCCACAAAAGCTAGCAATAAAGACACTTTTTTAAAAAATAAGTAGCCAATTTCAGTTAATTGAAACGTAAAGAAAGCTCAAAACATGTAAATTCAGCAAAAAACGGAAATCGGAATTTTTTCCGTATCGTCTACTTATACATGCAGCAGTTAGTAACAAATCCATTTTCCTTGTATTTAGTATATTAGTTGAATATTTATTGTTTAAATATCATCCTTTGAAATGAAATGTTTATGTTTACATTCGAAACTGGAAGTTTGCCATATTTTTTTCTGGAGTTTTGTGATTTTAAATTAAAATTTTATCAATTTTACAGAAAAAATAACTCAATCAAACACATGTAGACAGTAACTTATATATAACTATACCCAAATATCGGAATTAAAATCGGCAGATTATTTCCGTTATTTTTTAATAATTTTTTACAAAAAATCCAATGGACGATTAACATAGAAAATCCTTTTCATGGTTCCATGGACAGACAGTGACGTCATCACTTCGCTTGCGTATAGTGATACTACATTATACAAATTACTGTGTCTATGGTTTTATTTGAGCTTTATGAAATTGCCAGATTTAGCAACTTTCTATTTTTAGGTATTTTTTAATGTAAAGAAATACGTGTATAAAAGGGAAAAATGGGGAAAAATGCATAAAAAATAAATGTATTTTTAAATATCTTCTTGACATTGTAAGAAAATAATATTTATATTCGCACCTTCCGGCTAACCATACCTTTCGAATGATACCATTTTCAACCCTCTACTCCCATAATTAATATGTTAAAAAGGGAATACAAATTTTATGCTTGCTTATTAATATATAGATTAGACATCTAAAAGTTAGAGCAAATGAAAGTTAATGTTTATCACTAATAAACGTTAAAAGAATCAACTTATCTATAAATCCTTTCCCCTTTTTCCAAGACAATATTTACAATTTTATTATGAATATCTAATTTAGAAGTTGTCAACTGTATGCAAATTTAATTTTAAATTAGTATTATATTAATGTATTGTACCTATATAGTGATAAAACGCTTTATTCTTTTTTTTTTTAAATAGCTTTTCGAGTCATTTTGATGCTTTTCAACATTAAATAAATAAATAAATAAATAAATAAATAAAAATAAAATAAACAGAAAGCATTAATTTACTTCTAGGTATAAGTTTAATATAATCTAATTATTATACGTTATAGTTTATGCTGCAATAGGCACTTTTCTTTATTTTTATACGAAAAACAAGTAAGAAATATTATAATAAAAGGATAAATACTTATTTATTTAAAACAGTAAGGGGGGGGGGGACTATGAAAGGGGATCAAACGATGTAGGAGGTTTGCACTGAAGATCGATTTGAAATTCATGTCCAACTTTTTTGCACTATCCTATTTGATTGAAATATATATCTATATTTTAAATATTGACCCACTCCCTTCTTTTTTACACTATGATATTTTATTCTATCAAAACAATACAATTTTAAAACATAAATAAATAAATATAATTAATCTAATATTTTAAAGTGTTTCTTTTTCCTCATTAAAACTGTCGAATAATAAATTACATTATTAAACTGTTTGTCTACTTAAAATTTTCAGTTTTTTTATTACGTCTTAAAATTTTTTAAAAATGTGTTATAGTGTTGTTTATAAAAATTATAAAAATTAGAATATGTCAAACTCATGCCTAAAAGTAAACTAATGCTTTCTGTTTATTTTACTTTCATTTATTTACAGGGTGTCCAAGAATTATCTTTACAACTTTGAAATTTAATAACTTTTGAAATAAAAAAGATATTCACATTCTGTGTTCTGCAGTTATTAGTGCAACTCATAAAGTTTTTTTTCTGTTTAGGTTAGCCAGTTGTACCTGAGCATGTGGACCCCGCAGGAGAAAGCACAATGTGTGGCATGGTTCATTGAGAGCAACTCGGACACACAAGTTCAACGCAATTGCAGGACCAAATTTGGCAAGGCGCCACCATCCAGACCCACCATGCGTGCATGGCACACCAGCTTCATGACCACAGGCTCAGTGTTACATAAGAAAGGAGCAGGACGATTCAGCACAAGTGATGAAACTGTTGAGCGGGTTCACGAAGCATTCCAGTGCAGTCCAAAAAAATCAGTTCTTATGTAACACTGAGCCTGTGGTCATGAAGCTGGTGTGCCATGCACGGATGGTGGGTCTGGATGTTGACGCTTTGCCAAGTGTGTCCGATTTGCTCTCAATGAACCATGCCACACATTGTTCTTTCTCCTGTGGGGTCCACATACTCAGTTACAACTGGCTAACCTAAACAGAGCAAAACTTTATAAGTTGCACTAATAACTCCAGAACACAGAATGTGAATATCCTTTTTATTTCAAAAGTTATTAAATTTCAAAGTTGTAAAGATAATTCTTGGACACCATGTATTTAACAGTAAGAAGCATAAATATAACTAAAAAAATATATAAATTAAAACAAATAAGTTGTTTTCATGACTTATGTAGTAAGTACAATATTTACATATAATACTAAGATAGAATTAAATTTACATACAGCTGAAAACTTCTAAATTAGATATTAATAATAAAATTGTAAATATTGACAGAAAGGAAGGGGAGAGGGTAAACAACATAACTGATCTTCTCAATGTTTATTAATGATAAATATTACCACTCATTTGCTCAATTTTTAAGATGTCCACTTTTAAGCACTCTTTTTACACTCAATAAAATTCTTAAAGTAATATTAAAGGAAATATATCAAATATTTGCTAGAATTTTTTTTTTAAATATATTTACATATTTTATATTTATATATTTATATTTATATTTTATTTGTTTATTTTTTGTCTAGACATAACACATATTCTGTATAGTTGAATATATAGAATTTAAATTAATTCATATTTACTTTCTTTAAAATTTAATGATGATAGTGCATAATTTATAGTAATTTATTTATTTAATATTGGGAGGCATGAATATAACTAGAATGTATAAAATAATAAACTGTTGTTCATATATTTCAATTTAAAACTGATGTATCATATTTATATTTTTCTTAATGTTATAAATTCGTCGGAAATGATAATAAACAGTACTATATGAATCATAGGAAAATGTGCATAGTTTAATTTAAAACCAATTTTCTACTTAATTTGTATGAATTTGAATCTTTCATTATTTGATGTGAAAAATTAATATATAAAAATTCACAAAACGCTAATAAACATGATTTTGGAATAATTATACCTCATGCCTTTCTTTTATTTTAAAAATGTATCTTGAAACAACGAT
>CAWVNO010002414.1:0-38725 GCA_963930645.1 Salticus scenicus | reverse complement strand
CCGGAAATTTTGCACGGTGAAACTTTGGGCCCGGGGGGCGTTTTTACGCGGACTTTCGGCAGCCGTCCTGCGCTCTCAAAATTTTTTTCGCAGTTTCACATGCCCATCTTCAAACGACGATTCCCAAGCAACTAAAAGAGTCTAACTATCGCAGTAAGTTTCAGAATCTGCGGAATATATTCTAGTTTCATAATAACCGCACCGGAAATTTTGCACGGTGAAACTTTGGGCCCGGGGGGCGTTTTTACGCGGACTTTCGGCAGCCGTCCTGCGCTTTCAAAATTTTTCTCGCAGTTTCACATGCCCATCTTCAAACGACGATTCCCAAGCAACTAAAAGAGTCTAACTATCGCAGTAAGTTTCAGAATCTGCGAAATGTATTCTAGTTTCATAATAACATCACCGGGAATTTTGCACGGTGAAACTTTAGGCCCGGGGGGCGTTTTTACGCGGACTTTCGGCAGCCGTCCTGCGCTCTCAAAATTTTTCTCGCAGTTTCACATGCCCATCTTCAAACGACGATTCCCAAGCAACTAAAAGAGTCTAACTATCGCAATAACTTTCAGAATCTGCGAAATGTATTCTAGTTTCATAATAACCGCACCGGAAATTTTGCACGGTGAAACTTTGGGCCCGGGGGGCGTTTTTACGCGGACTTTCGGCAGCCGTCCTGCGCTCTCAAAATTTTTCTCGCAGTTTCACATGCCCATCTTCAAACGACGATTCCCAAGCAACTAAAAGAGTCTAACTATCGCAGTAAGTTTCAGAATCTGCGAAATGTATTCTAGTTTCATAATAACATCACCGGGAATTTTGCACGGTGAAACTTTAGGCCCGGGGGGCGTTTTTACGCGGACTTTCGGCAGCCGTCCTGCGCTCTCAAAATTTTTCTCGCAGTTTCACATGCCCATCTTCAAACGACGATTCCCAAGCAACTAAAAGAGTCTAACTATCGCAATAACTTTCAGGATCTGCGAAATGTATTCTAGTTTCATAATAACCGCACCGGAAATTTTGCACGGTGAAACTTTGGGCCCGGGGGGCGTTTTTACGCGGACTTTCGGCAGCCGTCCTGCGCTCTCAAAATTTTTTTCGCAGTTTCACATGCCCATCTTCAAACGACGATTCCCAAGCAACTAAAAGAGTCTAACTATCGCAGTAAGTTTCAGAATCTGCGGAATATATTCTAGTTTCATAATAACCGCACCGGAAATTTTGCACGGTGAAACTTTGGGCCCGGGGGGCGTTTTTACGCGGACTTTCGGCAGCCGTCCTGCGCTCTCAAAATTTTTCTCGCAGTTTCACATGCCCATCTTCAAACGACGATTCCCAAGCAACTAAAAGAGTCTAACTATCGCAGTAAGTTTCAGAATCTGCGAAATGTATTCTAGTTTCATAATAACATCACCGGGAATTTTGCACGGTGAAACTTTAGGCCCGGGGGGCGTTTTTACGCGGACTTTCGGCAGCCGTCCTGCGCTCTCAAAATTTTTCTCGCAGTTTCACATGCCCATCTTCAAACGACGATTCCCAAGCAACTAAAAGAGTCTAACTATCGCAATAACTTTCAGAATCTGCGAAATGTATTCTAGTTTCATAATAACCGCACCGGAAATTTTGCACGGTGAAACTTTGGGCCCGGGGGGCGTTTTTACGCGGACTTTCGGCAGCCGTCCTGCGCTCTCAAAATTTTTCTCGCAGTTTCACATGCCCATCTTCAAACGACGATTCCCAAGCAACTAAAAGAGTCTAACTATCGCAGTAAGTTTCAGAATCTGCGGAATATATTCTAGTTTCATAATAACCGCACCGGAAATTTTGCACGGTGAAACTTTGGGCCCGGGGGGCGTTTTTACGCGGACTTTCGGCAGCCGTCCTGCGCTCTCAAAATTTTTCTCGCAGTTTCACATGCCCATCTTCAAACGACGATTCCCAAGCAACTAAAAGAGTCTAACTATCGCAGTAAGTTTCAGAATCTGCGAAATGTATTCTAGTTTCATAATAACATCACCGGGAATTTTGCACGGTGAAACTTTAGGCCCGGGGGGCGTTTTTACGCGGACTTTCGGCAGCCGTCCTGCGCTCTCAAAATTTTTCTCGCAGTTTCACATGCCCATCTTCAAACGACGATTCCCAAGCAACTAAAAGAGTCTAACTATCGCAATAACTTTCAGAATCTGCGAAATGTATTCTAGTTTCATAATAACCGCACCGGAAATTTTGCACGGTGAAACTTTGGGCCCGGGGGGCGTTTTTACGCGGACTTTCGGCAGCCGTCCTGCGCTCTCAAAATTTTTTTCGCAGTTTCACATGCCCATCTTCAAACGACGATTCCCAAGCAACTAAAAGAGTCTAACTATCGCAGTAAGTTTCAGAATCTGCGGAATATATTCTAGTTTCATAATAACCGCACCGGAAATTTTGCACGGTGAAACTTTGGGCCCGGGGGGCGTTTTTACGCGGACTTTCGGCAGCCGTCCTGCGCTCTCAAAATTTTTCTCGCAGTTTCACATGCCCATCTTCAAACGACGATTCCCAAGCAACTAAAAGAGTCTAACTATCGCAGTAAGTTTCAGAATCTGCGGAATATATTCTAGTTTCATAATAACCGCACCGGAAATTTTGCACGGTGAAACTTTGGGCCCGGGGGGCGTTTTTACGCGGACTTTCGGCAGCCGTCCTGCGCTCTCAAAATTTTTCTCGCAGTTTCACATGCCCATCTTCAAACGACGATTCCCAAGCAACTAAAAGAGTCTAACTATCGCAGTAAGTTTCAGAATCTGCGGAATATATTCTAGTTTCATAATAACCGCACCGGAAATTTTGCACGGTGAAACTTTGGGCCCGGGGGGCGTTTTTACGCGGACTTTCGGCAGCCGTCCTGCGCTCTCAAAATTTTTTTCGCAGTTTCACATGCCCATCTTCAAACGACGATTCCCAAGCAACTAAAAGAGTCTAACTATCGCAGTAAGTTTCAGAATCTGCGGAATATATTCTAGTTTCATAATAACCGCACCGGAAATTTTGCACGGTGAAACTTTGGGCCCGGGGGGCGTTTTTACGCGGACTTTCGGCAGCCGTCCTGCGCTCTCAAAATTTTTCTCGCAGTTTCACATGCCCATCTTCAAACGACGATTCCCAAGCAACTAAAAGAGTCTAACTATCGCAGTAAGTTTCAGAATCTGCGAAATGTATTCTAGTTTCATAATAACATCACCGGGAATTTTGCACGGTGAAACTTTAGGCCCGGGGGGCGTTTTTACGCGGACTTTCGGCAGCCGTCCTGCGCTCTCAAAATTTTTCTCGCAGTTTCACATGCCCATCTTCAAACGACGATTCCCAAGCAACTAAAAGAGTCTAACTATCGCAATAACTTTCAGAATCTGCGAAATGTATTCTAGTTTCATAATAACCGCACCGGAAATTTTGCACGGTGAAACTTTGGGCCCGGGGGGCGTTTTTACGCGGACTTTCGGCAGCCGTCCTGCGCTCTCAAAAATTTTCTCGCAGTTTCACATGCCCATCTTCAAACGACGATTCCCAAGCAACTAAAAGAGTCTAACTATCGCAGTAAGTTTCAGAATCTGCGGAATATATTCTAGTTTCATAATAACCGCACCGGAAATTTTGCACGGTGAAACTTTGGGCCCGGGGGGCGTTTTTACGCGGACTTTCGGCAGCCGTCCTGCGCTCTCAAAATTTTTCTCGCAGTTTCACATGCCCATCTTCAAACGACGATTCCCAAGCAACTAAAAGAGTCTAACTATCGCAGTAAGTTTCAGAATCTGCGAAATGTATTCTAGTTTCATAATAACATCACCGGGAATTTTGCACGGTGAAACTTTAGGCCCGGGGGGCGTTTTTACGCGGACTTTCGGCAGCCGTCCTGCGCTCTCAAAATTTTTCTCGCAGTTTCACATGCCCATCTTCAAACGACGATTCCCAAGCAACTAAAAGAGTCTAACTATCGCAATAACTTTCAGAATCTGCGAAATGTATTCTAGTTTCATAATAACCGCACCGGAAATTTTGCACGGTGAAACTTTGGGCCCGGGGGGCGTTTTTACGCGGACTTTCGGCAGCCGTCCTGCGCTCTCAAAAATTTTCTCGCAGTTTCACATGCCCATCTTCAAACGACGATTCCCAAGCAACTAAAAGAGTCTAACTATCGCAGTAAGTTTCAGAATCTGCGGAATATATTCTAGTTTCATAATAACCGCACCGGAAATTTTGCACGGTGAAACTTTGGGCCCGGGGGGCGTTTTTACGCGGACTTTCGGCAGCCGTCCTGCGCTCTCAAAATTTTTCTCGCAGTTTCACATGCCCATCTTCAAACGACGATTCCCAAGCAACTAAAAGAGTCTAACTATCGCAGTAAGTTTCAGAATCTGCGAAATGTATTCTAGTTTCATAATAACATCACCGGGAATTTTGCACGGTGAAACTTTAGGCCCGGGGGGCGTTTTTACGCGGACTTTCGGCAGCCGTCCTGCGCTCTCAAAATTTTTCTCGCAGTTTCACATGCCCATCTTCAAACGACGATTCCCAAGCAACTAAAAGAGTCTAACTATCGCAATAACTTTCGGAATCTGCGAAATGTATTCTAGTTTCATAATAACCGCACCGGAAATTTTGCACGGTGAAACTTTGGGCCCGGGGGGCGTTTTTACGCGGACTTTCGGCAGCCGTCCTGCGCTCTCAAAATTTTTTTCGCAGTTTCACATGCCCATCTTCAAACGACGATTCCCAAGCAACTAAAAGAGTCTAACTATCGCAGTAAGTTTCAGAATCTGCGGAATATATTCTAGTTTCATAATAACCGCACCGGAAATTTTGCACGGTGAAACTTTGGGCCCGGGGGGCGTTTTTACGCGGACTTTCGGCAGCCGTCCTGCGCTCTCAAAATTTTTCTCGCAGTTTCACATGCCCATCTTCAAACGACGATTCCCAAGCAACTAAAAGAGTCTAACTATCGCAGTAAGTTTCAGAATCTGCGAAATGTATTCTAGTTTCATAATAACATCACCGGGAATTTTGCACGGTGAAACTTTAGGCCCGGGGGGCGTTTTTACGCGGACTTTCGGCAGCCGTCCTGCGCTCTCAAAATTTTTCTCGCAGTTTCACATGCCCATCTTCAAACGACGATTCCCAAGCAACTAAAAGAGTCTAACTATCGCAATAACTTTCAGAATCTGCGAAATATATTCTAGTTTCATAATAACCGCACCGGAAATTTTGCACGGTGAAACTTTGGGCCCGGGGGGCGTTTTTACGCGGACTTTCGGCAGCCGTCCTGCGCTCTCAAAATTTTTCTCGCAGTTTCACATGCCCATCTTCAAACGACGATTCCCAAGCAACTAAAAGAGTCTAACTATCGCAGTAAGTTTCAGAATCTGCGGAATATATTCTAGTTTCATAATAACCGCACCGGAAATTTTGCACGGTGAAACTTTGGGCCCGGGGGGCGTTTTTACGCGGACTTTCGGCAGCCGTCCTGCGCTCTCAAAATTTTTCTCGCAGTTTCACATGCCCATCTTCAAACGACGATTCCCAAGCAACTAAAAGAGTCTAACTATCGCAGTAAGTTTCAGAATCTGCGAAATGTATTCTAGTTTCATAATAACATCACCGGGAATTTTGCACGGTGAAACTTTAGGCCCGGGGGGCGTTTTTACGCGGACTTTCGGCAGCCGTCCTGCGCTCTCAAAATTTTTCTCGCAGTTTCACATGCCCATCTTCAAACGACGATTCCCAAGCAACTAAAAGAGTCTAACTATCGCAATAACTTTCAGAATCTGCGAAATGTATTCTAGTTTCATAATAACCGCACCGGAAATTTTGCACGGTGAAACTTTGGGCCCGGGGGGCGTTTTTACGCGGACTTTCGGCAGCCGTCCTGCGCTCTCAAAATTTTTTTCGCAGTTTCACATGCCCATCTTCAAACGACGATTCCCAAGCAACTAAAAGAGTCTAACTATCGCAGTAAGTTTCAGAATCTGCGGAATATATTCTAGTTTCATAATAACCGCACCGGAAATTTTGCACGGTGAAACTTTGGGCCCGGGGGGCGTTTTTACGCGGACTTTCGGCAGCCGTCCTGCGCTCTCAAAATTTTTCTCGCAGTTTCACATGCCCATCTTCAAACGACGATTCCCAAGCAACTAAAAGAGTCTAACTATCGCAGTAAGTTTCAGAATCTGCGGAATATATTCTAGTTTCATAATAACCGCACCAGAAATTTTGCACGGTGAAACTTTGGGCCCGGGGGGCGTTTTTACGCGGACTTTCGGCAGCCGTCCTGCGCTCTCAAAATTTTTTTCGCAGTTTCACATGCCCATCTTCAAACGACGATTCCCAAGCAACTAAAAGAGTCTAACTATCGCAGTAAGTTTCAGAATCTGCGGAATATATTCTAGTTTCATAATAACCGCACCGGAAATTTTGCACGGTGAAACTTTGGGCCCGGGGGGCGTTTTTACGCGGACTTTCGGCAGCCGTCCTGCGCTCTCAAAATTTTTCTCGCAGTTTCACATGCCCATCTTCAAACGACGATTCCCAAGCAACTAAAAGAGTCTAACTATCGCAGTAAGTTTCAGAATCTGCGAAATGTATTCTAGTTTCATAATAACATCACCGGGAATTTTGCACGGTGAAACTTTAGGCCCGGGGGGCGTTTTTACGCGGACTTTCGGCAGCCGTCCTGCGCTCTCAAAATTTTTCTCGCAGTTTCACATGCCCATCTTCAAACGACGATTCCCAAGCAACTAAAAGAGTCTAACTATCGCAATAACTTTCAGAATCTGCGAAATGTATTCTAGTTTCATAATAACCGCACCGGAAATTTTGCACGGTGAAACTTTGGGCCCGGGGGGCGTTTTTACGCGGACTTTCGGCAGCCGTCCTGCGCTCTCAAAATTTTTCTCGCAGTTTCACATGCCCATCTTCAAACGACGATTCCCAAGCAACTAAAAGAGTCTAACTATCGCAATAACTTTCAGAATCTGCGAAATGTATTCTAGTTTCATAATAACATCACCGGGAATTTTGCACGGTGAAACTTTAGGCCCGGGGGGCGTTTTTACGCAGACTTTCGGCAGCCGTCCTGCGCTCTCAAAATTTTTCTCGCAGTTTCACATGCCCATCTTCAAACGACGATTCCCAAGCAACTAAAAGAGTCTAACTATCGCAGTAAGTTTCAGAATCTGCGGAATATATTCTAGTTTCATAATAACCGCACCGGAAATTTTGCACGGTGAAACTTTGGGCCCGGGGGGCGTTTTTACGCGGACTTTCGGCAGCCGTCCTGCGCTCTCAAAATTTTTTTCGCAGTTTCACATGCCCATCTTCAAACGACGATTCCCAAGCAACTAAAAGAGTCTAACTATCGCAGTAAGTTTCAGAATCTGCGGAATATATTCTAGTTTCATAATAACCGCACCGGAAATTTTGCACGGTGAAACTTTGGGCCCGGGGGGCGTTTTTACGCGGACTTTCGGCAGCCGTCCTGCGCTCTCAAAATTTTTCTCGCAGTTTCACATGCCCATCTTCAAACGACGATTCCCAAGCAACTAAAAGAGTCTAACTATCGCAGTAAGTTTCAGAATCTGCGAAATGTATTCTAGTTTCATAATAACATCACCGGGAATTTTGCACGGTGAAACTTTAGGCCCGGGGGGCGTTTTTACGCGGACTTTCGGCAGCCGTCCTGCGCTCTCAAAATTTTTCTCGCAGTTTCACATGCCCATCTTCAAACGACGATTCCCAAGCAACTAAAAGAGTCTAACTATCGCAATAACTTTCAGAATCTGCGAAATGTATTCTAGTTTCATAATAACATCACCGGGAATTTTGCACGGTGAAACTTTAGGCCCGGGGGGCGTTTTTACGCAGACTTTCGGCAGCCGTCCTGCGCTCTCAAAATTTTTCTCGCAGTTTCACATGCCCATCTTCAAACGACGATTCCCAAGCAACTAAAAGAGTCTAACTATCGCAGTAAGTTTCAGAATCTGCGGAATATATTCTAGTTTCATAATAACCGCACCGGAAATTTTGCACGGTGAAACTTTGGGCCCGGGGGGCGTTTTTACGCGGACTTTCGGCAGCCGTCCTGCGCTCTCAAAATTTTTTTCGCAGTTTCACATGCCCATCTTCAAACGACGATTCCCAAGCAACTAAAAGAGTCTAACTATCGCAGTAAGTTTCAGAATCTGCGGAATATATTCTAGTTTCATAATAACCGCACCGGAAATTTTGCACGGTGAAACTTTGGGCCCGGGGGGCGTTTTTACGCGGACTTTCGGCAGCCGTCCTGCGCTCTCAAAATTTTTCTCGCAGTTTCACATGCCCATCTTTAAACGACGATTCCCAAGCAACTAAAAGAGTCTAACTATCGCAGTAAGTTTCAGAATCTGCGAAATGTATTCTAGTTTCATAATAACATCACCGGGAATTTTGCACGGTGAAACTTTAGGCCCGGGGGGCGTTTTTACGCGGACTTTCGGCAGCCGTCCTGCGCTCTCAAAATTTTTCTCGCAGTTTCACATGCCCATCTTCAAACGACGATTCCCAAGCAACTAAAAGAGTCTAACTATCGCAATAACTTTCAGAATCTGCGAAATGTATTCTAGTTTCATAATAACATCACCGGGAATTTTGCACGGTGAAACTTTAGGCCCGGGGGGCGTTTTTACGCAGACTTTCGGCAGCCGTCCTGCGCTCTCAAAATTTTTCTCGCAGTTTCACATGCCCATCTTCAAACGACGATTCCCAAGCAACTAAAAGAGTCTAACTATCGCAGTAAGTTTCAGAATCTGCGGAATATATTCTAGTTTCATAATAACCGCACCGGAAATTTTGCACGGTGAAACTTTGGGCCCGGGGGGCGTTTTTACGCGGACTTTCGGCAGCCGTCCTGCGCTCTCAAAATTTTTTTCGCAGTTTCACATGCCCATCTTCAAACGACGATTCCCAAGCAACTAAAAGAGTCTAACTATCGCAGTAAGTTTCAGAATCTGCGGAATATATTCTAGTTTCATAATAACCGCACCGGAAATTTTGCACGGTGAAACTTTGGGCCCGGGGGGCGTTTTTACGCGGACTTTCGGCAGCCGTCCTGCGCTCTCAAAATTTGTCTCGCAGTTTCACATGCCCATCTTCAAACGACGATTCCCAAGCAACTAAAAGAGTCTAACTATCGCAGTAAGTTTCAGAATCTGCGAAATGTATTCTAGTTTCATAATAACATCACCGGGAATTTTGCACGGTGAAACTTTAGGCCCGGGGGGCGTTTTTACGCGGACTTTCGGCAGCCGTCCTGCGCTCTAAAAATTTTTCTCGCAGTTTCACATGCCCATCTTCAAACGACGATTCCCAAGCAACTAAAAGAGTCTAACTATCGCAATAACTTTCAGAATCTGCGAAATGTATTCTAGTTTCATAATAACCGCACCGGAAATTTTGCACGGTGAAACTTTGGGCCCGGGGGGCGTTTTTACGCGGACTTTCGGCAGCCGTCCTGCGCTCTCAAAATTTTTCTCGCAGTTTCACATGCCCATCTTCAAACGACGATTCCCAAGCAACTAAAAGAGTCTAACTATCGCAGTAAGTTTCAGAATCTGCGGAATATATTCTAGTTTCATAATAACCGCACCGGAAATTTTGCACGGTGAAACTTTGGGCCCGGGGGGCGTTTTTACGCGGACTTTCGGCAGCCGTCCTGCGCTCTCAAAATTTTTTTCGCAGTTTCACATGCCCATCTTCAAACGACGATTCCCAAGCAACTAAAAGAGTCTAACTATCGCAGTAAGTTTCAGAATCTGCGGAATATATTCTAGTTTCATAATAACCGCACCGGAAATTTTGCACGGTGAAACTTTGGGCCCGGGGGGGGTTTTTACGCGGACTTTCGGCAGCCGTCCTGCGCTCTCAAAATTTTTCTCGCAGTTTCACATGCCCATCTTCAAACGACGATTCCCAAGCAACTAAAAGAGTCTAACTATCGCAGTAAGTTTCAGAATCTGCGAAATGTATTCTAGTTTCATAATAACATCACCGGGAATTTTGCACGGTGAAACTTTAGGCCCGGGGGGCGTTTTTACGCGGACTTTCGGCAGCCGTCCTGCGCTCTCAAAATTTTTCTCGCAGTTTCACATGCCCATCTTCAAACGACGATTCCCAAGCAACTAAAAGAGTCTAACTATCGCAATAACTTTCAGAATCTGCGAAATGTATTCTAGTTTCATAATAACATCACCGGGAATTTTGCACGGTGAAACTTTAGGCCCGGGGGGCGTTTTTACGCAGACTTTCGGCAGCCGTCCTGCGCTCTCAAAATTTTTCTCGCAGTTTCACATGCCCATCTTCAAACGACGATTCCCAAGCAACTAAAAGAGTCTAACTATCGCAGTAAGTTTCAGAATCTGCGGAATATATTCTAGTTTCATAATAACCGCACCGGAAATTTTGCACGGTGAAACTTTGGGCCCGGGGGGCGTTTTTACGCGGACTTTCGGCAGCCGTCCTGCGCTCTCAAAATTTTTTTCGCAGTTTCACATGCCCATCTTCAAACGACGATTCCCAAGCAACTAAAAGAGTCTAACTATCGCAGTAAGTTTCAGAATCTGCGGAATATATTCTAGTTTCATAATAACCGCACCGGAAATTTTGCACGGTGAAACTTTGGGCCCGGGGGGCGTTTTTACGCGGACTTTCGGCAGCCGTCCTGCGCTCTCAAAATTTTTCTCGCAGTTTCACATGCCCATCTTCAAACGACGATTCCCAAGCAACTAAAAGAGTCTAACTATCGCAGTAAGTTTCAGAATCTGCGAAATGTATTCTAGTTTCATAATAACATCACCGGGAATTTTGCACGGTGAAACTTTAGGCCCGGGGGGCGTTTTTACGCGGACTTTCGGCAGCCGTCCTGCGCTCTCAAAATTTTTCTCGCAGTTTCACATGCCCATCTTCAAACGACGATTCCCAAGCAACTAAAAGAGTCTAACTATCGCAATAACTTTCAGAATCTGCGAAATGTATTCTAGTTTCATAATAACATCACCGGGAATTTTGCACGGTGAAACTTTAGGCCCGGGGGGCGTTTTTACGCAGACTTTCGGCAGCCGTCCTGCGCTCTCAAAATTTTTCTCGCAGTTTCACATGCCCATCTTCAAACGACGATTCCCAAGCAACTAAAAGAGTCTAACTATCGCAGTAAGTTTCAGAATCTGCGGAATATATTCTAGTTTCATAATAACCGCACCGGAAATTTTGCACGGTGAAACTTTGGGCCCGGGGGGCGTTTTTACGCGGACTTTCGGCAGCCGTCCTGCGCTCTCAAAATTTTTTTCGCAGTTTCACATGCCCATCTTCAAACGACGATTCCCAAGCAACTAAAAGAGTCTAACTATCGCAGTAAGTTTCAGAATCTGCGGAATATATTCTAGTTTCATAATAACCGCACCGGAAATTTTGCACGGTGAAACTTTGGGCCCGGGGGGCGTTTTTACGCGGACTTTCGGCAGCCGTCCTGCGCTCTCAAAATTTGTCTCGCAGTTTCACATGCCCATCTTCAAACGACGATTCCCAAGCAACTAAAAGAGTCTAACTATCGCAGTAAGTTTCAGAATCTGCGAAATGTATTCTAGTTTCATAATAACATCACCGGGAATTTTGCACGGTGAAACTTTAGGCCCGGGGGGCGTTTTTACGCGGATTTTCGGCAGCCGTCCTGCGCTCTCAAAATTTTTCTCGCAGTTTCACATGCCCATCTTCAAACGACGATTCACAAGCAACTAAAAGAGTCTAACTATCGCAATAACTTTCAGAATCTGCGAAATGTATTCTAGTTTCATAATAACCGCACCGGAAATTTTGCACGGTGAAACTTTGGGCCCGGGGGGCGTTTTTACGCGGACTTTCGGCAGCCGTCCTGCGCTCTCAAAATTTTTCTCGCAGTTTCACATGCCCATCTTCAAACGACGATTCCCAAGCAACTAAAAGAGACTAACGATCGCAGTAAGTTTCAGAATCTGCGGAATATATTCTAGTTTCATAATAACCGCACCGGAAATTTTGCACGGTGAAACTTTGGGCCCGGGGGGCGTTTTTACGCGGACTTTCGGCAGCCGTCCTGCGCTCTCAAAATTTTTCTCGCAGTTTCACATGCCCATCTTCAAACGACGATTCCCAAGCAACTAAAAGAGTCTAACTATCGCAATAACTTTCAGAATCTGCGAAATGTATTCTAGTTTCATTAAAACCGCACCGGAAATTTTGCACGGTGAAACTTTGGGCCCGGGGGGCGTTTTTACGCGGACTTTCGGCAGCCGTCCTGCGCTCTCAAAATTTTTTTCGCAGTTTCACATGCCCATCTTCAAACGACGATTCCCAAGCAACTAAAAGAGTCTAACTATCGCAGTAAGTTTCAGAATCTGCGGAATATATTCTAGTTTCATAATAACCGCACCGGAAATTTTGCACGGTGAAACTTTGGGCCCGGGGGGCGTTTTTACGCGGACTTTCGGCAGCCGTCCTGCGCTCTCAAAATTTTTCTCGCAGTTTCACATGCCCATCTTCAAACGACGATTCCCAAGCAACTAAAAGAGTCTAACTATCGCAGTAAGTTTCAGAATCTGCGGAATATATTCTAGTTTCATAATAACCGCACCGGAAATTTTGCACGGTGAAACTTTGGGCCCGGGGGGCGTTTTTACGCGGACTTTCGGCAGCCGTCCTGCGCTCTCAAAATTTTTCTCGCAGTTTCACATGCCCATCTTCAAACGACGATTCCCAAGCAACTAAAAGAGTCTAACTATCGCAGTAAGTTTCAGAATCTGCGAAATGTATTCTAGTTTCATAATAACATCACCGGGAATTTTGCACGGTGAAACTTTAGGCCCGGGGGGCGTTTTTACGCGGACTTTCGGCAGCCGTCCTGCGCTCTCAAAATTTTTCTCGCAGTTTCACATGCCCATCTTCAAACGACGATTCCCAAGCAACTAAAAGAGTCTAACTATCGCAGTAAGTTTCAGAATCTGCGAAATGTATTCTAGTTTCATAATAACATCACCGGGAATTTTGCACGGTGAAACTTTAGGCCCGGGGGGCGTTTTTACGCGGACTTTCGGCAGCCGTCCTGCGCTCTCAAAATTTTTCTCGCAGTTTCACATGCCCATCTTCAAACGACGATTCCCAAGCAACTAAAAGAGTCTAACTATCGCAATAACTTTCAGAATCTGCGAAATGTATTCTAGTTTCATAATAACCGCACCGGAAATTTTGCACGGTGAAACTTTGGGCCCGGGGGGCGTTTTTACGCGGACTTTCGGCAGCCGTCCTGCGCTCTCAAAATTTTTTTCGCAGTTTCACATGGCCATCTTCAAACGACGATTCCCAAGCAACTAAAAGAGTCTAACTATCGCAGTAAGTTTCAGAATCTGCGGAATATATTCTAGTTTCATAATAACCGCACCGGAAATTTTGCACGGTGAAACTTTGGGCCCGGGGGGCGTTTTTACGCGGACTTTCGGCAGCCGTCCTGCGCTCTCAAAATTTTTCTCGCAGTTTCACATGCCCATCTTCAAACGACGATTCCCAAGCAACTAAAAGAGTCTAACTATCGCAGTAAGTTTCAGAATCTGCGGAATATATTCTAGTTTCATAATAACCGCACCGGAAATTTTGCACGGTGAAACTTTGGGCCCGGGGGGCGTTTTTACGCGGACTTTCGGCAGCCGTCCTGCGCTCTCAAAATTTTTCTCGCAGTTTCACATGCCCATCTTCAAACGACGATTCCCAAGCAACTAAAAGAGTCTAACTATCGCAATAACTTTCAGAATCTGCGAAATGTATTCTAGTTTCATAATAACCGCACCGGAAATTTTGCACGGTGAAACTTTGGGCCCGGGGGGCGTTTTTACGCGGACTTTCGGCAGCCGTCCTGCGCTCTCAAAATTTTTCTCGCAGTTTCACATGCCCATCTTCAAACGACGATTCCCAAGCAACTAAAAGAGTCTAACTATCGCAGTAAGTTTCAGAATCTGCGGAATATATTCTAGTTTCATAATAACCGCACCGGAAATTTTGCACGGTGAAACTTTGGGCCCGGGGGGCGTTTTTACGCGGACTTTCGGCAGCCGTCCTGCGCTCTCAAAATTTTTCTCGCAGTTTCACATGCCCATCTTCAAACGACGATTCCCAAGCAACTAAAAGAGTCTAACTATCGCAGTAAGTTTCAGAATCTGCGAAATGTATTCTAGTTTCATAATAACATCACCGGGAATTTTGCACGGTGAAACTTTAGGCCCGGGGGGCGTTTTTACGCGGACTTTCGGCAGCCGTCCTGCGCTCTCAAAATTTTTCTCGCAGTTTCACATGCCCATCTTCAAACGACGATTCCCAAGCAACTAAAAGAGTCTAACTATCGCAATAACTTTCAGAATCTGCGAAATGTATTCTAGTTTCATAATAACCGCACCGGAAATTTTGCACGGTGAAACTTTGGGCCCGGGGGGCGTTTTTACGCGGACTTTCGGCAGCCGTCCTGCGCTCTCAAAATTTTTTTCGCAGTTTCACATGCCCATCTTCAAACGACGATTCCCAAGCAACTAAAAGAGTCTAACTATCGCAGTAAGTTTCAGAATCTGCGGAATATATTCTAGTTTCATAATAACCGCACCGGAAATTTTGCACGGTGAAACTTTGGGCCCGGGGGGCGTTTTTACGCGGACTTTCGGCAGCCGTCCTGCGCTCTCAAAATTTTTCTCGCAGTTTCACATGCCCATCTTCAAACGACGATTCCCAAGCAACTAAAATAGTCTAACTATCGCAGTAAGTTTCAGAATCTGCGGAATATATTCTAGTTTCATAATAACTGCACCGGAAATTTTGCACGGTGAAACTTTGGGCCCGGGGGGCGTTTTTACGCGGACTTTCGGCAGCCGTCCTGCGCTCTCAAAATTTTTTTCGCAGTTTCACATGCCCATCTTCAAACGACGATTCCCAAGCAACTAAAAGAGTCTAACTATCGCAGTAAGTTTCAGAATCTGCGGAATATATTCTAGTTTCATAATAACCGCACCGGAAATTTTGCACGGTGAAACTTTGGGCCCGGGGGGCGTTTTTACGCGGACTTTCGGCAGCCGTCCTGCGCTCTCAAAATTTTTCTCGCAGTTTCACATGCCCATCTTCAAACGACGATTCCCAAGCAACTAAAAGAGTCTAACTATCGCAGTAAGTTTCAGAATCTGCGAAATGTATTCTAGTTTCATAATAACATCACCGGGAATTTTGCACGGTGAAACTTTAGGCCCGGGGGGCGTTTTTACGCGGACTTTCGGCAGCCGTCCTGCGCTCTCAAAATTTTTCTCGCAGTTTCACATGCCCATCTTCAAACGACGATTCCCAAGCAACTAAAAGAGTCTAACTATCGCAATAACTTTCAGAATCTGCGAAATGTATTCTAGTTTCATAATAACATCACCGGGAATTTTGCACGGTGAAACTTTAGGCCCGGGGGGCGTTTTTACGCAGACTTTCGGCAGCCGTCCTGCGCTCTCAAAATTTTTCTCGCAGTTTCACATGCCCATCTTCAAACGACGATTCCCAAGCAACTAAAAGAGTCTAACTATCGCAGTAAGTTTCAGAATCTGCGGAATATATTCTAGTTTCATAATAACCGCACCGGAAATTTTGCACGGTGAAACTTTGGGCCCGGGGGGCGTTTTTACGCGGACTTTCGGCAGCCGTCCTGCGCTCTCAAAATTTTTTTCGCAGTTTCACATGCCCATCTTCAAACGACGATTCCCAAGCAACTAAAAGAGTCTAACTATCGCAGTAAGTTTCAGAATCTGCGGAATATATTCTAGTTTCATAATAACCGCACCGGAAATTTTGCACGGTGAAACTTTGGGCCCGGGGGGCGTTTTTACGCGGACTTTCGGCAGCCGTCCTGCGCTCTCAAAATTTTTCTCGCAGTTTCACATGCCCATCTTCAAACGACGATTCCCAAGCAACTAAAAGAGTCTAACTATCGCAGTAAGTTTCAGAATCTGCGAAATGTATTCTAGTTTCATAATAACATCACCGGGAATTTTGCACGGTGAAACTTTAGGCCCGGGGGGCGTTTTTACGCGGACTTTCGGCAGCCGTCCTGCGCTCTCAAAATTTTTCTCGCAGTTTCACATGCCCATCTTCAAACGACGATTCCCAAGCAACTAAAAGAGTCTAACTATCGCAATAACTTTCAGAATCTGCGAAATGTATTCTAGTTTCATAATAACATCACCGGGAATTTTGCACGGTGAAACTTTAGGCCCGGGGGGCGTTTTTACGCAGACTTTCGGCAGCCGTCCTGCGCTCTCAAAATTTTTCTCGCAGTTTCACATGCCCATCTTCAAACGACGATTCCCAAGCAACTAAAAGAGTCTAACTATCGCAGTAAGTTTCAGAATCTGCGGAATATATTCTAGTTTCATAATAACCGCACCGGAAATTTTGCACGGTGAAACTTTGGGCCCGGGGGGCGTTTTTACGCGGACTTTCGGCAGCCGTCCTGCGCTCTCAAAATTTTTTTCGCAGTTTCACATGCCCATCTTCAAACGACGATTCCCAAGCAACTAAAAGAGTCTAACTATCGCAGTAAGTTTCAGAATCTGCGGAATATATTCTAGTTTCATAATAACCGCACCGGAAATTTTGCACGGTGAAACTTTGGGCCCGGGGGGCGTTTTTACGCGGACTTTCGGCAGCCGTCCTGCGCTCTCAAAATTTGTCTCGCAGTTTCACATGCCCATCTTCAAACGACGATTCCCAAGCAACTAAAAGAGTCTAACTATCGCAGTAAGTTTCAGAATCTGCGAAATGTATTCTAGTTTCATAATAACATCACCGGGAATTTTGCACGGTGAAACTTTAGGCCCGGGGGGCGTTTTTACGCGGATTTTCGGCAGCCGTCCTGCGCTCTCAAAATTTTTCTCGCAGTTTCACATGCCCATCTTCAAACGACGATTCCCAAGCAACTAAAAGAGTCTAACTATCGCAATAACTTTCAGAATCTGCGAAATGTATTCTAGTTTCATAATAACCGCACCGGAAATTTTGCACGGTGAAACTTTGGGCCCGGGGGGCGTTTTTACGCGGACTTTCGGCAGCCGTCCTGCGCTTTCAAAATTTTTCTCGCAGTTTCACATGCCCATCTTCAAACGACGATTCCCAAGCAACTAAAAGAGACTAACTATCGCAGTAAGTTTCAGAATCTGCGGAATATATTCTAGTTTCATAATAACCGCACCGGAAATTTTGCACGGTGAAACTTTGGGCCCGGGGGGCGTTTTTACGCGGACTTTCGGCAGCCGTCCTGCGCTCTCAAAATTTTTCTCGCAGTTTCACATGCCCATCTTCAAACGACGATTCCCAAGCAACTAAAAGAGTCTAACTATCGCAGTAAGTTTCAGAATCTGCGAAATGTATTCTAGTTTCATAATAACATCACCGGGAATTTTGCACGGTGAAACTTTAGGCCCGGGGGGCGTTTTTACGCGGACTTTCGGCAGCCGTCCTGCGCTCTCAAAATTTTTCTCGCAGTTTCACATGCCCATCTTCAAACGACGATTCCCAAGCAACTAAAAGAGTCTAACTATCGCAATAACTTTCAGAATCTGCGAAATGTATTCTAGTTTCATAATAACATCACCGGGAATTTTGCACGGTGAAACTTTAGGCCCGGGGGGCGTTTTTACGCAGACTTTCGGCAGCCGTCCTGCGCTCTCAAAATTTTTCTCGCAGTTTCACATGCCCATCTTCAAACGACGATTCCCAAGCAACTAAAAGCGTCTAACTATCGCAGTAAGTTTCAGAATCTGCGGAATATATTCTAGTTTCATAACAACCGCACCGGAAATTTTGCACGGTGAAACTTTGGGCCCGGGGGGCGTTTTTACGCGGACTTTCGGCAGCCGTCCTGCGCTCTCAAAATTTTTCTCGCAGTTTCACATGCCCATCTTCAAACGACGATTCCCAAGCAACTAAAAGAGTCTAACTATCGCAGTAAGTTTCAGAATCTGCGGAATATATTCTAGTTTCATAACAACCGCACCGGAAATTTTGCACGGTGAAACTTTGGGCCCGGGGGGCGTTTTTACGCGGACTTTCGGCAGCCGTCCTGCGCTCTCAAAATTTTTCTCGCAGTTTCACATGCCCATCTTCAAACGACGATTCCCAAGCAACTAAAAGAGTCTAACTATCGCAATAACTTTCAGAATCTGCGAAATGTATTCTAGTTTCATAATAACATCACCGGGAATTTTGCACGGTGAAACTTTAGGCCCGGGGGGCGTTTTTACGCAGACTTTCGGCAGCCGTCCTGCGCTCTCAAAATTTTTCTCGCAGTTTCACATGCCCATCTTCAAACGACGATTCCCAAGCAACTAAAAGAGTCTAACTATCGCAGTAAGTTTCAGAATCTGCGGAATATATTCTAGTTTCATAACAACCGCACCGGAAATTTTGCACGGTGAAACTTTGGGCCCGGGGGGCGTTTTTACGCGGACTTTCGGCAGCCGTCCTGCGCTCTCAAAATTTTTCTCGCAGTTTCACATGCCCATCTTCAAACGACGATTCCCAAGCAACTAAAAGAGTCTAACTATCGCAGTAAGTTTCAGAATCTGCGGAATATATTCTAGTTTCATAACAACCGCACCGGAAATTTTGCACGGTGAAACTTTGGGCCCGGGGGGCGTTTTTACGCGGACTTTCGGCAGCCGTCCTGCGCTCTCAAAATTTTTCTCGCAGTTTCACATGCCCATCTTCAAACGACGATTCCCAAGCAACTAAAAGAGTCTAACTATCGCAATAACTTTCAGAATCTGCGAAATGTATTCTAGTTTCATAATAACATCACCGGGAATTTTGCACGGTGAAACTTTAGGCCCGGGGGGCGTTTTTACGCAGACTTTCGGCAGCCGTCCTGCGCTCTCAAAATTTTTCTCGCAGTTTCACATGCCCATCTTCAAACGACGATTCCCAAGCAACTAAAAGAGTCTAACTATCGCAGTAAGTTTCAGAATCTGCGGAATATATTCTAGTTTCATAACAACCGCACCGGAAATTTTGCACGGTGAAACTTTGGGCCCGGGGGGCGTTTTTACGCGGACTTTCGGCAGCCGTCCTGCGCTCTCAAAATTTTTCTCGCAGTTTCACATGCCCATCTTCAAACGACGATTCCCAAGCAACTAAAAGAGTCTAACTATCGCAGTAAGTTTCAGAATCTGCGGAATATATTCTAGTTTCATAACAACCGCACCGGAAATTTTGCACGGTGAAACTTTGGGCCCGGGGGGCGTTTTTACGCGGACTTTCGGCAGCCGTCCTGCGCTCTCAAAATTTTTCTCGCAGTTTCACATGCCCATCTTCAAACGACGATTCCCAAGCAACTAAAAGAGTCTAACTATCGCAATAACTTTCAGAATCTGCGAAATGTATTCTAGTTTCATAATAACATCACCGGGAATTTTGCACGGTGAAACTTTAGGCCCGGGGGGCGTTTTTACGCAGACTTTCGGCAGCCGTCCTGCGCTCTCAAAATTTTTCTCGCAGTTTCACATGCCCATCTTCAAACGACGATTCCCAAGCAACTAAAAGAGTCTAACTATCGCAGTAAGTTTCAGAATCTGCGGAATATATTCTAGTTTCATAACAACCGCACCGGAAATTTTGCACGGTGAAACTTTGGGCCCGGGGGGCGTTTTTACGCGGACTTTCGGCAGCCGTCCTGCGCTCTCAAAATTTTTCTCGCAGTTTCACATGCCCATCTTCAAACGACGATTCCCAAGCAACTAAAAGAGTCTAACTATCGCAATAACTTTCAGAATCTGCGAAATGTATTCTAGTTTCATAATAACATCACCGGGAATTTTGCACGGTGAAACTTTAGGCCCGGGGGGCGTTTTTACGCAGACTTTCGGCAGCCGTCCTGCGCTCTCAAAATTTTTCTCGCAGTTTCACATGCCCATCTTCAAACGACGATTCCCAAGCAACTAAAAGAGTCTAACTATCGCAGTAAGTTTCAGAATCTGCGGAATATATTCTAGTTTCATAACAACCGCACCGGAAATTTTGCACGGTGAAACTTTGGGCCCGGGGGGCGTTTTTACGCGGACTTTCGGCAGCCGTCCTGCGCTCTCAAAATTTTTCTCGCAGTTTCACATGCCCATCTTCAAACGACGATTCCCAAGCAACTAAAAGAGTCTAACTATCGCAGTAAGTTTCAGAATCTGCGGAATATATTCTAGTTTCATAACAACCGCACCGGAAATTTTGCACGGTGAAACTTTGGGCCCGGGGGGCGTTTTTACGCGGACTTTCGGCAGCCGTCCTGCGCTCTCAAAATTTTTCTCGCAGTTTCACATGCCCATCTTCAAACGACGATTCCCAAGCAACTAAAAGAGTCTAACTATCGCAATAACTTTCAGAATCTGCGAAATGTATTCTAGTTTCATAATAACATCACCGGGAATTTTGCACGGTGAAACTTTAGGCCCGGGGGGCGTTTTTACGCAGACTTTCGGCAGCCGTCCTGCGCTCTCAAAATTTTTCTCGCAGTTTCACATGCCCATCTTCAAACGACGATTCCCAAGCAACTAAAAGAGTCTAACTATCGCAGTAAGTTTCAGAATCTGCGGAATATATTCTAGTTTCATAACAACCGCACCGGAAATTTTGCACGGTGAAACTTTGGGCCCGGGGGGCGTTTTTACGCGGACTTTCGGCAGCCGTCCTGCGCTCTCAAAATTTTTCTCGCAGTTTCACATGCCCATCTTCAAACGACGATTCCCAAGCAACTAAAAGAGTCTAACTATCGCAGTAAGTTTCAGAATCTGCGGAATATATTCTAGTTTCATAACAACCGCACCGGAAATTTTGCACGGTGAAACTTTGGGCCCGGGGGGCGTTTTTACGCGGACTTTCGGCAGCCGTCCTGCGCTCTCAAAATTTTTCTCGCAGTTTCACATGCCCATCTTCAAACGACGATTCCCAAGCAACTAAAAGAGTCTAACTATCGCAATAACTTTCAGAATCTGCGAAATGTATTCTAGTTTCATAATAACATCACCGGGAATTTTGCACGGTGAAACTTTAGGCCCGGGGGGCGTTTTTACGCAGACTTTCGGCAGCCGTCCTGCGCTCTCAAAATTTTTCTCGCAGTTTCACATGCCCATCTTCAAACGACGATTCCCAAGCAACTAAAAGAGTCTAACTATCGCAGTAAGTTTCAGAATCTGCGGAATATATTCTAGTTTCATAACAACCGCACCGGAAATTTTGCACGGTGAAACTTTGGGCCCGGGGGGCGTTTTTACGCGGACTTTCGGCAGCCGTCCTGCGCTCTCAAAATTTTTCTCGCAGTTTCACATGCCCATCTTCAAACGACGATTCCCAAGCAACTAAAAGAGTCTAACTATCGCAGTAAGTTTCAGAATCTGCGGAATATATTCTAGTTTCATAACAACCGCACCGGAAATTTTGCACGGTGAAACTTTGGGCCCGGGGGGCGTTTTTACGCGGACTTTCGGCAGCCGTCCTGCGCTCTCAAAATTTTTCTCGCAGTTTCACATGCCCATCTTCAAACGACGATTCCCAAGCAACTAAAAGAGTCTAACTATCGCAGTAAGTTTCAGAATCTGCGGAATATATTCTAGTTTCATAACAACCGCACCGGAAATTTTGCACGGTGAAACTTTGGGCCCGGGGGGCGTTTTTACGCGGACTTTCGGCAGCCGTCCTGCGCTCTCAAAATTTTTCTCGCAGTTTCACATGCCCATCTTCAAACGACGATTCCCAAGCAACTAAAAGAGTCTAACTATCGCAGTAAGTTTCAGAATCTGCGGAATATATTCTAGTTTCATAACAACCGCACCGGAAATTTTGCACGGTGAAACTTTGGGCCCGGGGGGGCGTTTTTACGCGGACTTTCGGCAGCCGTCCTGCGCTCTCAAAATTTTTCTCGCAGTTTCACATGCCCATCTTCAAACGACGATTCCCAAGCAACTAAAAGAGTCTAACTATCGCAATAACTTTCAGAATCTGCGAAATGTATTCTAGTTTCATAATAACATCACCGGGAATTTTGCACGGTGAAACTTTAGGCCCGGGGGGCGTTTTTACGCAGACTTTCGGCAGCCGTCCTGCGCTCTCAAAATTTTTCTCGCAGTTTCACATGCCCATCTTCAAACGACGATTCCCAAGCAACTAAAAGAGTCTAACTATCGCAGTAAGTTTCAGAATCTGCGGAATATATTCTAGTTTCATAACAACCGCACCGGAAATTTTGCACGGTGAAACTTTGGGCCCGGGGGGCGTTTTTACGCGGACTTTCGGCAGCCGTCCTGCGCTCTCAAAATTTTTCTCGCAGTTTCACATGCCCATCTTCAAACGACGATTCCCAAGCAACTAAAAGAGTCTAACTATCGCAGTAAGTTTCAGAATCTGCGGAATATATTCTAGTTTCATAACAACCGCACCGGAAATTTTGCACGGTGAAACTTTGGGCCCGGGGGGCGTTTTTACGCGGACTTTCGGCAGCCGTCCTGCGCTCTCAAAATTTTTCTCGCAGTTTCACATGCCCATCTTCAAACGACGATTCCCAAGCAACTAAAAGAGTCTAACTATCGCAATAACTTTCAGAATCTGCGAAATGTATTCTAGTTTCATAATAACATCACCGGGAATTTTGCACGGTGAAACTTTAGGCCCGGGGGGCGTTTTTACGCAGACTTTCGGCAGCCGTCCTGCGCTCTCAAAATTTTTCTCGCAGTTTCACATGCCCATCTTCAAACGACGATTCCCAAGCAACTAAAAGAGTCTAACTATCGCAGTAAGTTTCAGAATCTGCGGAATATATTCTAGTTTCATAACAACCGCACCGGAAATTTTGCACGGTGAAACTTTGGGCCCGGGGGGCGTTTTTACGCGGACTTTCGGCAGCCGTCCTGCGCTCTCAAAATTTTTCTCGCAGTTTCACATGCCCATCTTCAAACGACGATTCCCAAGCAACTAAAAGAGTCTAACTATCGCAATAACTTTCAGAATCTGCGAAATGTATTCTAGTTTCATAATAACATCACCGGGAATTTTGCACGGTGAAACTTTAGGCCCGGGGGGCGTTTTTACGCAGACTTTCGGCAGCCGTCCTGCGCTCTCAAAATTTTTCTCGCAGTTTCACATGCCCATCTTCAAACGACGATTCCCAAGCAACTAAAAGAGTCTAACTATCGCAGTAAGTTTCAGAATCTGCGGAATATATTCTAGTTTCATAACAACCGCACCGGAAATTTTGCACGGTGAAACTTTGGGCCCGGGGGGCGTTTTTACGCGGACTTTCGGCAGCCGTCCTGCGCTCTCAAAATTTTTCTCGCAGTTTCACATGCCCATCTTCAAACGACGATTCCCAAGCAACTAAAAGAGTCTAACTATCGCAGTAAGTTTCAGAATCTGCGGAATATATTCTAGTTTCATAACAACCGCACCGGAAATTTTGCACGGTGAAACTTTGGGCCCGGGGGGCGTTTTTACGCGGACTTTCGGCAGCCGTCCTGCGCTCTCAAAATTTTTCTCGCAGTTTCACATGCCCATCTTCAAACGACGATTCCCAAGCAACTAAAAGAGTCTAACTATCGCAATAACTTTCAGAATCTGCGAAATGTATTCTAGTTTCATAATAACATCACCGGGAATTTTGCACGGTGAAACTTTAGGCCCGGGGGGCGTTTTTACGCAGACTTTCGGCAGCCGTCCTGCGCTCTCAAAATTTTTCTCGCAGTTTCACATGCCCATCTTCAAACGACGATTCCCAAGCAACTAAAAGAGTCTAACTATCGCAGTAAGTTTCAGAATCTGCGGAATATATTCTAGTTTCATAACAACCGCACCGGAAATTTTGCACGGTGAAACTTTGGGCCCGGGGGGCGTTTTTACGCGGACTTTCGGCAGCCGTCCTGCGCTCTCAAAATTTTTCTCGCAGTTTCACATGCCCATCTTCAAACGACGATTCCCAAGCAACTAAAAGAGTCTAACTATCGCAGTAAGTTTCAGAATCTGCGGAATATATTCTAGTTTCATAACAACCGCACCGGAAATTTTGCACGGTGAAACTTTGGGCCCGGGGGGCGTTTTTACGCGGACTTTCGGCAGCCGTCCTGCGCTCTCAAAATTTTTCTCGCAGTTTCACATGCCCATCTTCAAACGACGATTCCCAAGCAACTAAAAGAGTCTAACTATCGCAATAACTTTCAGAATCTGCGAAATGTATTCTAGTTTCATAATAACATCACCGGGAATTTTGCACGGTGAAACTTTAGGCCCGGGGGGCGTTTTTACGCAGACTTTCGGCAGCCGTCCTGCGCTCTCAAAATTTTTCTCGCAGTTTCACATGCCCATCTTCAAACGACGATTCCCAAGCAACTAAAAGAGTCTAACTATCGCAGTAAGTTTCAGAATCTGCGGAATATATTCTAGTTTCATAACAACCGCACCGGAAATTTTGCACGGTGAAACTTTGGGCCCGGGGGGCGTTTTTACGCGGACTTTCGGCAGCCGTCCTGCGCTCTCAAAATTTTTCTCGCAGTTTCACATGCCCATCTTCAAACGACGATTCCCAAGCAACTAAAAGAGTCTAACTATCGCAGTAAGTTTCAGAATCTGCGGAATATATTCTAGTTTCATAACAACCGCACCGGAAATTTTGCACGGTGAAACTTTGGGCCCGGGGGGCGTTTTTACGCGGACTTTCGGCAGCCGTCCTGCGCTCTCAAAATTTTTCTCGCAGTTTCACATGCCCATCTTCAAACGACGATTCCCAAGCAACTAAAAGAGTCTAACTATCGCAATAACTTTCAGAATCTGCGAAATGTATTCTAGTTTCATAATAACATCACCGGGAATTTTGCACGGTGAAACTTTAGGCCCGGGGGGCGTTTTTACGCAGACTTTCGGCAGCCGTCCTGCGCTCTCAAAATTTTTCTCGCAGTTTCACATGCCCATCTTCAAACGACGATTCCCAAGCAACTAAAAGAGTCTAACTATCGCAGTAAGTTTCAGAATCTGCGGAATATATTCTAGTTTCATAACAACCGCACCGGAAATTTTGCACGGTGAAACTTTGGGCCCGGGGGGCGTTTTTACGCGGACTTTCGGCAGCCGTCCTGCGCTCTCAAAATTTTTCTCGCAGTTTCACATGCCCATCTTCAAACGACGATTCCCAAGCAACTAAAAGAGTCTAACTATCGCAGTAAGTTTCAGAATCTGCGGAATATATTCTAGTTTCATAACAACCGCACCGGAAATTTTGCACGGTGAAACTTTGGGCCCGGGGGGCGTTTTTACGCGGACTTTCGGCAGCCGTCCTGCGCTCTCAAAATTTTTCTCGCAGTTTCACATGCCCATCTTCAAACGACGATTCCCAAGCAACTAAAAGAGTCTAACTATCGCAATAACTTTCAGAATCTGCGAAATGTATTCTAGTTTCATAATAACATCACCGGGAATTTTGCACGGTGAAACTTTAGGCCCGGGGGGCGTTTTTACGCAGACTTTCGGCAGCCGTCCTGCGCTCTCAAAATTTTTCTCGCAGTTTCACATGCCCATCTTCAAACGACGATTCCCAAGCAACTAAAAGAGTCTAACTATCGCAGTAAGTTTCAGAATCTGCGGAATATATTCTAGTTTCATAACAACCGCACCGGAAATTTTGCACGGTGAAACTTTGGGCCCGGGGGGCGTTTTTACGCGGACTTTCGGCAGCCGTCCTGCGCTCTCAAAATTTTTCTCGCAGTTTCACATGCCCATCTTCAAACGACGATTCCCAAGCAACTAAAAGAGTCTAACTATCGCAGTAAGTTTCAGAATCTGCGGAATATATTCTAGTTTCATAACAACCGCACCGGAAATTTTGCACGGTGAAACTTTGGGCCCGGGGGGCGTTTTTACGCGGACTTTCGGCAGCCGTCCTGCGCTCTCAAAATTTTTCTCGCAGTTTCACATGCCCATCTTCAAACGACGATTCCCAAGCAACTAAAAGAGTCTAACTATCGCAATAACTTTCAGAATCTGCGAAATGTATTCTAGTTTCATAATAACATCACCGGAATTTTGCACGGTGAAACTTTAGGCCCGGGGGGCGTTTTTACGCAGACTTTCGGCAGCCGTCCTGCGCTCTCAAAATTTTTCTCGCAGTTTCACATGCCCATCTTCAAACGACGATTCCCAAGCAACTAAAAGAGTCTAACTATCGCAGTAAGTTTCAGAATCTGCGGAATATATTCTAGTTTCATAACAACCGCACCGGAAATTTTGCACGGTGAAACTTTGGGCCCGGGGGGCGTTTTTACGCGGACTTTCGGCAGCCGTCCTGCGCTCTCAAAATTTTTCTCGCAGTTTCACATGCCCATCTTCAAACGACGATTCCCAAGCAACTAAAAGAGTCTAACTATCGCAATAACTTTCAGAATCTGCGAAATGTATTCTAGTTTCATAATAACATCACCGGGAATTTTGCACGGTGAAACTTTAGGCCCGGGGGGCGTTTTTACGCAGACTTTCGGCAGCCGTCCTGCGCTCTCAAAATTTTTCTCGCAGTTTCACATGCCCATCTTCAAACGACGATTCCCAAGCAACTAAAAGAGTCTAACTATCGCAGTAAGTTTCAGAATCTGCGGAATATATTCTAGTTTCATAACAACCGCACCGGAAATTTTGCACGGTGAAACTTTGGGCCCGGGGGGCGTTTTTACGCGGACTTTCGGCAGCCGTCCTGCGCTCTCAAAATTTTTCTCGCAGTTTCACATGCCCATCTTCAAACGACGATTCCCAAGCAACTAAAAGAGTCTAACTATCGCAGTAAGTTTCAGAATCTGCGGAATATATTCTAGTTTCATAACAACCGCACCGGAAATTTTGCACGGTGAAACTTTGGGCCCGGGGGGCGTTTTTACGCGGACTTTCGGCAGCCGTCCTGCGCTCTCAAAATTTTTCTCGCAGTTTCACATGCCCATCTTCAAACGACGATTCCCAAGCAACTAAAAGAGTCTAACTATCGCAATAACTTTCAGAATCTGCGAAATGTATTCTAGTTTCATAATAACATCACCGGGAATTTTGCACGGTGAAACTTTAGGCCCGGGGGGCGTTTTTACGCAGACTTTCGGCAGCCGTCCTGCGCTCTCAAAATTTTTCTCGCAGTTTCACATGCCCATCTTACGACGATTCCCAAGCAACTAAAAGAGTCTAACTATCGCAGTAAGTTTCAGAATCTGCGGAATATATTCTAGTTTCATAACAACCGCACCGGAAATTTTGCACGGTGAAACTTTGGGCCCGGGGGGCGTTTTTACGCGGACTTTCGGCAGCCGTCCTGCGCTCTCAAAATTTTTCTCGCAGTTTCACATGCCCATCTTCAAACGACGATTCCCAAGCAACTAAAAGAGTCTAACTATCGCAGTAAGTTTCAGAATCTGCGGAATATATTCTAGTTTCATAACAACCGCACCGGAAATTTTGCACGGTGAAACTTTGGGCCCGGGGGGCGTTTTTACGCGGACTTTCGGCAGCCGTCCTGCGCTCTCAAAATTTTTCTCGCAGTTTCACATGCCCATCTTCAAACGACGATTCCCAAGCAACTAAAAGAGTCTAACTATCGCAATAACTTTCAGAATCTGCGAAATGTATTCTAGTTTCATAATAACATCACCGGGAATTTTGCACGGTGAAACTTTAGGCCCGGGGGGCGTTTTTACGCAGACTTTCGGCAGCCGTCCTGCGCTCTCAAAATTTTTCTCGCAGTTTCACATGCCCATCTTCAAACGACGATTCCCAAGCAACTAAAAGAGTCTAACTATCGCAGTAAGTTTCAGAATCTGCGGAATATATTCTAGTTTCATAACAACCGCACCGGAAATTTTGCACGGTGAAACTTTGGGCCCGGGGGGCGTTTTTACGCGGACTTTCGGCAGCCGTCCTGCGCTCTCAAAATTTTTCTCGCAGTTTCACATGCCCATCTTCAAACGACGATTCCCAAGCAACTAAAAGAGTCTAACTATCGCAGTAAGTTTCAGAATCTGCGGAATATATTCTAGTTTCATAACAACCGCACCGGAAATTTTGCACGGTGAAACTTTGGGCCCGGGGGGCGTTTTTACGCGGACTTTCGGCAGCCGTCCTGCGCTCTCAAAATTTTTCTCGCAGTTTCACATGCCCATCTTCAAACGACGATTCCCAAGCAACTAAAAGAGTCTAACTATCGCAATAACTTTCAGAATCTGCGAAATGTATTCTAGTTTCATAATAACATCACCGGGAATTTTGCACGGTGAAACTTTAGGCCCGGGGGGCGTTTTTACGCAGACTTTCGGCAGCCGTCCTGCGCTCTCAAAATTTTTCTCGCAGTTTCACATGCCCATCTTCAAACGACGATTCCCAAGCAACTAAAAGAGTCTAACTATCGCAGTAAGTTTCAGAATCTGCGGAATATATTCTAGTTTCATAACAACCGCACCGGAAATTTTGCACGGTGAAACTTTGGGCCCGGGGGGCGTTTTTACGCGGACTTTCGGCAGCCGTCCTGCGCTCTCAAAATTTTTCTCGCAGTTTCACATGCCCATCTTCAAACGACGATTCCCAAGCAACTAAAAGAGTCTAACTATCGCAATAACTTTCAGAATCTGCGAAATGTATTCTAGTTTCATAATAACATCACCGGGAATTTTGCACGGTGAAACTTTAGGCCCGGGGGGCGTTTTTACGCAGACTTTCGGCAGCCGTCCTGCGCTCTCAAAATTTTTCTCGCAGTTTCACATGCCCATCTTCAAACGACGATTCCCAAGCAACTAAAAGAGTCTAACTATCGCAGTAAGTTTCAGAATCTGCGGAATATATTCTAGTTTCATAACAACCGCACCGGAAATTTTGCACGGTGAAACTTTGGGCCCGGGGGGCGTTTTTACGCGGACTTTCGGCAGCCGTCCTGCGCTCTCAAAATTTTTCTCGCAGTTTCACATGCCCATCTTCAAACGACGATTCCCAAGCAACTAAAAGAGTCTAACTATCGCAGTAAGTTTCAGAATCTGCGGAATATATTCTAGTTTCATAACAACCGCACCGGAAATTTTGCACGGTGAAACTTTGGGCCCGGGGGGGCGTTTTTACGCGGACTTTCGGCAGCCGTCCTGCGCTCTCAAAATTTTTCTCGCAGTTTCACATGCCCATCTTCAAACGACGATTCCCAAGCAACTAAAAGAGTCTAACTATCGCAATAACTTTCAGAATCTGCGAAATGTATTCTAGTTTCATAATAACATCACCGGGAATTTTGCACGGTGAAACTTTAGGCCCGGGGGGCGTTTTTACGCAGACTTTCGGCAGCCGTCCTGCGCTCTCAAAATTTTTTTCGCAGTTTCACATGCCCATCTTCAAACGACGATTCCCAAGCAACTAAAAGAGTCTAACTATCGCAATAACTTTCAGAATCTGCGGAATATATTCTAGTTTCATAATAACTTCACCGGGAATTTTGCACGGTGAAACTTTAGGCCCGGGGGGCGTTTTTACGCGGACTTTCGTCAGCCGTCCTGCGCTCTCAAAATTTTTTTCGCAGTTTCACATGCCCATCTTCAAACGACGATTCCCAAGCAACTAAAAGAGTCTAACTATCGCAATAACTTTCAGAATCTGCGGAATATATTCTAGTTTCATAATAACTTCACCGGGAATTTTGCACGGTGAAACTTTAGGCCCGGGGGGCGTTTTTACGCGGACTTTCGTCAGCCGTCCTGCGCTCTCAAAATTTTTTTCGCAGTTTCACATGCCCATCTTCAAACGACGATTCCCAAGCAACTAAAAGAGTCTAACTATCGCAATAACTTTCAGAATCTGCGGAATATATTCTAGTTTCATAATAACTTCACCGGGAATTTTGCACGGTGAAACTTTAGGCCCGGGGGGCGTTTTTACGCGGACTTTCGACAGCCGTCCTGCGCTCTCAAAATTTTTTTCGCAGTTTCACATGCCCATCTTCAAACGACGATTCCCAAGCAACTAAAAGAGTCTAACTATCGCAATAACTTTCAGAATCTGCGGAATATATTCTAGTTTCATAATAACTTCACCGGGAATTTTGCACGGTGAAACTTTAGGCCCGGGGGGCGTTTTTACGCGGACTTTCGTCAGCCGTCCTGCGCTCTCAAAATTTTTTTCGCAGTTTCACATGCCCATCTTCAAACGACGATTCCCAAGCAACTAAAAGAGTCTAACTATCGCAATAACTTTCAGAATCTGCGGAATATATTCTAGTTTCATAATAACTTCACCGGGAATTTTGCACGGTGAAACTTTAGGCCCGGGGGGCGTTTTTACGCGGACTTTCGACAGCCGTCCTGCGCTCTCAAAATTTTTTTCGCAGTTTCACATGCCCATCTTCAAACGACGATTCCCAAGCAACTAAAAGAGTCTAACTATCGCAATAACTTTCAGAATCTGCGGAATATATTCTAGTTTCATAATAACTTCACCGGGAATTTTGCACGGTGAAACTTTAGGCCCGGGGGGCGTTTTTACGCGGACTTTCGTCAGCCGTCCTGCGCTCTCAAAATTTTTTTCGCAGTTTCACATGCCCATCTTCAAACGACGATTCCCAAGCAACTAAAAGAGTCTAACTATCGCAATAACTTTCAGAATCTGCGGAATATATTCTAGTTTCATAATAACTTCACCGGGAATTTTGCACGGTGAAACTTTAGGCCCGGGGGGCGTTTTTACGCGGACTTTCGTCAGCCGTCCTGCGCTCTCAAAATTTTTTTCGCAGTTTCACATGCCCATCTTCAAACGACGATTCCCAAGCAACTAAAAGAGTCTAACTATCGCAATAACTTTCAGAATCTGCGGAATATATTCTAGTTTCATAATAACTTCACCGGGAATTTTGCACGGTGAAACTTTAGGCCCGGGGGGCGTTTTTACGCGGACTTTCGACAGCCGTCCTGCGCTCTCAAAATTTTTTTCGCAGTTTCACATGCCCATCTTCAAACGACGATTCCCAAGCAACTAAAAGAGTCTAACTATCGCAATAACTTTCAGAATCTGCGGAATATATTCTAGTTTCATAATAACTTCACCGGGAATTTTGCACGGTGAAACTTTAGGCCCGGGGGGCGTTTTTACGCGGACTTTCGTCAGCCGTCCTGCGCTCTCAAAATTTTTTTCGCAGTTTCACATGCCCATCTTCAAACGACGATTCCCAAGCAACTAAAAGAGTCTAACTATCGCAATAACTTTCAGAATCTGCGGAATATATTCTAGTTTCATAATAACTTCACCGGGAATTTTGCACGGTGAAACTTTAGGCCCGGGGGGCGTTTTTACGCGGACTTTCGACAGCCGTCCTGCGCTCTCAAAATTTTTTTCGCAGTTTCACATGCCCATCTTCAAACGACGATTCCCAAGCAACTAAAAGAGTCTAACTATCGCAATAACTTTCAGAATCTGCGGAATATATTCTAGTTTCATAATAACTTCACCGGGAATTTTGCACGGTGAAACTTTAGGCCCGGGGGGCGTTTTTACGCGGACTTTCGTCAGCCGTCCTGCGCTCTCAAAATTTTTTTCGCAGTTTCACATGCCCATCTTCAAACGACGATTCCCAAGCAACTAAAAGAGTCTAACTATCGCAATAACTTTCAGAATCTGCGGAATATATTCTAGTTTCATAATAACTTCACCGGGAATTTTGCACGGTGAAACTTTAGGCCCGGGGGGCGTTTTTACGCGGACTTTCGTCAGCCGTCCTGCGCTCTCAAAATTTTTTTCGCAGTTTCACATGCCCATCTTCAAACGACGATTCCCAAGCAACTAAAAGAGTCTAACTATCGCAATAACTTTCAGAATCTGCGGAATATATTCTAGTTTCATAATAACTTCACCGGGAATTTTGCACGGTGAAACTTTAGGCCCGGGGGGCGTTTTTACGCGGACTTTCGACAGCCGTCCTGCGCTCTCAAAATTTTTTTCGCAGTTTCACATGCCCATCTTCAAACGACGATTCCCAAGCAACTAAAAGAGTCTAACTATCGCAATAACTTTCAGAATCTGCGGAATATATTCTAGTTTCATAATAACTTCACCGGGAATTTTGCACGGTGAAACTTTAGGCCCGGGGGGCGTTTTTACGCGGACTTTCGTCAGCCGTCCTGCGCTCTCAAAATTTTTTTCGCAGTTTCACATGCCCATCTTCAAACGACGATTCCCAAGCAACTAAAAGAGTCTAACTATCGCAATAACTTTCAGAATCTGCGGAATATATTCTAGTTTCATAATAACTTCACCGGGAATTTTGCACGGTGAAACTTTAGGCCCGGGGGGCGTTTTTACGCGGACTTTCGACAGCCGTCCTGCGCTCTCAAAATTTTTTTCGCAGTTTCACATGCCCATCTTCAAACGACGATTCCCAAGCAACTAAAAGAGTCTAACTATCGCAATAACTTTCAGAATCTGCGGAATATATTCTAGTTTCATAATAACTTCACCGGGAATTTTGCACGGTGAAACTTTAGGCCCGGGGGCGTTTTTACGCGGACTTTCGTCAGCCGTCCTGCGCTCTCAAAATTTTTTTCGCAGTTTCACATGCCCATCTTCAAACGACGATTCCCAAGCAACTAAAAGAGTCTAACTATCGCAATAACTTTCAGAATCTGCGGAATATATTCTAGTTTCATAATAACTTCACCGGGAATTTTGCACGGTGAAACTTTAGGCCCGGGGGCGTTTTTACGCGGACTTTCGTCAGCCGTCCTGCGCTCTCAAAATTTTTTTCGCAGTTTCACATGCCCATCTTCAAACGACGATTCCCAAGCAACTAAAAGAGTCTAACTATCGCAATAACTTTCAGAATCTGCGGAATATATTCTAGTTTCATAATAACTTCACCGGGAATTTTGCACGGTGAAACTTTAGGCCCGGGGGGCGTTTTTACGCGGACTTTCGACAGCCGTCCTGCGCTCTCAAAATTTTTTTCGCAGTTTCACATGCCCATCTTCAAACGACGATTCCCAAGCAACTAAAAGAGTCTAACTATCGCAATAACTTTCAGAATCTGCGGAATATATTCTAGTTTCATAATAACTTCACCGGGAATTTTGCACGGTGAAACTTTAGGCCCGGGGGGCGTTTTTACGCGGACTTTCGTCAGCCGTCCTGCGCTCTCAAAATTTTTTTCGCAGTTTCACATGCCCATCTTCAAACGACGATTCCCAAGCAACTAAAAGAGTCTAACTATCGCAATAACTTTCAGAATCTGCGGAATATATTCTAGTTTCATAATAACTTCACCGGGAATTTTGCACGGTGAAACTTTAGGCCCGGGGGGCGTTTTTACGCGGACTTTCGTCAGCCGTCCTGCGCTCTCAAAATTTTTTTCGCAGTTTCACATGCCCATCTTCAAACGACGATTCCCAAGCAACTAAAAGAGTCTAACTATCGCAATAACTTTCAGAATCTGCGGAATATATTCTAGTTTCATAATAACTTCACCGGGAATTTTGCACGGTGAAACTTTAGGCCCGGGGGGCGTTTTTACGCGGACTTTCGTCAGCCGTCCTGCGCTCTCAAAATTTTTTTCGCAGTTTCACATGCCCATCTTCAAACGACGATTCCCAAGCAACTAAAAGAGTCTAACTATCGCAATAACTTTCAGAATCTGCGGAATATATTCTAGTTTCATAATAACTTCACCGGGAATTTTGCACGGTGAAACTTTAGGCCCGGGGGGCGTTTTTACGCGGACTTTCGTCAGCCGTCCTGCGCTCTCAAAATTTTTTTCGCAGTTTCACATGCCCATCTTCAAACGACGATTCCCAAGCAACTAAAAGAGTCTAACTATCGCAATAACTTTCAGAATCTGCGGAATATATTCTAGTTTCATAATAACTTCACCGGGAATTTTGCACGGTGAAACTTTAGGCCCGGGGGGCGTTTTTACGCGGACTTTCGACAGCCGTCCTGCGCTCTCAAAATTTTTTTCGCAGTTTCACATGCCCATCTTCAAACGACGATTCCCAAGCAACTAAAAGAGTCTAACTATCGCAATAACTTTCAGAATCTGCGGAATATATTCTAGTTTCATAATAACTTCACCGGGAATTTTGCACGGTGAAACTTTAGGCCCGGGGGGCGTTTTTACGCGGACTTTCGTCAGCCGTCCTGCGCTCTCAAAATTTTTTTCGCAGTTTCACATGCCCATCTTCAAACGACGATTCCCAAGCAACTAAAAGAGTCTAACTATCGCAATAACTTTCAGAATCTGCGGAATATATTCTAGTTTCATAATAACTTCACCGGGAATTTTGCACGGTGAAACTTTAGGCCCGGGGGGCGTTTTTACGCGGACTTTCGACAGCCGTCCTGCGCTCTCAAAATTTTTTTCGCAGTTTCACATGCCCATCTTCAAACGACGATTCCCAAGCAACTAAAAGAGTCTAACTATCGCAATAACTTTCAGAATCTGCGGAATATATTCTAGTTTCATAATAACTTCACCGGGAATTTTGCACGGTGAAACTTTAGGCCCGGGGGGCGTTTTTACGCGGACTTTCGTCAGCCGTCCTGCGCTCTCAAAATTTTTTTCGCAGTTTCACATGCCCATCTTCAAACGACGATTCCCAAGCAACTAAAAGAGTCTAACTATCGCAATAACTTTCAGAATCTGCGGAATATATTCTAGTTTCATAATAACTTCACCGGGAATTTTGCACGGTGAAACTTTAGGCCCGGGGGGCGTTTTTACGCGGACTTTCGTCAGCCGTCCTGCGCTCTCAAAATTTTTTTCGCAGTTTCACATGCCCATCTTCAAACGACGATTCCCAAGCAACTAAAAGAGTCTAACTATCGCAATAACTTTCAGAATCTGCGGAATATATTCTAGTTTCATAATAACTTCACCGGGAATTTTGCACGGTGAAACTTTAGGCCCGGGGGGCGTTTTTACGCGGACTTTCGACAGCCGTCCTGCGCTCTCAAAATTTTTTTCGCAGTTTCACATGCCCATCTTCAAACGACGATTCCCAAGCAACTAAAAGAGTCTAACTATCGCAATAACTTTCAGAATCTGCGGAATATATTCTAGTTTCATAATAACTTCACCGGGAATTTTGCACGGTGAAACTTTAGGCCCGGGGGGCGTTTTTACGCGGACTTTCGTCAGCCGTCCTGCGCTCTCAAAATTTTTTTCGCAGTTTCACATGCCCATCTTCAAACGACGATTCCCAAGCAACTAAAAGAGTCTAACTATCGCAATAACTTTCAGAATCTGCGGAATATATTCTAGTTTCATAATAACTTCACCGGGAATTTTGCACGGTGAAACTTTAGGCCCGGGGGGCGTTTTTACGCGGACTTTCGTACAGCCGTCCTGCGCTCTCAAAATTTTTTTCGCAGTTTCACATGCCCATCTTCAAACGACGATTCCCAAGCAACTAAAAGAGTCTAACTATCGCAATAACTTTCAGAATCTGCGGAATATATTCTAGTTTCATAATAACTTCACCGGGAATTTTGCACGGTGAAACTTTAGGCCCGGGGGGCGTTTTTACGCGGACTTTCGTCAGCCGTCCTGCGCTCTCAAAATTTTTTTCGCAGTTTCACATGCCCATCTTCAAACGACGATTCCCAAGCAACTAAAAGAGTCTAACTATCGCAATAACTTTCAGAATCTGCGGAATATATTCTAGTTTCATAATAACTTCACCGGGAATTTTGCACGGTGAAACTTTAGGCCCGGGGGGCGTTTTTACGCGGACTTTCGTCAGCCGTCCTGCGCTCTCAAAATTTTTTTCGCAGTTTCACATGCCCATCTTCAAACGACGATTCCCAAGCAACTAAAAGAGTCTAACTATCGCAATAACTTTCAGAATCTGCGGAATATATTCTAGTTTCATAATAACTTCACCGGGAATTTTGCACGGTGAAACTTTAGGCCCGGGGGGCGTTTTTACGCGGACTTTCGACAGCCGTCCTGCGCTCTCAAAATTTTTTTCGCAGTTTCACATGCCCATCTTCAAACGACGATTCCCAAGCAACTAAAAGAGTCTAACTATCGCAATAACTTTCAGAATCTGCGGAATATATTCTAGTTTCATAATAACTTCACCGGGAATTTTGCACGGTGAAACTTTAGGCCCGGGGGGCGTTTTTACGCGGACTTTCGTCAGCCGTCCTGCGCTCTCAAAATTTTTTTCGCAGTTTCACATGCCCATCTTCAAACGACGATTCCCAAGCAACTAAAAGAGTCTAACTATCGCAATAACTTTCAGAATCTGCGGAATATATTCTAGTTTCATAATAACTTCACCGGGAATTTTGCACGGTGAAACTTTAGGCCCGGGGGGCGTTTTTACGCGGACTTTCGTCAGCCGTCCTGCGCTCTCAAAATTTTTTTCGCAGTTTCACATGCCCATCTTCAAACGACGATTCCCAAGCAACTAAAAGAGTCTAACTATCGCAATAACTTTCAGAATCTGCGGAATATATTCTAGTTTCATAATAACTTCACCGGGAATTTTGCACGGTGAAACTTTAGGCCCGGGGGGCGTTTTTACGCGGACTTTCGTCAGCCGTCCTGCGCTCTCAAAATTTTTTTCGCAGTTTCACATGCCCATCTTCAAACGACGATTCCCAAGCAACTAAAAGAGTCTAACTATCGCAATAACTTTCAGAATCTGCGGAATATATTCTAGTTTCATAATAACTTCACCGGGAATTTTGCACGGTGAAACTTTAGGCCCGGGGGGCGTTTTTACGCGGACTTTCGTCAGCCGTCCTGCGCTCTCAAAATTTTTTTCGCAGTTTCACATGCCCATCTTCAAAACGACGATTCCCAAGCAACTAAAAGAGTCTAACTATCGCAATAACTTTCAGAATCTGCGGAATATATTCTAGTTTCATAATAACTTCACCGGGAATTTTGCACGGTGAAACTTTAGGCCCGGGGGGCGTTTTTACGCGGACTTTCGACAGCCGTCCTGCGCTCTCAAAATTTTTTTCGCAGTTTCACATGCCCATCTTCAAACGACGATTCCCAAGCAACTAAAAGAGTCTAACTATCGCAATAACTTTCAGAATCTGCGGAATATATTCTAGTTTCATAATAACTTCACCGGGAATTTTGCACGGTGAAACTTTAGGCCCGGGGGGCGTTTTTACGCGGACTTTCGTCAGCCGTCCTGCGCTCTCAAAATTTTTTTCGCAGTTTCACATGCCCATCTTCAAACGACGATTCCCAAGCAACTAAAAGAGTCTAACTATCGCAATAACTTTCAGAATCTGCGGAATATATTCTAGTTTCATAATAACTTCACCGGGAATTTTGCACGGTGAAACTTTAGGCCCGGGGGGCGTTTTTACGCGGACTTTCGTCAGCCGTCCTGCGCTCTCAAAATTTTTTTCGCAGTTTCACATGCCCATCTTCAAACGACGATTCCCAAGCAACTAAAAGAGTCTAACTATCGCAATAACTTTCAGAATCTGCGGAATATATTCTAGTTTCATAATAACTTCACCGGGAATTTTGCACGGTGAAACTTTAGGCCCGGGGGCGTTTTTACGCGGACTTTCGTCAGCCGTCCTGCGCTCTCAAAATTTTTTTCGCAGTTTCACATGCCCATCTTCAAACGACGATTCCCAAGCAACTAAAAGAGTCTAACTATCGCAATAACTTTCAGAATCTGCGGAATATATTCTAGTTTCATAATAACTTCACCGGGAATTTTGCACGGTGAAACTTTAGGCCCGGGGGGGCGTTTTTACGCGGACTTTCGTCAGCCGTCGCTCTCAAAATTTTTTCGCAGTTTCACATGCCCATCTTCAAACGACGATTCCCAAGCAACTAAAAGAGTCTAACTATCGCAATAACTTTCAGAATCTGCGGAATATATTCTAGTTTCATAATAACTTCACCGGGAATTTTGCACGGTGAAACTTTAGGCCCGGGGGCGTTTTTACGCGGACTTCGACGCAGTTCACATGCCCATCTTCAAACGACGATTCCCAAGCAACTAAAAGAGTCTAACTATCGCAATAACTTTCAGAATCTGCGGAATATATTCTAGTTTCATAATAACTTCACCGGGAATTTTGCACGGTGAAACTTTAGGCCCGGGGGGCGTTTTTACGCGGACTTTCGTCAGCCGTCCTGCGCTCTCAAAATTTTTTTCGCAGTTTCACATGCCCATCTTCAACCGACGATTCCCAAGCAACTAAAAGAGTCTAACTATCGCAATAACTTTCAGAATCTGCGGAATATATTCTAGTTTCATAATAACTTCACCGGGAATTTTGCACGGTGAACCTTTATGGCCCAGGGGCGTTTTTAGTTTTTCGCAGTTTCACATGCCCATCTTCAAAACGACGATTCCCAAGCACCTAAAAGAGTCTAACTATCGCAATAACTTTCAGAATCTGCGGAATATATTCTAGTTTCATAATAACTTCACCGGGAATTTGCCACGGTGAAACTTTAGGCCCGGGGGGCGTTTTTACGCGGCCTTTCGTCAGCCGTCCTGCGCTCTCAAAATTTTTTTCGCAGTTTCACATGCCCATCTTCCAAACGACGATTCCCAAGCAACTAAAAGAGTCTAACTATCGCAATATAAACTTTTCAGAATCTGCGGAATATATGTTCTAGTTTCATAATTAGGAA
>CAWVNO010002412.1:0-40800 GCA_963930645.1 Salticus scenicus | reverse complement strand
GTTATTATGAAACTAGAATATATTCCGCAGATTCTGAAAGTTATTGCGATAGTTAGACTCTTTTAGTTGCTTGGGAATCGTCGTTTGAAGATGGGCATGTGAAACTGCGAAAAAAAATTTGAGAGCGTAGGACGGCTGCCGAAAGTCTGCGTAAAAACGCCCCCCGGGCCTAAAGTTTCACCGTGCAAAATTCCCGGTGATGTTATTATGAAACTAGAATATATTCCGCAGATTCTGAAAGTTATTGCGATAGTTAGACTCTTTTAGTTGCTTGGGAATCGTCGTTTGAAGATGGGCATGTGAAACTGCGAAAAAAAATTTGAGAGCGTAGGACGGCTGCCGAAAGTCTGCGTAAAAACGCCCCCCGGGCCTAAAGTTTCACCGTGCAAAATTCCCGGTGATGTTATTATGAAACTAGAATATATTCCGCAGATTCTGAAAGTTATTGCGATAGTTAGACTCTTTTAGTTGCTTGGGAATCGTCGTTTGAAGATGGGCATGTGAAACTGCGAAAAAAAATTTGAGATGGTAGGACGGCTGCCGAAAGTCTGCGTAAAAACGCCCCCCGGGCCTAAAGTTTCACCGTGCAAAATTCCCGGTGATGTTATTATGAAACTAGAATATATTCCGCAGATTCTGAAAGTTATTGCGATAGTTAGACTCTTTTAGTTGCTTGGGAATCGTCGTTTGAAGATGGGCATGTGAAACTGCGAAAAAAATTTTGAGAGCGTAGGACGGCTGCCGAAAGTCTGCGTAAAAACGCCCCCCGGGCCTAAAGTTTCACCGTGCAAAATTCCCGGTGATGTTATTATGAAACTAGAATATATTCCGCAGATTCTGAAAGTTATTGCGATAGTTAGACTCTTTTAGTTGCTTGGGAATCGTCGTTTGAAGATGGGCATGTGAAACTGCGAAAAAAATTTTGAGAGCGTAGGACGGCTGCCGAAAGTCTGCGTAAAAACGCCCCCCAGGCCTAAAGTTTCACCGTGCAAAATTCCCGGTGATGTTACTATGAAACTAGAATATATTCCGCAGATTCTGAAAGTTATTGCGATAGTTAGACTCTTTTAGTTGCTTGGGAATCGTCGTTTGAAGATGGGCATGTGAAACTGCGAAAAAAAATTTGAGAGCGTAGGACGGCTGCCGAAAGTCTGCGTAAAAACGCCCCCCGGGCCTAAAGTTTCACCGTGCAAAATTCCCGGTGATGTTATTATGAAACTAGAATATATTCCGCAGATTCTGAAAGTTATTGCGATAGTTAGACGCTTTTAGTTGCTTGGGAATCGTCGTTTGAAGATGGGCATGTGAAACTGCGAAAAAAAATTTGAGAGCGTAGGACGGCTGCCGAAAGTCTGCGTAAAAACGCCCCCCGGGCCTAAAGTTTCACCGTGCAAAATTCCCGGTGATGTTATTATGAAACTAGAATATATTCCGCAGATTCTGAAAGTTATTGCGATAGTTAGACTCTTTTAGTTGCTTGGGAATCGTCGTTTGAAGATGGGCATGTGAAACTGCGAAAAAAAATTTGAGAGCGTAGGACGGCTGCCGAAAGTCTGCGTAAAAACGCCCCCCGGGCCTAAAGTTTCACCGTGCAAAATTCCCGGTGATGTTACTATGAAACTAGAATATATTCCGCAGATTCTGAAAGTTATTGCGATAGTTAGACTCTTTTAGTTGCTTGGGAATCGTCGTTTGAAGATGGGCATGTGAAACTGCGAAAAAAAATTTGAGAGCGTAGGACGGCTGCCGAAAGTCTGCGTAAAAACGCCCCCCGGGCCTAAAGTTTCACCGTGCAAAATTCCCGGTGATGTTATTATGAAACTAGAATATATTCCGCAGATTCTGAAAGTTATTGCGATAGTTAGACTCTTTTAGTTGCTTGGGAATCGTCGTTTGAAGATGGGCATGTGAAACTGCGAAAAAAAATTTGAGAGCGTAGGACGGCTGCCGAAAGTCTGCGTAAAAACGCCCCCCGGGCCTAAAGTTTCACCGTGCAAAATTCCCGGTGATGTTATTATGAAACTAGAATATATTCCGCAGATTCTGAAAGTTATTGCGATAGTTAGACTCTTTTAGTTGCTTGGGAATCGTCGTTTGAAGATGGGCATGTGAAACTGCGAAAAAAAATTTGAGAGCGTAGGACGGCTGCCGAAAGTCTGCGTAAAAACGCCCCCCGGGCCTAAAGTTTCACCGTGCAAAATTCCCGGTGATGTTATTATGAAACTAGAATATATTCCGCAGATTCTGAAAGTTATTGCGATAGTTAGACTCTTTTAGTTGCTTGGGAATCGTCGTTTGAAGATGGGCATGTGAAACTGCGAAAAAAAATTTGAGAGCGTAGGACGGCTGCCGAAAGTCTGCGTAAAAACGCCCCCCGGGCCTAAAGTTTCACCGTGCAAAATTCCCGGTGATGTTACTATGAAACTAGAATATATTCCGCAGATTCTGAAAGTTATTGCGATAGTTAGACTCTTTTAGTTGCTTGGGAATCGTCGTTTGAAGATGGGCATGTGAAACTGCGAAAAAAAATTTGAGAGCGTAGGACGGCTGCCGAAAGTCTGCGTAAAAACGCCCCCCGGGCTTAAAGTTTCACCGTGCAAAATTCCCGGTGATGTTATTATGAAACTAGAATATATTCCGCAGATTCTGAAAGTTATTGCGATAGTTAGACTCTTTTAGTTGCTTGGGAATCGTCGTTTGAAGATGGGCATGTGAAACTGCGAAAAAAAATTTGAGAGCGTAGGACGGCTGCCGAAAGTCTGCGTAAAAACGCCCCCCGGGCCTAAAGTTTCACCGTGCAAAATTCCCGGTGATGTTATTATGAAACTAGAATATATTCCGCAGATTCTGAAAGTTATTGCGATAGTTAGACTCTTTTAGTTGCTTGGGAATCGTCGTTTGAAGATGGGCATGTGAAACTGCGAAAAAAATTTTGAGAGCGTAGGACGGCTGCCGAAAGTCTGCGTAAAAACGCCCCCCAGGCCTAAAGTTTCACCGTGCAAAATTCCCGGTGATGTTATTATGAAACTAGAATATATTCCGCAGATTCTGAAAGTTATTGCGATAGTTAGACTCTTTTAGTTGCTTGGGAATCGTCGTTTGAAGATGGGCATGTGAAACTGCGAAAAAAAATTTGAGAGCGTAGGACGGCTGCCGAAAGTCTGCGTAAAAACGCCCCCCGGGCCTAAAGTTTCACCGTGCAAAATTCCCGGTGATGTTATTATGAAACTAGAATATATTCCGCAGATTCTGAAAGTTATTGCGATAGTTAGACTCTTTTAGTTGCTTGGGAATCGTCGTTTGAAGATGGGCATGTGAAACTGCGAAAAAAAATTTGAGAGCGTAGGACGGCTGCCGAAAGTCTGCGTAAAAACGCCCCCCGGGCCTAAAGTTTCACCGTGCAAAATTCCCGGTGATGTTATTATGAAACTAGAATATATTCCGCAGATTCTGAAAGTTATTGCGATAGTTAGACTCTTTTAGTTGCTTGGGAATCGTCGTTTGAAGATGGGCATGTGAAACTGCGAAAAAAATTTTGAGAGCGAAGGACGGCTGCCGAAAGTCTGCGTAAAAACGCCCCCCAGGCCTAAAGTTTCACCGTGCAAAATTCCCGGTGATGTTATTATGAAACTAGAATATATTCCGCATATTCTGAAAGTTATTGCGATAGTTAGACTCTTTTAGTTGCTTGGGAATCGTCGTTTGAAGATGGGCATGTGAAACTGCGAAAAAAAATTTGAGAGCGTAGGACGGCTGCCGAAAGTCTGCGTAAAAACGCCCCCCGGGCCTAAAGTTTCACCGTGCAAAATTCCCGGTGATGTTATTATGAAACTAGAATATATTCCGCAGATTCTGAAAGTTATTGCGATAGTTAGACTCTTTTAGTTGCTTGGGAATCGTCGTTTGAAGATGGGCATGTGAAACTGCGAAAAAAATTTTGAGAGCGTAGGACGGCTGCCGAAAGTCTGCGTAAAAACGCCCCCCGGGCCTAAAGTTTCACCGTGCAAAATTCCCGGTGATGTTATTATGAAACTAGAATATATTCCGCAGATTCTGAAAGTTATTGCGATAGTTAGACTCTTTTAGTTGCTTGGGAATCGTCGTTTGAAGATGGGCATGTGAAACTGCGAAAAAAATTTTGAGAGCGTAGGACGGCTGCCGAAAGTCTGCGTAAAAACGCCCCCCGGGCCTAAAGTTTCATCGTGCAAAATTCCCGGTGATGTTATTATGAAACTAGAATATATTCCGCAGATTCTGAAAGTTATTGCGATAGTTAGACTCTTTTAGTTGCTTGGGAATCGTCGTTTGAAGATGGGCATGTGAAACTGCGAAAAAAAATTTGAGAGCGTAGGACGGCTGCCGAAAGTCTGCGTAAAAACGCCCCCCGGGCCTAAAGTTTCACCGTGCAAAATTCCCGGTGATGTTATTATGAAACTAGAATATATTCCGCAGATTCTGAAAGTTATTGCGATAGTTAGACTCTTTTAGTTGCTTGGGAATCGTCGTTTGAAGATGGGCATGTGAAACTGCGAAAAAAAATTTGAGAGCGTAGGACGGCTGCCGAAAGTCTGCGTAAAAACGCCCCCCGGGCCTAAAGTTTCACCGTGCAAAATTCCCGGTGATGTTACTATGAAACTAGAATATATTCCGCAGATTCTGAAAGTTATTGCGATAGTTAGACTCTTTTAGTTGCTTGGGAATCGTCGTTTGAAGATGGGCATGTGAAACTGCGAAAAAAAATTTGAGAGCGTAGGACGGCTGCCGAAAGTCTGCGTAAAAACGCCCCCCGGGCCTAAAGTTTCACCGTGCAAAATTCCCGGTGATGTTATTATGAAACTAGAATATATTCCGCAGATTCTGAAAGTTATTGCGATAGTTAGACTCTTTTAGTTGCTTGGGAATCGTCGTTTGAAGATGGGCATGTGAAACTGCGAAAAAAAATTTGAGAGCGTAGGACGGCTGCCGAAAGTCTGCGTAAAAACGCCCCCCGGGCCTAAAGTTTCACCGTGCAAAATTCCCGGTGATGTTATTATGAAACTAGAATATATTCCGCAGATTCTGAAAGTTATTGCGATAGTTAGACTCTTTTAGTTGCTTGGGAATCGTCGTTTGAAGATGGGCATGTGAAACTGCGAAAAAAATTTTGAGAGCGTAGGACGGCTGCCGAAAGTCTGCGTAAAAACGCCCCCCAGGCCTAAAGTTTCACCGTGCAAAATTCCCGGTGATGTTACTATGAAACTAGAATATATTCCGCAGATTCTGAAAGTTATTGCGATAGTTAGACTCTTTTAGTTGCTTGGGAATCGTCGTTTGAAGATGGGCATGTGAAACTGCGAAAAAAAATTTGAGAGCGTAGGACGGCTGCCGAAAGTCTGCGTAAAAACGCCCCCCGGGCCTAAAGTTTCACCGTGCAAAATTCCCGGTGATGTTATTATGAAACTAGAATATATTCCGCAGATTCTGAAAGTTATTGCGATAGTTAGACGCTTTTAGTTGCTTGGGAATCGTCGTTTGAAGATGGGCATGTGAAACTGCGAAAAAAAATTTGAGAGCGTAGGACGGCTGCCGAAAGTCTGCGTAAAAACGCCCCCCGGGCCTAAAGTTTCACCGTGCAAAATTCCCGGTGATGTTATTATGAAACTAGAATATATTCCGCAGATTCTGAAAGTTATTGCGATAGTTAGACTCTTTTAGTTGCTTGGGAATCGTCGTTTGAAGATGGGCATGTGAAACTGCGAAAAAAATTTTGAGAGCGTAGGACGGCTGCCGAAAGTCTGCGTAAAAACGCCCCCCGGGCCTAAAGTTTCACCGTGCAAAATTCCCGGTGATGTTATTATGAAACTAGAATATATTCCGCAGATTCTGAAAGTTATTGCGATAGTTAGACTCTTTTAGTTGCTTGGGAATCGTCGTTTGAAGATGGGCATGTGAAACTGCGAAAAAAATTTTGAGAGCGTAGGACGGCTGCCGAAAGTCTGCGTAAAAACGCCCCCCGGGCCTAAAGTTTCACCGTGCAAAATTCCCGGTGATGTTATTATGAAACTAGAATATATTCCGCAGATTCTGAAAGTTATTGCGATAGTTAGACTCTTTTAGTTGCTTGGGAATCGTCGTTTGAAGATGGGCATGTGAAACTGCGAAAAAAAATTTGAGAGCGTAGGACGGCTGCCGAAAGTCTGCGTAAAAACGCCCCCCGGGCCTAAAGTTTCACCGTGCAAAATTCCCGGTGATGTTATTATGAAACTAGAATATATTCCGCAGATTCTGAAAGTTATTGCGATAGTTAGACTCTTTTAGTTGCTTGGGAATCGTCGTTTGAAGATGGGCATGTGAAACTGCGAAAAAAATTTTGAGAGCGTAGGACGGCTGCCGAAAGTCTGCGTAAAAACGCCCCCCGGGCCTAAAGTTTCACCGTGCAACATTCCCGGTGATGTTATTATGAAACTAGAATATATTCCGCAGATTCTGAAAGTTATTGCGATAGTTAGACTCTTTTAGTTGCTTGGGAATCGTCGTTTGAAGATGGGCATGTGAAACTGCGAAAAAAAATTTGAGAGCGTAGGACGGCTGCCGAAAGTCTGCGTAAAAACGCCCCCCGGGCCTAAAGTTTCACCGTGCAAAATTCCCGGTGATGTTATTATGAAACTAGAATATATTCCGCAGATTCTGAAAGTTATTGCGATAGTTAGACTCTTTTAGTTGCTTGGGAATCGTCGTTTGAAGATGGCCATGTGAAACTGCGAAAAAAAATTTGAGAGCGTAGGACGGCTGCCGAAAGTCTGCGTAAAAACGCCCCCCGGGCCTAAAGTTTCACCGTGCAAAATTCCCGGTGATGTTATTATGAAACTAGAATATATTCCGCAGATTCTGAAAGTTATTGCGATAGTTAGACTCTGTTAGTTGCTTGGGAATCGTCGTTTGAAGATGGGCATGTGAAACTGCGAAAAAAATTTTGAGAGCGTAGGACGGCTGCCGAAAGTCTGCGTAAAAACGCCCCCCGGGCCTAAAGTTTCACCGTGCAAAATTCCCGGTGATGTTATTATGAAACTAGAATATATTCCGCAGATTCTGAAAGTTATTGCGATAGTTAGACTCTTTTAGTTGCTTGGGAATCGTCGTTTGAAGATGGGCATGTGAAACTGCGAAAAAAAATTTGAGAGCGTAGGACGGCTGCCGAAAGTCTGCGTAAAAACGCCCCCCGGGCCTAAAGTTTCACCGTGCAAAATTCCCGGTGATGTTATTATGAAACTAGAATATATTCCGCAGATTCTGAAAGTTATTGCGATAGTTAGACTCTTTTAGTTGCTTGGGAATCGTCGTTTGAAGATGGGCATGTGAAACTGCGAAAAAAAATTTGAGATTGTAGGACGGCTGCCGAAAGTCTGCGTAAAAACGCCCCCCGGGCCTAAAGTTTCACCGTGCAAAATTCCCGGTGATGTTATTATGAAACTAGAATATATTCCGCAGATTCTGAAAGTTATTGCGATAGTTAGACTCTTTTAGTTGCTTGGGAATCGTCGTTTGAAGATGGGCATGTGAAACTGCGAAAAAAATTTTGAGAGCGTAGGACGGCTGCCGAAAGTCTGCGTAAAAACGCCCCCCGGGCCTAAAGTTTCACCGTGCAAAATTCCCGGTGATGTTATTATGAAACTAGAATATATTCCGCAGATTCTGAAAGTTATTGCGATAGTTAGACTCTTTTAGTTGCTTGGGAATCGTCGTTTGAAGATGGGCATGTGAAACTGCGAAAAAAATTTTGAGAGCGTAGGACGGCTGCCGAAAGTCTGAGTAATAACGCCCCCCGGGCCTAAAGTTTCACCGTGCAAAATTCCCGGTGATGTTATTATGAAACTAGAATATATTCCGCAGATTCTGAAAGTTATTGCGATAGTTAGACTCTTTTAGTTGCTTGGGAATCGTCGTTTGAAGATGGGCATGTGTAACTGCGAAAAAAATTTTGAGAGCGCAGGACGGCTGCCGAAAGTCTGCGTAAAAACGCCCCCCGGGCCTAAAGTTTCACCGTGCAAAATTCCCGGTGATGTTATTATGAAACTAGAATATATTCCGCAGATTCTGAAAGTTATTGCGATAGTTAGACTCTTTTAGTTGCTTGGGAATCGTCGTTTGAAGATGGGCATGTGAAACTGCGAAAAAAATTTTGAGAGCGTAGGACGGCTGCCGAAAGTCTGCGTAAAAAACGCCCCCCGGGCCTAAAGTTTCACCGTGCAAAATTCCCGGTGATGTTATTATGAAACTAGAATATATTCCGCAGATTCTGAAAGTTATTGCGATAGTTAGACTCTTTTAGTTGCTTGGGAATCGTCGTTTGAAGATGGGCATGTGAAACTGCGAAAAAAAATTTGAGAGCGTAGGACGGCTGCCGAAAGTCTGCGTAAAAACGCCCCCCGGGCCTAAAGTTTCACCGTGCAAAATTCCCGGTGATGTTATTATGAAACTAAAATATATTCCGCAGATTCTGAAAGTTATTGCGATAGTTAGACTCTTTTAGTTGCTTGGGAATCGTCGTTTGAAGATGGGCATGTGAAACTGCGAAAAAAAATTTGAGAGCGTAGGACGGCTGCCGAAAGTCTGCGTAAAAACGCCCCCGGGCCTAAAGTTTCACCGTGCAAAATTCCCGGTGATGTTATTATGAAACTAGAATATATTCCGCAGATTCTGAAGGTTATTGCGATAGTTAGACTCTTTTAGTTGCTTGGGAATCGTCGTTTGAAGATGGGCATGTGAAACTGCGAAAAAAAATTTGAGAGCGTAGGACGGCTGCCGAAAGTCTGCGTAAAAACGCCCCCCGGGCCTAAAGTTTCACCGTGCAAAATTCCCGGTGATGTTATTATGAAACTAGAATATATTCCGCAGATTCTGAAAGTTATTGCGATAGTTAGACTCTTTTAGTTGCTTGGGAATCGTCGTTTGAAGATGGGCATGTGAAACTGCGAAAAAAAATTTGAGAGCGTAGGACGGCTGCCGAAAGTCTGCGTAAAAACGCCCCCCGGGCCTAAAGTTTCACCGTGCAAAATTCCCGGTGATGTTATTATGAAACTAGAATATATTCCGCAGATTCTGAAAGTTATTGCGATAGTTAGACTCTTTTAGTTGCTTGGGAATCGTCGTTTGAAGATGGGCATGTGAAACTGCGAAAAAAATTTTGAGAGCGTAGGACGGCTGCCGAAAGTCTGCGTAAAAACGCCCCCCGGGCCTAAAGTTTCACCGTGCAAAATTCCCGGTGATGTTATTATGAAACTAGAATATATTCCGCAGATTCTGAAAGTTATTGCGATAGTTAGACTCTTTTAGTTGCTTGGGAATCGTCGTTTGAAGATGGGCATGTGAAACTGCGAAAAAAAATTTGAGAGCGTAGGACGGCTGCCGAAAGTCTGCGTAAAAACGCCCCCCGGGCCTAAAGTTTCACCGTGCAAAATTCCCGGTGATGTTATTATGAAACTAGAATATATTCCGCAGATTCTGAAAGTTATTGCGATAGTTAGACTCTTTTAGTTGCTTGGGAATCGTCGTTTGAAGATGGGCATGTGAAACTGCGAAAAAAAATTTGAGAGCGTAGGACGGCTGCCGAAAGTCTGCGTAAAAACGCCCCCCGGGCCTAAAGTTTCACCGTGCAAAATTCCCGGTGATGTTATTATGAAACTAGAATATATTCCGCAGATTCTGAAAGTTATTGCGATAGTTAGACTCTTTTAGTTGCTTGGGAATCGTCGTTTGAAGATGGGCATGTGAAACTGCGAAAAAAATTTTGAGAGCGTAGGACGGCTGCCGAAAGTCTGCGTAAAAACGCCCCCCGGGCCTAAAGTTTCACCGTGCAAAATTCCCGGTGATGTTATTATGAAACTAGAATATATTCCGCAGATTCTGAAAGTTATTGCGATAGTTAGACTCTTTTAGTTGCTTGGGAATCGTCGTTTGAAGATGGGCATGTGAAACTGCGAAAAAAAATTTGAGAGCGTAGGACGGCTGCCGAAAGTCTGCGTAAAAACGCCCCCCGGGCCTAAAGTTTCACCGTGCAAAATTCCCGGTGATGTTATTATGAAACTAGAATATATTCCGCAGATTCTGAAAGTTATTGCGATAGTTAGACTCTTTTAGTTGCTTGGGAATCGTCGTTTGAAGATGGGCATGTGAAACTGCGAAAAAAAATTTGAGAGCGTAGGACGGCTGCCGAAAGTCTGCGTAAAAACGCCCCCCGGGCCTAAAGTTTCACCGTGCAAAATTCCCGGTGATGTTATTATGAAACTAGAATATATTCCGCAGATTCTGAAAGTTATTGCGATAGTTAGACTCTTTTAGTTGCTTGGGAATCGTCGTTTGAAGATGGGCATGTGAAACTGCGAAAAAAATTTTGAGAGCGTAGGACGGCTGCCGAAAGTCTGCGTAAAAACGCCCCCCGGGCCTAAAGTTTCACCGTGCAAAATTCCCGGTGATGTTATTATGAAACTAGAATATATTCCGCAGATTCTGAAAGTTATTGCGATAGTTAGACTCTTTTAGTTGCTTGGGAATCGTCGTTTGAAGATGGGCATGTGAAACTGCAGAAAAAAATTTGAGAGCGTAGGACGGCTGCCGAAAGTCTGCGTAAAAACGCCCCCCGGGCCTAAAGTTTCACCGTGCAAAATTCCCGGTGATGTTATTATGAAACTAGAATATATTCCGCAGATTCTGAAAGTTATTGCGATAGTTAGACTCTTTTAGTTGCTTGGGAATCGTCGTTTGAAGATGGGCATGTGAAACTGCGAAAAAAAATTTGAGAGCGTAGGACGGCTGCCGAAAGTCTGCGTAAAAACGCCCCCCGGGCCTAAAGTTTCACCGTGCAAAATTCCCGGTGATGTTATTATGAAACTAGAATATATTCCGCAGATTCTGAAAGTTATTGCGATAGTTAGACTCTTTTAGTTGCTTGGGAATCGTCGTTTGAAGATGGGCATGTGAAACTGCGAAAAAAATTTTGAGAGCGTAGGACGGCTGCCGAAAGTCTGCGTAAAAACGCCCCCCGGGCCTAAAGTTTCACCGTGCAAAATTCCCGGTGATGTTATTATGAAACTAGAATATATTCCGCAGATTCTGAAAGTTATTGCGATAGTTAGACTCTTTTAGTTGCTTGGGAATCGTCGTTTGAAGATGGGCATGTGAAACTGCGAAAAAAAATTTGAGAGCGTAGGACGGCTGCCGAAAGTCTGCGTAAAAACGCCCCCCGGGCCTAAAGTTTCACCGTGCAAAATTCCCGGTGATGTTATTATGAAACTAGAATATATTCCGCAGATTCTGAAAGTTATTGCGATAGTTAGACTCTTTTAGTTGCTTGGGAATCGTCGTTTGAAGATGGGCATGTGAAACTGCGAAAAAAAATTTGAGAGCGTAGGACGGCTGCCGAAAGTCTGCGTAAAAACGCCCCCCGGGCCTAAAGTTTCACCGTGCAAAATTCCCGGTGATGTTATTATGAAACTAGAATATATTCCGCAGATTCTGAAAGTTATTGCGATAGTTAGACTCTTTTAGTTGCTTGGGAATCGTCGTTTGAAGATGGGCATGTGAAACTGCGAAAAAAAATTTGAGAGCGTAGGACGGCTGCCGAAAGTCTGCGTAAAAACGCCCCCCGGGCCTAAAGTTTCACCGTGCAAAATTCCCGGTGATGTTATTATGAAACTAGAATATATTCCGCAGATTCTGAAAGTTATTGCGATAGTTAGACTCTTTTAGTTGCTTGGGAATCGTCGTTTGAAGATGGGCATGTGAAACTGCGAAAAAAAATTTGAGAGCGTAGGACGGCTGCCGAAAGTCTGCGTAAAACGCCCCCCGGGCCTAAAGTTTCACCGTGCAAAATTCCCGGTGATGTTATTATGAAACTAGAATATATTCCGCAGATTCTGAAAGTTATTGCGATAGTTAGACTCTTTTAGTTGCTTGGGAATCGTCGTTTGAAGATGGGCATGTGACACTGCGAAAAAAATTTTGAGAGCGTAGGACGGCTGCCGAAAGTCTGCGTAAAAACGCCCCCCGGGCCTAAAGTTTCACCGTGCAAAATTCCCGGTGATGTTATTATGAAACTAGAATATATTCCGCAGATTCTGAAAGTTATTGCGATAGTTAGACTCTTTTAGTTGCTTGGGAATCGTCGTTTGAAGATGGGCATGTGAAACTGCGAAAAAAAATTTGAGAGCGTAGGACGGCTGCCGAAAGTCTGCGTAAAAACGCCCCCCGGGCCTAAAGTTTCACCGTGCAAAATTCCCGGTGATGTTATTATGAAACTAGAATATATTCCGCAGATTCTGAAAGTTATTGCGATAGTTAGACTCTTTTAGTTGCTTGGGAATCGTCGTTTGAAGATGGGCATGTGAAACTGCGAAAAAAAATTTGAGAGCGTAGGACGGCTGCCGAAAGTCTGCGTAAAAACGCCCCCCGGGCCTAAAGTTTCACCGTGCAAAATTCCCGGTGATGTTATTATGAAACTAGAATATATTCCGCAGATTCTGAAAGTTATTGCGATAGTTAGACTCTTTTAGTTGCTTGGGAATCGTCGTTTGAAGATGGGCATGTGAAACTGCGAAAAAAATTTTGAGAGCGTAGGACGGCTGCCGAAAGTCTGCGTAAAAACGCCCCCCGGGCCTAAAGTTTCACCGTGCAAAATTCCCGGTGATGTTATTATGAAACTAGAATATATTCCGCAGATTCTGAAAGTTATTGCGTTAGTTAGACTCTTTTAGTTGCTTGGGAATCGTCGTTTGAAGATGGGCATGTGAAACTGCGAAAAAAAATTTGAGAGCGTAGGACGGCTGCCGAAAGTCTGTGTAAAATCGCCCCCCGGGCCTAAAGTTTCACCGTGCAAAATTCCCGGTGATGTTATTATGAAACTAGAATATATTCCGCAGATTCTGAAAGTTATTGCGATAGTTAGACTCTTTTAGTTGCTTGGGAATCGTTGTTTGAAGATGGGCATGTGAAACTGCGAAAAAAAATTTGAGAGCGTAGGACGGCTGCCGAAAGTCTGCGTAAAAACGCCCCCCGGGCCTAAAGTTTCACCGTGCAAAATTCCCGGTGATGTTATTATGAAACTAGAATATATTCCGCAGATTCTGAAAGTTATTGCGATAGTTAGACTCTTTTAGTTGCTTGGGAATCGTCGTTTGAAGATGGGCATGTGAAACTGCGAAAAAAATTTTGAGAGCGTAGGACGGCTGCCGAAAGTCTGCGTAAAAACGCCCTTCGGGCCTAAAGTTTCACCGTGCAAAATTCCCAGTGATGTTATTATGAAACTAGAATATATTCCGCAGATTCTGAAAGTTATTGCGATAGTTAGACTCTTTTAGTTGCTTGGGAATCGTCGTTTGAAGATGGGCATGTGAAACTGCGAAAAAAAATTTGAGAGCGTAGGACGGCTGCCGAAAGTCTGCGTAAAAGCGCCCCCCGGGCCTAAAGTTTCACCGTGCAAAATTCCCGGTGATGGTATTATGAAACTAGAATATATTCCGCAGATTCTGAAAGTTATTGCGATAGTTAGACTCTTTTAGTTGCTTGGGAATCGTCGTTTGAAGATGGGCATGTGAAACTGCGAAAAAAATTTTGAGAGCGTAGGACGGCTGCCGAAAGTCTGCGTAAAAACGCCCCCCGGGCCTAAAGTTTCACCGTGCAAAATTCCCGGTGATGTTATTATGAAACTAGAATATATTCCGCAGATTCTGAAAGTTATTGCGATAGTTAGACTCTTTTAGTTGCTTGGGAATCGTCGTTTGAAGATGGGCATGTGAAACTGCGAAAAAAAATTTGAGAGCGTAGGACGGCTGCCGAAAGTCTGCGTAAAAACGCCCCCCGGGCCTAAAGTTTCACCGTGCAAAATTCCCGGTGATGTTATTATGAAACTAGAATATATTCCGCAGATTCTGAAAGTTATTGCGATAGTTAGACTCTTTTAGTTGCTTGGGAATCGTCGTTTGAAGATGGGCATGTGAAACTGCGAAAAAAATTTTGAGAGCGTAGGACGGCTGCCGAAAGTCTGCGTAAAAACGCCCCCCGGGCCTAAAGTTTCACCGTGCAAAATTCCCGGTGATGTTATTATGAAACTAGAATATATTCCGCAGATTCTGAAAGTTATTGCGATAGTTAGACTCTTTTAGTTGCTTGGGAATCGTCGTTTGAAGATGGGCATGTGAAACTGCGAAAAAAAATTTGAGAGCGTAGGACGGCTGCCGAAAGTCTGCGTAAAAACGCCCCCCGGGCCTAAAGTTTCACCGTGCAAAATTCCCGGTGATGTTATTATGAAACTAGAATATATTCCGCAGATTCTGAAAGTTATTGCGATAGTTAGACTCTTTTAGTTGCTTGGGAATCGTCGTTTGAAGATGGGCATGTGAAACTGCGAAAAAAAATTTGAGAGCGTAGGACGGCTGCCGAAAGTCTGCGTAAAAACGCCCCCGGGCCTAAAGTTTCACCGTGCAAAATTCCCGGTGATGTTATTATGAAACTAGAATATATTCCGCAGATTCTGAAAGTTATTGCGATAGTTAGACTCTTTTAGTTGCTTGGGAATCGTCGTTTGAAGATGGGCATGTGAAACTGCGAAAAAAATTTTGAGAGCGTAGGACGGCTGCCGAAAGTCTGCGTAAAAACGCCCTTCGGGCCTAAAGTTTCACCGTGCAAAATTCCCGGTGATGTTATTATGAAACTAGAATATATTCCGCAGATTCTGAAAGTTATTGCGATAGTTAGACTCTTTTAGTTGCTTGGGAATCGTCGTTTGAAGATGGGCATGTGAAACTGCGAAAAAAAATTTGAGAGCGTAGGACGGCTGCCGAAAGTCTGCGTAAAAACGCCCCCCGGGCCTAAAGTTTCACCGTGCAAAATTCCCGGTGATGTTATTATGAAACTAGAATATATTCCGCAGATTCTGAAAGTTATTGCGATAGTTAGACTCTTTTAGTAGCTTGGGAATCGTCGTTTGAAGATGGGCATGTGAAACTGCGAAAAAAATTTTGAGAGCGTAGGACGGCTGCCGAAAGTCTGCGTAAAAACGCCCCCCGGGCCTAAAGTTTCACCGTGCAAAATTCCCGGTGATGTTATTATGAAACTAGAATATATTCCGCAGATTCTGAAAGTTATTGCGATAGTTAGACTCTTTTAGTTGCTTGGGAATCGTCGTTTGAAGATGGGCATGTGAAACTGCGAAAAAAAATTTGAGAGCGTAGGACGGCTGCCGAAAGTCTGCGTAAAAACGCCCCCCGGGCCTAAAGTTTCACCGTGCAAAATTCCCGGTGATGTTATTATGAAACTAGAATATATTCCGCAGATTCTGAAAGTTATTGCGATAGTTAGACTCTTTAATTGCTTGGGAATCGTCGTTTGAAGATGGGCATGTGAAACTGCGAAAAAAAATTTGAGAGCGTAGGACGGCTGCCGAAAGTCTGCGTAAAAACGCCCCCCGGGCCTAAAGTTTCACAGTGCAAAATTCCCGGTGATGTTATTATGAAACTAGAATATATTCCGCAGATTCTGAAAGTTATTGCGATAGTTAGACTCTTTTAGTTGCTTGGGAATCGTCGTTTGAAGATGGGCATGTGAAACTGCGAAAAAAAATTTGAGAGCGTAGGACGGCTGCCGAAAGTCTGCGTAAAAACGCCCCCCGGGCCTAAAGTTTCACCGTGCAAAATTCCCGGTGATGTTATTATGAAACTAGAATATATTCCGCAGATTCTAAAAGTTATTGCGATAGTTAGACTCTTTTAGTTGCTTGGGAATCGTTGTTTGAAGATGGGCATGTGAAACTGCGAAAAAAAATTTGAGAGCGTAGGACGGCTGCCGAAAGTCTGCGTAAAAACGCCCCCCGGGCCTAAAGTTTCACCGTGCAAAATTCCCGGTGATGTTATTATGAAACTAGAATATATTCCGCAGATTCTGAAAGTTATTGCGATAGTTAGACTCTTTTAGTTGCTTGGGAATCGTCGTTTGAAGATGGGCATGTGAAACTGCGAAAAAAATTTTGAGAGCGTAGGACGGCTGCCGAAAGTCTGCGTAAAAACGCCCTTCGGGCCTAAAGTTTCACCGTGCAAAATTCCCAGTGATGTTATTATGAAACTAGAATATATTCCGCAGATTCTGAAAGTTATTGCGATAGTTAGACTCTTTTAGTTGCTTGGGAATCGTCGTTTGAAGATGGGCATGTGAAACTGCGAAAAAAAATTTGAGAGCGTAGGACGGCTGCCGAAAGTCTGCGTAAAAGCGCCCCCCGGGCCTAAAGTTTCACCGTGCAAAATTCCCGGTGATGGTATTATGAAACTAGAATATATTCCGCAGATTCTGAAAGTTATTGCGATAGTTAGACTCTTTTAGTTGCTTGGGAATCGTCGTTTGAAGATGGGCATGTGAAACTGCGAAAAAAATTTTGAGAGCGTAGGACGGCTGCCGAAAGTCTGCGTAAAAACGCCCCCCGGGCCTAAAGTTTCACCGTGCAAAATTCCCGGTGATGTTATTATGAAACTAGAATATATTCCGCAGATTCTGAAAGTTATTGCGATAGTTAGACTCTTTTAGTTGCTTGGGAATCGTCGTTTGAAGATGGGCATGTGAAACTGCGAAAAAAAATTTGAGAGCGTAGGACGGCTGCCGAAAGTCTGCGTAAAAACGCCCCCCGGGCCTAAAGTTTCACCGTGCAAAATTCCCGGTGATGTTATTATGAAACTAGAATATATTCCGCAGATTCTGAAAGTTATTGCGATAGTTAGACTCTTTTAGTTGCTTGGGAATCGTCGTTTGAAGATGGGCATGTGAAACTGCGAAAAAAATTTTGAGAGCGTAGGACGGCTGCCGAAAGTCTGCGTAAAAACGACCCCCGGGCCTAAAGTTTCACCGTGCAAAATTCCCGGTGATGTTATTATGAAACTAGAATATATTCCGCAGATTCTGAAAGTTATTGCGATAGTTAGACTCTTTTAGTTGCTTGGGAATCGTCGTTTGAAGATGGGCATGTGAAACTGCGAAAAAAAATTTGAGAGCGTAGGACGGCTGCCGAAAGTCTGCGTAAAAACGCCCCCCGGGCCTAAAGTTTCACCGTGCAAAATTCCCGGTGATGTTATTATGAAACTAGAATATATTCCGCAGATTCTGAAAGTTATTGCGATAGTTAGACTCTTTTAGTTGCTTGGGAATCGTCGTTTGAAGATGGGCATGTGAAACTGCGAAAAAAAATTTGAGAGCGTAGGACGGCTGCCGAAAGTCTGCGTAAAAACGCCCCCCGGGCCTAAAGTTTCACCGTGCAAAATTCCCGGTGATGTTATTATGAAACTAGAATATATTCCGCAGATTCTGAAAGTTATTGCGATAGTTAGACTCTTTTAGTTGCTTGGGAATCGTCGTTTGAAGATGGGCATGTGAAACTGCGAAAAAAATTTTGAGAGCGTAGGACGGCTGCCGAAAGTCTGCGTAAAAACGCCCTTCGGGCCTAAAGTTTCACCGTGCAAAATTCCCGGTGATGTTATTATGAAACTAGAATATATTCCGCAGATTCTGAAAGTTATTGCGATAGTTAGACTCTTTTAGTTGCTTGGGAATCGTCGTTTGAAGATGGGCATGTGAAACTGCGAAAAAAAATTTGAGAGCGTAGGACGGCTGCCGAAAGTCTGCGTAAAAACGCCCCCCGGGCCTAAAGTTTCACCGTGCAAAATTCCCGGTGATGTTATTATGAAACTAGAATATATTCCGCAGATTCTGAAAGTTATTGCGATAGTTAGACTCTTTTAGTAGCTTGGGAATCGTCGTTTGAAGATGGGCATGTGAAACTGCGAAAAAATTTTTGAGAGCGTAGGACGGCTGCCGAAAGTCTGCGTAAAAACGCCCCCGGGCCTAAAGTTTCACCGTGCAAAATTCCCGGTGATGTTATTATGAAACTAGAATATATTCCGCAGATTCTGAAAGTTATTGCGATAGTTAGACTCTTTTAGTTGCTTGGGAATCGTCGTTTGAAGATGGGCATGTGAAACTGCGAAAAAAAATTTGAGAGCGTAGGACGGCTGCCGAAAGTCTGCGTAAAAACGCCCCCCGGGCCTAAAGTTTCACCGTGCAAAATTCCCGGTGATGTTATTATGAAACTAGAATATATTCCGCAGATTCTGAAAGTTATTGCGATAGTTAGACTCTTTAATTGCTTGGGAATCGTCGTTTGAAGATGGGCATGTGAAACTGCGAAAAAAATTTGAGAGCGTAGGACGGCTGCCGAAAGTCTGCGTAAAAACGCCCCCCGGGCCTAAAGTTTCACAGTGCAAAATTCCCGGTGATGTTATTATGAAACTAGAATATATTCCGCAGATTCTGAAAGTTATTGCGATAGTTAGACTCTTTTAGTTGCTTGGGAATCGTCGTTTGAAGATGGGCATGTGAAACTGCGAAAAAAAATTTGAGAGCGTAGGACGGCTGCCGAAAGTCTGCGTAAAAACGCCCCCCGGGCCTAAAGTTTCACCGTGCAAAATTCCCGGTGATGTTATTATGAAACTAGAATATATTCCGCAGATTCTGAAAGTTATTGCGATAGTTAGACTCTTTTAGTTGCTTGGGAATCGTCGTTTGAAGATGGGCATGTGAAACTGCGAAAAAAATTTTGAGAGCGTAGACGGCTGCCGAAAGTCTGCGTAAAAACGCCCCCCGGGCCTAAAGTTTCACCGTGCAAAATTCCCGGTGATGTTATTATGAAACTAGAATATATTCCGCAGATTCTGAAAGTTATTGCGATAGTTAGACTCTTTTAGTTGCTTGGGAATCGTCGTTTGAAGATGGGCATGTGAAACTGCGAAAAAAATTTGAGAGCGTAGAACGGCTGCCGAAAGTCTGCGTAAAAACGCCCCCCGGGCCTAAAGTTTCACCGTGCAAAATTCCCGGTGATGTTATTATGAAACTAGAATATATTCCGCAGATTCTGAAAGTTATTGCGATAGTTAGACTCTTTTAGTTGCTTGGGAATCGTCGTTTGAAGATGGGCATGTGAAACTGCGAAAAAAAATTTGAGAGCGTAGGACGGCTGCCGAAAATCTGCGTAAAAACGCCCCCCGGGCCTAAAGTTTCACCGTGCAAAATTCCGGTGATGTTATTATGAAACTAGAATATATTCCGCAGATTCTGAAAGTTATTGCGATAGTTAGACTCTTTTAGTTGCTTGGGAATCGTCGTTTGAAGATGGGCATGTGAAACTGCGAAAAAAATTTTGAGAGCGTAGGACGGCTGCCGAAAGTCTGCGTAAAAACGCCCCCCGGGCCTAAAGTTTCACCGTGCAAAATTCCCGGTGATGTTATTATGAAACTAGAATATATTCCGCAGATTCTGAAAGTTATTGCGATAGTTAGACTCTTTTAGTTGCTTGGGAATCGTCGTTTGAAGATGGGCATGTGAAACTGCGAAAAAAATTTGAGAGCGTAGGACGGCTGCCGAAAGTCTGCGTAAAAACGCCCCCCGGCCTAAAGTTTCACCGTGCAAAATTCCCGGTGATGTTATTATGAAATTAGAATATATTCCGCAGATTCTGAAAGTTATTGCGATAGTTAGACTCTTTTAGTTGCTTGGGAATCGTCGTTTGAAGATGGGCATGTGAAACTGCGAAAAAAATTTTGAGAGCGTAGGACGGCTGCCGAAAGTCTGCGTAAAAACGACCCCCGGGCCTAAAGTTTCACCGTGCAAAATTCCCGGTGATGTTATTATGAAACTAGAATATATTCCGCAGATTCTGAAAGTTATTGCGATAGTTAGACTCTTTTAGTTGCTTGTGCTTGGGAATCGTCGTTTGAAGATGGGCATGTGAAACTGCGAAAAAAAATTTGAGAGCGTAGGACGGCTGCCGAAAGTCTGCGTAAAAACGCCCCCCGGGCCTAAAGTTTCACCGTGCAAAATTCCCGGTGATGTTATTATGAAACTAGAATATATTCCGCAGATTCTGAAAGTTATTGCGATAGTTAGACTCTTTTAGTTGCTTGGGAATCGTCGTTTGAAGATGGGCATGTGAAACTGCGAAAAAAAATTTGAGAGCGTAGGACGGCTGCCGAAAGTCTGCGTAAAAACGCCCCCCGGGCCTAAAGTTTCACCGTGCAAAATTCCCGGTGATGTTATTATGAAACTAGAATATATTCCGCAGATTCTGAAAGTTATTGCGATAGTTAGACTCTTTTAGTTGCTTGGGAATCGTCGTTTGAAGATGGGCATGTGAAACTGCGAAAAAAAGTTTGAGAGCGTAGGACGGCTGCCGAAAGTCTGCGTAAAAACGCCCTTCGGGCCTAAAGTTTCACCGTGCAAAATTCCCGGTGATGTTATTATGAAACTAGAATATATTCCGCAGATTCTGAAAGTTATTGCGATAGTTAGACTCTTTAGTTGCTTGGGAATCGTCGTTTGAAGATGGGCATGTGAAACTGCGAAAAAAAATTTGAGAGCGTAGGACGGCTGCCGAAAGTCTGCGTAAAAACGCCCCCCGGGCCTAAAGTTTCACCGTGCAAAATTCCCGGTGATGTTATTATGAAACTAGAATATATTCCGCAGATTCTGAAGTTATTGCGATAGTTAGACTCTTTTAGTAGCTTGGGAATCGTCGTTTGAAGATGGGCATGTGAAACTGCGAAAAAAATTTTGAGAGCGTAGACGGCTGCCGAAAGTCTGCGTAAAAACGCCCCCGGGCCTAAAGTTTCACCGTGCAAAATTCCCGGTGATGTTATTATGAAACTAGAATATATTCCGCAGATTCTGAAAGTTATTGCGATAGTTAGACTCTTTTAGTTGCTTGGGAATCGTCGTTTGAAGATGGGCATGTGAAACTGCGAAAAAAAATTTGAGAGCGTAGGACGGCTGCCGAAAGTCTGCGTAAAAACGCCCCCCGGGCCTAAAGTTTCACCGTGCAAAATTCCCGGTGATGTTATTATGAAACTAGAATATATTCCGCAGATTCTGAAAGTTATTGCGATAGTTAGACTCTTTAATTGCTTGGGAATCGTCGTTTGAAGATGGGCATGTGAAACTGCGAAAAAAAATTTGAGAGCGTAGGACGGCTGCCGAAAGTCTGCGTAAAAACGCCCCCCGGGCCTAAAGTTTCACAGTGCAAAATTCCCGGTGATGTTATTATGAAACTAGAATATATTCCGCAGATTCTGAAGTTATTGCGATAGTTAGACTCTTTTAGTTGCTTGGGAATCGTCGTTTGAAGATGGGCATGTGAAACTGCGAAAAAAAATTTGAGAGCGTAGGACGGCTGCCGAAAGTCTGCGTAAAAACGCCCCCCGGGCCTAAAGTTTCACCGTGCAAAATTCCCGGTGATGTTATTATGAAACTAGAATATATTCCGCAGATTCTGAAAGTTATTGCGATAGTTAGACTCTTTTAGTTGCTTGGGAATCGTCGTTTGAAGATGGGCATGTGAAACTGCGAAAAAAATTTTGAGAGCGTAGGACGGCTGCCGAAAGTCTGCGTAAAACGCCCCCCGGGCCTAAAGTTTCACCGTGCAAAATTCCCGGTGATGTTATTATGAAACTAGAATATATTCCGCAGATTCTGAAAGTTATTGCGATAGTTAGACTCTTTTAGTTGCTTGGGAATCGTCGTTTGAAGATGGGCATGTGAAACTGCGAAAAAAATTTTGAGAGCGTAGGACGGCTGCCGAAAGTCTGCGTAAAAACGCCCCCCGGGCCTAAAGTTTCACCGTGCAAAATCCCGGTGATGTTATTATGAAACTAGAATATATTCCGCAGATTCTGAAAGTTATTGCGATAGTTAGACTCTTTTAGTTGCTTGGGAATCGTCGTTTGAAGATGGGCATGTGAAACTGCGAAAAAAAATTTGAGAGCGTAGGACGGCTGCCGAAAATCTGCGTAAAAAACGCCCCCGGGCCTAAAGTTTCACCGTGCAAAATTCCCGGTGATGTTATTATGAAACTAGAATATATTCCGCAGATTCTGAAAGTTATTGCGATAGTTTAGACCTCTTTTAGTTGCTTGGGAATCGTCGTTTGAAGATGGGCATGTGAAACTGCGAAAAAAATTTTGAGAGCGTAGGACGGCTGCCGAAAGTCTGCGTAAAAACGCCCCCCGGGCCTAAAGTTTCACCGTGCAAAATTCCCGGTGATGTTATTATGAAACTAGAATATATTCCGCAGATTCTGAAAGTTATTGCGATAGTTAGACTCTTTTAGTTGCTTGGGAATCGTCGTTTGAAGATGGGCATGTGAAACTGCGAAAAAAAATTTGAGAGCGTAGGACGGCTGCCGAAAGTCTGCGTAAAAACGCCCCCCGGGCCTAAAGTTTCACCGTGCAAAATTCCCGGTGATGTTATTATGAAACTAGAATATATTCCGCAGATTCTGAAAGTTATTGCGATAGTTAGACTCTTTTAGTTGCTTGGGAATCGTCGTTTGAAGATGGGCATGTGAAACTGCGAAAAAAATTTGAGAGCGTAGGACGGCTGCCGAAAGTCTGCGTAAAAACGCCCCCCGGGCCTAAAGTTTCACCGTGCAAAATTCCCGGTGATGTTATTATGAAACTAGAATATATTCCGCAGATTCTGAAAGTTATTGCGATAGTTAGACTCTTTTAGTTGCTTGGGAATCGTCGTTTGAAGATGGGCATGTGAAACTGCGAAAAAAAATTTGAGAGCGTAGGACGGCTGCCGAAAGTCTGCGTAAAAACGCCCCCCGGGCCTAAAGTTTCACCGTGCAAAATTCCCGGTGATGTTATTATGAAACTAGAATATATTCCGCAGATTCTGAAAGTTATTGCGATAGTTAGACTCTTTTAGTTGCTTGGGAATCGTCGTTTGAAGATGGGCATGTGAAACTGCGAAAAAAAATTTGAGAGCGTAGGACGGCTGCCGAAAGTCTGCGTAAAAACGCCCCCCGGGCCTAAAGTTTCACCGTGCAAAATTCCCGGTGATGTTATTATGAAACTAGAATATATTCCGCAGATTCTGAAAGTTATTGCGATAGTTAGACTCTTTTAGTTGCTTGGGAATCGTCGTTTGAAGATGGGCATGTGAAACTGCGAAAAAAATTTTGAGAGCGTAGGACGGCTGCCGAAAGTCTGCGTAAAAACGCCCCCCGGGCCTAAAGTTTCACCGTGCAAAATTCCCGGTGATGTTATTATGAAACTAGAATATATTCCGCAGATTCTGAAAGTTATTGCGATAGTTAGACTCTTTTAGTTGCTTGGGAATCGTCGTTTGAAGATGGGCATGTGAAACTGCGAAAAAAATTTGAGAGCGTAGGACGGCTGCCGAAAGTCTGCGTAAAAACGCCCCCCGGGCCTAAAGTTTCACCGTGCAAAATTCCCGGTGATGTTATTATGAAACTAGAATATATTCCGCAGATTCTGAAAGTTATTGCGATAGTTAGACTCTTTTAGTTGCTTGGGAATCGTCGTTTGAAGATGGGCATGTGAAACTGCGAAAAAAATTTGAGAGCGTAGGACGGCTGCCGAAAGTCTGCGTAAAAACGCCCCCCGGGCCTAAAGTTTCACCGTGCAAAATTCCCGGTGATGTTATTATGAAACTAGAATATATTCCGCAGATTCTGAAAGTTATTGCGATAGTTAGACTCTTTTAGTTGCTTGGGAATCGTCGTTTGAAGATGGGCATGTGAAACTGCGAAAAAAATTTTGAGAGCGTAGGACGGCTGCCGAAAGTCTGCGTAAAAACGCCCCCGGGCCTAAAGTTTCACCGTGCAAAATTCCCGGTGATGTTATTATGAAACTAGAATATATTCCGCAGATTCTGAAAGTTATTGCGATAGTTAGACTCTTTTAGTTGCTTGGGAATCGTCGTTTGAAGATGGGCATGTGAAACTGCGAAAAAAATTTTGAGAGCGTAGGACGGCTGCCGAAAGTCTGCGTAAAAACGCCCCCCGGGCCTAAAGTTTCACCGTGCAAAATTCCCGGTGATGTTATTATGAAACTAGAATATATTCCGCAGATTCTGAAAGTTATTGCGATAGTTAGACTCTTTTAGTTGCTTGGGAATCGTCGTTTGAAGATGGGCATGTGAAACTGCGAAAAAAAATTTGAGAGCGTAGGACGGCTGCCGAAAGTCTGCGTAAAAACGCCCCCCGGGCCTAAAGTTTCACCGTGCAAAATTCCCGGTGATGTTATTATGAAACTAGAATATATTCCGCAGATTCTGAAAGTTATTGCGATAGTTAGACTCTTTTAGTTGCTTGGGAATCGTCGTTTGAAGATGGGCATGTGAAACTGCGAAAAAAATTTGAGAGCGTAGGACGGCTGCCGAAAGTCTGCGTAAAAACGCCCCCGGGCCTAAAGTTTCACCGTGCAAAATTCCCGGTGATGTTATTATGAAACTAGAATATATTCCGCAGATTCTGAAAGTTATTGCGATAGTTAGACTCTTTTAGTTGCTTGGGAATCGTCGTTTGAAGATGGGCATGTGAAACTGCGAAAAAAAATTTGAGAGCGTAGGACGGCTGCCGAAAGTCTGCGTAAAAACGCCCCCCGGGCCTAAAGTTTCACCGTGCAAAATTCCCGGTGATGTTATTATGAAACTAGAATATATTCCGCAGATTCTGAAAGTTATTGCGATAGTTAGACTCTTTTAGTTGCTTGGGAATCGTCGTTTGAAGATGGGCATGTGAAACTGCGAAAAAAATTTGAGAGCGTAGGACGGCTGCCGAAAGTCTGCGTAAAAACGCCCCCGGGCCTAAAGTTTCACCGTGCAAAATTCCCGGTGATGTTATTATGAAACTAGAATATATTCCGCAGATTCTGAAAGTTATTGCGATAGTTAGACTCTTTTAGTTGCTTGGGAATCGTCGTTTGAAGATGGGCATGTGAAACTGCGAAAAAAAATTTGAGAGCGTAGGACGGCTGCCGAAAGTCTGCGTAAAAACGCCCTCGGGCCTAAAGTTTCACCGTGCAAAATTCCCGGTGATGTTATTATGAAACTAGAATATATTCCGCAGATTCTGAAAGTTATTGCGATAGTTAGACTCTTTTAGTTGCTTGGGAATCGTCGTTTGAAGATGGGCATGTGAAACTGCGAAAAAAAATTTGAGAGCGTAGGACGGCTGCCGAAAGTCTGCGTAAAAACGCCCCCCGGGCCTAAAGTTTCACCGTGCAAAATTCCCGGTGATGTTATTATGAAACTAGAATATATTCCGCAGATTCTGAAAGTTATTGCGATAGTTAGACTCTTTTAGTTGCTTGGGAATCGTCGTTTGAAGATGGGCATGTGAAACTGCGAAAAAAATTTTGAGAGCGTAGGACGGCTGCCGAAAGTCTGCGTAAAAACGCCCCCCGGGCCTAAAGTTTCACCGTGCAAAATTCCCGGTGATGTTATTATGAAACTAGAATATATTCCGCAGATTCTGAAAGTTATTGCGATAGTTAGACTCTTTTAGTTGCTTGGGAATCGTCGTTTGAAGATGGGCATGTGAAACTGCGAAAAAAAATTTGAGAGCGTAGGACGGCTGCCGAAAGTCTGCGTAAAAACGCCCCCCGGGCCTAAAGTTTCACCGTGCAAAATTCCCGGTGATGTTATTATGAAACTAGAATATATTCCGCAGATTCTGAAAGTTATTGCGATAGTTAGACTCTTTAATTGCTTGGGAATCGTCGTTTGAAGATGGGCATGTGAAACTGCGAAAAAAAATTTGAGAGCGTAGGACGGCTGCCGAAAGTCTGCGTAAAAACGCCCCCCGGGCCTAAAGTTTCACCGTGCAAAATTCCCGGTGATGTTATTATGAAACTAGAATATATTCCGCAGATTCTGAAAGTTATTGCGATAGTTAGACTCTTTTAGTTGCTTGGGAATCGTCGTTTGAAGATGGGCATGTGAAACTGCGAAAAAAAATTTGAGAGCGTAGGACGGCTGCCGAAAGTCTGCGTAAAAACGCCCCCCGGGCCTAAAGTTTCACCGTGCAAAATTCCCGGTGATGTTATTATGAAACTAGAATATATTCCGCAGATTCTGAAAGTTATTGCGATAGTTAGACTCTTTTAGTTGCTTGGGAATCGTCGTTTGAAGATGGGCATGTGAAACTGCGAAAAAAATTTGAGAGCGTAGGACGGCTGCCGAAAGTCTGCGTAAAAACGCCCCCCGGGCCTAAAGTTTCACCGTGCAAAATTCCCGGTGATGTTATTATGAAACTAGAATATATTCCGCAGATTCTGAAAGTTATTGCGATAGTTAGACTCTTTTAGTTGCTTGGGAATCGTCGTTTGAAGATGGGCATGTGAAACTGCGAAAAAAATTTGAGAGCGTAGGACGGCTGCCGAAAGTCTGCGTAAAAACGCCCCCCGGGCCTAAAGTTTCACCGTGCAAAATTCCCGGTGATGTTATTATGAAACTAGAATATATTCCGCAGATTCTGAAAGTTATTGCGATAGTTAGACTCTTTTAGTTGCTTGGGAATCGTCGTTTGAAGATGGGCATGTGAAACTGCGAAAAAAAATTTGAGAGCGTAGGACGGCTGCCGAAAGTCTGCGTAAAAACGCCCCCCGGGCCTAAAGTTTCACCGTGCAAAATTCCCGGTGATGTTATTATGAAACTAGAATATATTCCGCAGATTCTGAAAGTTATTGCGATAGTTAGACTCTTTTAGTTGCTTGGGAATCGTCGTTTGAAGATGGGCATGTGAAACTGCGAAAAAAAATTTGAGAGCGTAGGACGGCTGCCGAAAGTCTGCGTAAAAACGCCCCCCGGGCCTAAAGTTTCACCGTGCAAAATTCCCGGTGATGTTATTATGAAACTAGAATATATTCCGCAGATTCTGAAAGTTATTGCGATAGTTAGACTCTTTTAGTTGCTTGGGAATCGTCGTTTGAAGATGGGCATGTGAAACTGCGAAAAAAAATTTGAGAGCGTAGGACGGCTGCCGAAAGTCTGCGTAAAAACGCCCCCCGGGCCTAAAGTTTCACCGTGCAAAATTCCCGGTGATGTTATTATGAAACTAGAATATATTCCGCAGATTCTGAAAGTTATTGCGATAGTTAGACTCTTTTAGTTGCTTGGGAATCGTCGTTTGAAGATGGGCATGTGAAACTGCGAAAAAAAATTTGAGAGCGTAGGACGGCTGCCGAAAGTCTGCGTAAAAACGCCCCCCGGGCCTAAAGTTTCACCGTGCAAAATTCCCGGTGATGTTATTATGAAACTAGAATATATTCTGCAGATTCTGAAAGTTATTGCGATAGTTAGACTCTTTTAGTTGCTTGGGAATCGTCGTTTGAAGATGGGCATGTGAAACTGCGAAAAAAAATTTGAGAGCGTAGGACGGCTGCCGAAAGTCTGCGTAAAAACGCCCCCCGGGCCTAAAGTTTCACCGTGCAAAATTCCCGGTGATGTTATTATGAAACTAGAATATATTCCGCAGATTCTGAAAGTTATTGCGATAGTTAGACTCTTTTAGTTGCTTGGGAATCGTCGTTTGAAGATGGGCATGTGAAACTGCGAAAAAAAATTTGAGAGCGTAGGACGGCTGCCGAAAGTCTGCGTAAAAACGCCCCCCGGGCCTAAAGTTTCACCGTGCAAAATTCCCGGTGATGTTATTATGAAACTAGAATATATTCCGCAGATTCTGAAAGTTATGCGATAGTTAGACTCTTTTAGTTGCTTGGGAATCGTCGTTTGAAGATGGGCATGTGAAACTGCGAAAAAAATTTTGAGAGCGTAGGACGGCTGCCGAAAGTCTGCGTAAAAACGCCCCCCGGGCCTAAAGTTTCACCGTGCAAAATTCCCGGTGATGTTATTATGAAACTAGAATATATTCCGCAGATTCTGAAAGTTATTGCGATAGTTAGACTCTTTTAGTTGCTTGGGAATCGTCGTTTGAAGATGGGCATGTGAAACTGCGAAAAAAAATTTGAGAGCGTAGGACGGCTGCCGAAAGTCTGCGTAAAAACGCCCCCCGGGCCTAAAGTTTCACCGTGCAAAATTCCCGGTGATGTTATTATGAAACTAGAATATATTCCGCAGATTCTGAAAGTTATTGCGATAGTTAGACTCTTTAGTTGCTTGGGAATCGTCGTTTGAAGATGGGCATGTGAAACTGCGAAAAAAATTTTGAGAGCGTAGGACGGCTGCCGAAAGTCTGCGTAAAAACGCCCCCCGGGCCTAAAGTTTCACCGTGCAAAATTCCCGGTGATGTTATTATGAAACTAGAATATATTCCGCAGATTCTGAAAGTTATTGCGATAGTTAGACTCTTTTAGTTGCTTGGAATCGTCGTTTGAAGATGGGCATGTGAAACTGCGAAAAAAAATTTGAGAGCGTAGGACGGCTGCCGAAAGTCTGCGTAAAAACGCCCCCCGGGCCTAAAGTTTCACCGTGCAAAATTCCCGGTGATGTTATTATGAAACTAGAATATATTCCGCAGATTCTGAAAGTTATTGCGATAGTTAGACTCTTTTAGTTGCTTGGGAATCGTCGTTTGAAGATGGGCATGTGAAACTGCGAAAAAAATTTGAGAGCGTAGGACGGCTGCCGAAAGTCTGCGTAAAAACGCACCCCGGGCCTAAAGTTTCACCGTGCAAAATTCCCGGTGATGTTATTATGAAACTAGAATATATTCCGCAGATTCTGAAAGTTATTGCGATAGTTAGACTCTTTTAGTTGCTTGGGAATCGTCGTTTGAAGATGGGCATGTGAAACTGCGAAAAAAAATTTGAGAGCGTAGGACGGCTGCCGAAAGTCTGCGTAAAAACGCCCCCCGGGCCTAAAGTTTCACCGTGCAAAATTCCCGGTGATGTTATTATGAAACTAGAATATATTCCGCAGATTCTGAAAGTTATTGCGATAGTTAGACTCTTTTAGTTGCTTGGGAATCGTCGTTTGAAGATGGGCATGTGAAACTGCGAAAAAAATTTTGAGAGCGTAGGACGGCTGCCGAAAGTCTGCGTAAAAACGCACCCCGGGCCTAAAGTTTCACCGTGCAAAATTCCCGGTGATGTTATTATGAAACTAGAATATATTCCGCAGATTCTGAAAGTTATTGCGATAGTTAGACTCTTTTAGTTGCTTGGGAATCGTCGTTTGAAGATGGGCATGTGAAACTGCGAAAAAAAATTTGAGAGCGTAGGACGGCTGCCGAAAGTCTGCGTAAAAACGCCCCCCGGGCCTAAAGTTTCACCGTGCAAAATTCCCGGTGATGTTATTATGAAACTAGAATATATTCCGCAGATTCTGAAAGTTATTGCGATAGTTAGACTCTTTTAGTTGCTTGGGAATCGTCGTTTGAAGATGGGCATGTGAAACTGCGAAAAAAATTTGAGAGCGTAGGACGGCTGCCGAAAGTCTGCGTAAAAACGCCCCCCGGGCCTAAAGTTTCACCGTGCAAAATTCCCGGTGATGTTATTATGAAACTAGAATATATTCCGCAGATTCTGAAAGTTATTGCGATAGTTAGACTCTTTTAGTTGCTTGGGAATCGTCGTTTGAAGATGGGCATGTGAAACTGCGAAAAAAATTTGAGAGCGTAGGACGGCTGCCGAAAGTCTGCGTAAAAACGCCCCCCGGGCCTAAAGTTTCACCGTGCAAAATTCCCGGTGATGTTATTATGAAACTAGAATATATTCCGCAGATTCTGAAAGTTATTGCGATAGTTAGACTCTTTTAGTTGCTTGGGAATCGTCGTTTGAAGATGGGCATGTGAAACTGCGAAAAAAATTTTGAGAGCGTAGGACGGCTGCCGAAAGTCTGCGTAAAAACGCCCCCCGGGCCTAAAGTTTCACCGTGCAAAATTCCCGGTGATGTTATTATGAAACTAGAATATATTCCGCAGATTCTGAAAGTTATTGCGATAGTTAGACTCTTTTAGTTGCTTGGGAATCGTCGTTTGAAGATGGGCATGTGAAACTGCGAAAAAAAATTTGAGAGCGTAGGACGGCTGCCGAAAGTCTGCGTAAAAACGCCCCCCGGGCCTAAAGTTTCACCGTGCAAAATTCCCGGTGATGTTATTATGAAACTAGAATATATTCCGCAGATTCTGAAAGTTATTGCGATAGTTAGACTCTTTTAGTTGCTTGGGAATCGTCGTTTGAAGATGGGCATGTGAAACTGCGAAAAAAATTTGAGAGCGTAGGACGGCTGCCGAAAGTCTGCGTAAAAACGCCCCCCGGGCCTAAAGTTTCACCGTGCAAAATTCCCGGTGATGTTATTATGAAACTAGAATATATTCCGCAGATTCTGAAAGTTATTGCGATAGTTAGACTCTTTTAGTTGCTTGGGAATCGTCGTTTGAAGATGGGCATGTGAAACTGCGAAAAAAATTTTGAGAGCGTAGGACGGCTGCCGAAAGTCTGCGTAAAAACGCCCCCCGGGCCTAAAGTTTCACCGTGCAAAATTCCCGGTGATGTTATTATGAAACTAGAATATATTCCGCAGATTCTGAAAGTTATTGCGATAGTTAGACTCTTTTAGTTGCTTGGGAATCGTCGTTTGAAGATGGGCATGTGAAACTGCGAAAAAATTTTGAGAGCGTAGGACGGCTGCCGAAAGTCTGCGTAAAAACGCCCCCCGGGCCTAAAGTTTCACCGTGCAAAATTCCCGGTGATGTTATTATGAAACTAGAATATATTCCGCAGATTCTGAAAGTTATTGCGATAGTTAGACTCTTTTAGTTGCTTGGGAATCGTCGTTTGAAGATGGGCATGTGAAACTGCGAAAAAAAATTTGAGAGCGTAGGACGGCTGCCGAAAGTCTGCGTAAAAACGCCCCCCGGGCCTAAAGTTTCACCGTGCAAAATTCCCGGTGATGTTATTATGAAACTAGAATATATTCCGCAGATTCTGAAAGTTATTGCGATAGTTAGACTCTTTTAGTTGCTTGGGAATCGTCGTTTGAAGATGGGCATGTGAAACTGCGAAAAAAATTTTGAGAGCGTAGGACGGCTGCCGAAAGTCTGCGTAAAAACGCCCCCCGGGCCTAAAGTTTCACCGTGCAAAATTCCCGGTGATGTTATTATGAAACTAGAATATATTCCGCAGATTCTGAAAGTTATTGCGATAGTTAGACTCTTTTAGTTGCTTGGGAATCGTCGTTTGAAGATGGGCATGTGAAACTGCGAAAAAAATTTTGAGAGCGTAGGACGGCTGCCGAAAGTCTGCGTAAAAACGCCCCCCGGGCCTAAAGTTTCACCGTGCAAAATTCCCGGTGATGTTATTATGAAACTAGAATATATTCCGCAGATTCTGAAAGTTATTGCGATAGTTAGACTCTTTTAGTTGCTTGGGAATCGTCGTTTGAAGATGGGCATGTGAAACTGCGAAAAAAAATTTGAGAGCGTAGGACGGCTGCCGAAAGTCTGCGTAAAAACGCCCCCCGGGCCTAAAGTTTCACCGTGCAAAATTCCCGGTGATGTTATTATGAAACTAGAATATATTCCGCAGATTCTGAAAGTTATTGCGATAGTTAGACTCTTTTAGTTGCTTGGGAATCGTCGTTTGAAGATGGGCATGTGAAACTGCGAAAAAAATTTGAGAGCGTAGGACGGCTGCCGAAAGTCTGCGTAAAAACGCCCCCCGGGCCTAAAGTTTCACCGTGCAAAATTCCCGGTGATGTTATTATGAAACTAGAATATATTCCGCAGATTCTGAAAGTTATTGCGATAGTTAGACTCTTTTAGTTGCTTGGGAATCGTCGTTTGAAGATGGGCATGTGAAACTGCGAAAAAAATATTGAGAGCGTAGGACGGCTGCCGAAAGTCTGCGTAAAAACGCCCCCGGGCCTAAAGTTTCACCGTGCAAAATTCCCGGTGATGTTATTATGAAACTAGAATATATTCCGCAGATTCTGAAAGTTATTGCGATAGTTAGACTCTTTTAGTTGCTTGGGAATCGTCGTTTGAAGATGGGCATGTGAAACTGCGAAAAAAATTTTGAGAGCGTAGGACGGCTGCCGAAAGTCTGCGTAAAAACGCCCCCCGGGCCTAAAGTTTCACCGTGCAAAATTCCCGGTGATGTTATTATGAAACTAGAATATATTCCGCAGATTCTGAAAGTTATTGCGATAGTTAGACTCTTTTAGTTGCTTGGGAATCGTCGTTTGAAGATGGGCATGTGAAACTGCGAAAAAAAATTTGAGAGCGTAGGACGGCTGCCGAAAGTCTGCGTAAAAACGCCCCCCGGGCCTAAAGTTTCACCGTGCAAAATTCCCGGTGATGTTATTATGAAACTAGAATATATTCCGCAGATTCTGAAAGTTATTGCGATAGTTAGACTCTTTTAGTTGCTTGGGAATCGTCGTTTGAAGATGGGCATGTGAAACTGCGAAAAAAAATTTGAGAGCGTAGGACGGCTGCCGAAAGTCTGCGTAAAAACGCCCCCCGGGCCTAAAGTTTCACCGTGCAAAATTCCCGGTGATGTTATTATGAAACTAGAATATATTCCGCAGATTCTGAAAGTTATTGCGATAGTTAGACTCTTTTAGTTGCTTGGGAATCGTCGTTTGAAGATGGGCATGTGAAACTGCGAAAAAAATTTGAGAGCGTAGGACGGCTGCCGAAAGTCTGCGTAAAAACGCCCCGCGGGCCTAAAGTTTCACCGTGCAAAATTCCCGCTGATGTTATTATGAAACTAGAATATATTCCGCAGATTCTGAAAGTTATTGCGATAGTTAGACTCTTTTAGTTGCTTGGGAATCGTCGTTTGAAGATGGGCATGTGAAACTGCGAAAAAAAATTTGAGACGCGTAGGACGGCTGCCGAAAGTCTGCGTAAAAACGCCCCCCGGGCCTAAAGTTTCACCGTGCAAAATTCCCGGTGATGTTATTATGAAACTAGAATATATTCCGCAGATTCTGAAAGTTATTGCGATAGTTAGACTCTTTTAGTTGCTTGGGAATCGTCGTTTGAAGATGGGCATGTGAAACTGCGAAAAAAATTTGAGAGCGTAGGACGGCTGCCGAAAGTCTGCGTAAAAACGCCCCCCGGGCCTAAAGTTTCACCGTGCAAAATTCCCGGTGATGTTATTATGAAACTAGAATATATTCCGCAGATTCTGAAAGTTATTGCGATAGTTAGACTCTTTTAGTTGCTTGGGAATCGTCGTTTGAAGATGGGCATGTGAAACTGCGAAAAAAATTTTGAGAGCGTAGGACGGCTGCCGAAAGTCTGCGTAAAAACGCCCCCCGGGCCTAAAGTTTCACCGTGCAAAATTCCCGGTGATGTTATTATGAAACTAGAATATATTCCGCAGATTCTGAAAGTTATTGCGATAGTTAGACTCTTTTAGTTGCTTGGGAATCGTCGTTTGAAGATGGGCATGTGAAACTGCGAAAAAAATATTGAGAGCGTAGGACGGCTGCCGAAAGTCTGCGTAAAAACGCCCCCCGGGCCTAAAGTTTCACCGTGCAAAATTCCCGGTGATGTTATTATGAAACTAGAATATATTCCGCAGATTCTGAAAGTTATTGCGATAGTTAGACTCTTTTAGTTGCTTGGGAATCGTCGTTTGAAGATGGGCATGTGAAACTGCGAAAAAAATTTGAGAGCGTAGGACGGCTGCCGAAAGTCTGCGTAAAAACGCCCCCCGGGCCTAAAGTTTCACCGTGCAAAATTCCCGGTGATGTTATTATGAAACTAGAATATATTCCGCAGATTCTGAAAGTTATTGCGATAGTTAGACTCTTTTAGTTGCTTGGGAATCGTCGTTTGAAGATGGGCATGTGAAACTGCGAAAAAAAATTTGAGAGCGTAGGACGGCTGCCGAAAGTCTGCGTAAAAACGCCCCCCGGGCCTAAAGTTTCACCGTGCAAAATTCCCGGTGATGTTATTATGAAACTAGAATATATTCCGCAGATTCTGAAAGTTATTGCGATAGTTAGACTCTTTTAGTTGCTTGGGAATCGTCGTTTGAAGATGGGCATGTGAAACTGCGAAAAAAATTTGAGAGCGTAGGACGGCTGCCGAAAGTCTGCGTAAAAACGCCCCCCGGGCCTAAAGTTTCACCGTGCAAAATTCCCGGTGATGTTATTATGAAACTAGAATATATTCCGCAGATTCTGAAAGTTATTGCGATAGTTAGACTCTTTTAGTTGCTTGGGAATCGTCGTTTGAAGATGGGCATGTGAAACTGCGAAAAAAAATTTGAGAGCGTAGGACGGCTGCCGAAGTCTGCGTAAAAACGCCCCCCGGGCCTAAAGTTTCACCGTGCAAAATTCCCGGTGATGTTATTATGAAACTAGAATATATTCCGCAGATTCTGAAAGTTATTGCGATAGTTAGACTCTTTTAGTTGCTTGGGAATCGTCGTTTGAAGATGGGCATGTGAAACTGCGAAAAAAATTTTGAGAGCGTAGGACGGCTGCCGAAAGTCTGCGTAAAAACGCCCCCCGGGCCTAAAGTTTCACCGTGCAAAATTCCCGGTGATGTTATTATGAAACTAGAATATATTCCGCAGATTCTGAAAGTTATTGCGATAGTTAGACTCTTTTAGTTGCTTGGGAATCGTCGTTTGAAGATGGGCATGTGAAACTGCGAAAAAAAATTTGAGAGCGTAGGACGGCTGCCGAAGTCTGCGTAAAAACGCCCCCCGGGCCTAAAGTTTCACCGTGCAAAATTCCCGGTGATGTTATTATGAAACTAGAATATATTCCGCAGATTCTGAAAGTTATTGCGATAGTTAGACTCTTTTAGTTGCTTGGGAATCGTCGTTTGAAGATGGGCATGTGAAACTGCGAAAAAAATTTTGAGAGCGTAGGACGGCTGCCGAAAGTCTGCGTAAAAACGCCCCCCGGGCCTAAAGTTTCACCGTGCAAAATTCCCGGTGATGTTATTATGAAACTAGAATATATTCCGCAGATTCTGAAAGTTATTGCGATAGTTAGACTCTTTTAGTTGCTTGGGAATCGTCGTTTGAAGATGGGCATGTGAAACTGCGAAAAAAAATTTGAGAGCGTAGGACGGCTGCCGAAAGTCTGCGTAAAAACGCCCCCCGGGCCTAAAGTTTCACCGTGCAAAATTCCCGGTGATGTTATTATGAAACTAGAATATATTCCGCAGATTCTGAAAGTTATTGCGATAGTTAGACTCTTTTAGTTGCTTGGGAATCGTCGTTTGAAGATGGGCATGTGAAACTGCGAAAAAAATTTTGAGAGCGTAGGACGGCTGCCGAAAGTCTGCGTAAAAACGCCCCCCGGGCCTAAAGTTTCACCGTGCAAAATTCCCGGTGATGTTATTATGAAACTAGAATATATTCCGCAGATTCTGAAAGTTATTGCGATAGTTAGACTCTTTTAGTTGCTTGGGAATCGTCGTTTGAAGATGGGCATGTGAAACTGCGAAAAAAATTTTGAGAGCGTAGGACGGCTGCCGAAAGTCTGCGTAAAAACGCCCCCCGGGCCTAAAGTTTCACCGTGCAAAATTCCCGGTGATGTTATTATGAAACTAGAATATATTCCGCAGATTCTGAAAGTTATTGCGATAGTTAGACTCTTTTAGTTGCTTGGGAATCGTCGTTTGAAGATGGGCATGTGAAACTGCGAAAAAAAATTTGAGAGCGTAGGACGGCTGCCGAAAGTCTGCGTAAAAACGCCCCCCGGGCCTAAAGTTTCACCGTGCAAAATTCCCGGTGATGTTATTATGAAACTAGAATATATTCCGCAGATTCTGAAAGTTATTGCGATAGTTAGACTCTTTTAGTTGCTTGGGAATCGTCGTTTGAAGATGGGCATGTGAAACTGCGAAAAAAATTTTGAGAGCGTAGGACGGCTGCCGAAAGTCTGCGTAAAAACGCCCCCCGGGCCTAAAGTTTCACCGTGCAAAATTCCCTGTGATGTTATTATGAAACTAGAATATATTCCGCAGATTCTGAAAGTTATTGCGATAGTTAGACTCTTTTAGTTGCTTGGGAATCGTCGTTTGAAGATGGGCATGTGAAACTGCGAAAAAAAATTTGAGAGCGTAGGACGGCTGCCGAAAGTCTGCGTAAAAACGCCCCCCGGGCCTAAAGTTTCACCGTGCAAAATTCCCGGTGATGTTATTATGAAACTAGAATATATTCCGCAGATTCTGAAAGTTATTGCGATAGTTAGACTCTTTTAGTTGCTTGGGAATCGTCGTTTGAAGATGGGCATGTGAAACTGCGAAAAAAATTTTGAGAGCGTAGGACGGCTGCCGAAAGTCTGCGTAAAAACGCCCCCCGGGCCTAAAGTTTCACCGTGCAAAATTCCCGGTGATGTTATTATGAAACTAGAATATATTCCGCAGATTCTGAAAGTTATTGCGATAGTTAGACTCTTTTAGTTGCTTGGGAATCGTCGTTTGAAGATGGGCATGTGAAACTGCGAAAAAAATTTTGAGAGCGTAGGACGGCTGCCGAAAGTCTGCGTAAAAACGCCCCCCGGGCCTAAAGTTTCACCGTGCAAAATTCCCGGTGATGTTATTATGAAACTAGAATATATTCCGCAGATTCTGAAAGTTATTGCGATAGTTAGACTCTTTTAGTTGCTTGGGAATCGTCGTTTGAAGATGGGCATGTGAAACTGCGAAAAAAATATTGAGAGCGTAGGACGGCTGCCGAAAGTCTGCGTAAAAACGCCCCCCGGGCCTAAAGTTTCACCGTAAAATTCCCGGTGATGTTATTATGAAACTAGAATATATTCCGCAGATTCTGAAAGTTATTGCGATAGTTAGACTCTTTTAGTTGCTTGGGAATCGTCGTTTGAAGATGGGCATGTGAAACTGCGAAAAAAATTTTGAGAGCGTAGGACGGCTGCCGAAAGTCTGCGTAAAAACGCCCCCCGGGCCTAAAGTTTCACCGTGCAAAATTCCCGGTGATGTTATTATGAAACTAGAATATATTCCGCAGATTCTGAAAGTTATTGCGATAGTTAGACTCTTTAGTTGCTTGGGAATCGTCGTTTGAAGATGGGCATGTGAAACTGCGAAAAAAATTTTGAGAGCGTAGGACGGCTGCCGAAAGTCTGCGTAAAAACGCCCCCCGGGCCTAAAGTTTCACCGTGCAAAATTCCCGGTGATGTTATTATGAAACTAGAATATATTCCGCAGATTCTGAAAGTTATTGCGATAGTTAGACTCTTTTAGTTGCTTGGGAATCGTCGTTTGAAGATGGGCATGTGAAACTGCGAAAAAAAATTTGAGAGCGTAGGACGGCTGCCGAAAGTCTGCGTAAAAACGCCCCCCGGGCCTAAAGTTTCACCGTGCAAAATTCCCGGTGATGTTATTATGAAACTAGAATATATTCCGCAGATTCTGAAAGTTATTGCGATAGTTAGACTCTTTTAGTTGCTTGGGAATCGTCGTTTGAAGATGGGCATGTGAAACTGCGAAAAAAAATTTGAGAGCGTAGGACGGCTGCCGAAAGTCTGCGTAAAAACGCCCCCGGGCCTAAAGTTTCACCGTGCAAAATTCCCGGTGATGTTATTATGAAACTAGAATATATTCCGCAGATTCTGAAAGTTATTGCGATAGTTAGACTCTTTTAGTTGCTTGGGAATCGTCGTTTGAAGATGGGCATGTGAAACTGCGAAAAAAAATTTGAGAGCGTAGGACGGCTGCCGAAAGTCTGCGTAAAAAACGCCCCCCGGCCTAAAGTTTCACCGTGCAAAATTCCCGGTGATGTTATTATGAAACTAGAATATATTCCGCAGATTCTGAAAGTTATTGCGATAGTTAGACTCTTTTAGTTGCTTGGGAATCGTCGTTTGAAGATGGGCATGTGAAACTGCGAAAAAAAATTTGAGAGCGTAGGACGGCTGCCGAAAGTCTGCGTAAAAACGCCCCCCGGGCCTAAAGTTTCACCGTGCAAAATTCCCGGTGATGTTATTATGAAACTAGAATATATTCCGCAGATTCTGAAAGTTATTGCGATAGTTAGACTCTTTTAGTTGCTTGGGAATCGTCGTTTGAAGATGGGCATGTGAAACTGCGAAAAAAATTTGAGAGCGTAGGACGGCTGCCGAAAGTCTGCGTAAAAACGCCCCCCGGGCCTAAAGTTTCACCGTGCAAAATTCCCGGTGATGTTATTATGAAACTAGAATATATTCCGCAGATTCTGAAAGTTATTGCGATAGTTAGACTCTTTTAGTTGCTTGGGAATCGTCGTTTGAAGATGGGCATGTGAAACTGCGAAAAAAAATTTGAGAGCGTAGGACGGCTGCCGAAAGTCTGCGTAAAAACGCCCCCCGGGCCTAAAGTTTCACCGTGCAAAATTCCCGGTGATGTTATTATGAAACTAGAATATATTCCGCAGATTCTGAAAGTTATTGCGATAGTTAGACTCTTTTAGTTGCTTGGGAATCGTCGTTTGAAGATGGGCATGTGAAACTGCGAAAAAAATTTGAGAGCGTAGGACGGCTGCCGAAAGTCTGCGTAAAAACGCCCCCCGGGCCTAAAGTTTCACCGTGCAAAATTCCCGGTGATGTTATTATGAAACTAGAATATATTCCGCAGATTCTGAAAGTTATTGCGATAGTTAGACTCTTTTAGTTGCTTGGGAATCGTCGTTTGAAGATGGGCATGTGAAACTGCGAAAAAAATTTGAGAGCGTAGGACGGCTGCCGAAAGTCTGCGTAAAAACGCCCCCCGGGCCTAAAGTTTCACCGTGCAAAATTCCCGGTGATGTTATTATGAAACTAGAATATATTCCGCAGATTCTGAAAGTTATTGCGATAGTTAGACTCTTTTAGTTGCTTGGGAATCGTCGTTTGAAGATGGGCATGTGAAACTGCGAAAAAAAATTTGAGAGCGTAGGACGGCTGCCGAAAGTCTGCGTAAAAACGCCCCCCGGGCCTAAAGTTTCACCGTGCAAAATTCCCGGTGATGTTATTATGAAACTAGAATATATTCCGCAGATTCTGAAAGTTATTGCGATAGTTAGACTCTTTTAGTTGCTTGGGAATCGTCGTTTGAAGATGGGCATGTGAAACTGCGAAAAAAAATTTGAGAGCGTAGGACGGCTGCCGAAAGTCTGCGTAAAAACGCCCCCCGGGCCTAAAGTTTCACCGTGCAAAATTCCCGGTGATGTTATTATGAAACTAGAATATATTCCGCAGATTCTGAAAGTTATTGCGATAGTTAGACTCTTTTAGTTGCTTGGGAATCGTCGTTTGAAGATGGGCATGTGAAACTGCGAAAAAAAATTTGAGAGCGTAGGACGGCTGCCGAAAGTCTGCGTAAAAAACGCCCCCCGGGCCTAAAGTTTCACCGTGCAAAATTCCCGGTGATGTTATTATGAAACTAGAATATATTCCGCAGATTCTGAAAGTTATTGCGATAGTTAGACTCTTTTAGTTGCTTGGGAATCGTCGTTTGAAGATGGGCATGTGAAACTGCGAAAAAAAATTTGAGAGCGTAGGACGGCTGCCGAAAGTCTGCGTAAAAACGCCCCCCGGCCTAAAGTTTCACCGTGCAAAATTCCCGGTGATGTTATTATGAAACTAGAATATATTCCGCAGATTCTGAAAGTTATTGCGATAGTTAGACTCTTTTAGTTGCTTGGGAATCGTCGTTTGAAGATGGGCATGTGAAACTGCGAAAAAAAATTTGAGAGCGTAGGACGGCTGCCGAAAGTCTGCGTAAAAACGCCCCCCGGGCCTAAAGTTTCACCGTGCAAAATTCCCGGTGATGTTATTATGAAACTAGAATATATTCCGCAGATTCTGAAAGTTATTGCGATAGTTAGACTCTTTTAGTTGCTTGGGAATCGTCGTTTGAAGATGGGCATGTGAAACTGCGAAAAAAAATTTGAGAGCGTAGGACGGCTGCCGAAAGTCTGCGTAAAAACGCCCCCCGGGCCTAAAGTTTCACCGTGCAAAATTCCCGGTGATGTTATTATGAAACTAGAATATATTCCGCAGATTCTGAAAGTTATTGCGATAGTTAGACTCTTTTAGTTGCTTGGGAATCGTCGTTTGAAGATGGGCATGTGAAACTGCGAAAAAAAATTTGAGAGCGTAGGACGGCTGCCGAAAGTCTGCGTAAAAACGCCCCCCGGGCCTAAAGTTTCACCGTGCAAAATTCCCGGTGATGTTATTATGAAACTAGAATATATTCCGCAGATTCTGAAAGTTATTGCGATAGTTAGACTCTTTTAGTTGCTTGGGAATCGTCGTTTGAAGATGGGCATGTGAAACTGCGAAAAAAAATTTGAGAGCGTAGGACGGCTGCCGAAAGTCTGCGTAAAAACGCCCCCCGGGCCTAAAGTTTCACCGTGCAAAATTCCCGGTGATGTTATTATGAAACTAGAATATATTCCGCAGATTCTGAAAGTTATTGCGATAGTTAGACTCTTTTAGTTGCTTGGGAATCGTCGTTTGAAGATGGGCATGTGAAACTGCGAAAAAAAATTTGAGAGCGTAGGACGGCTGCCGAAAGTCTGCGTAAAAACGCCCCCCGGGCCTAAAGTTTCACCGTGCAAAATTCCCGGTGATGTTATTATGAAACTAGAATATATTCCGCAGATTCTGAAAGTTATTGCGATAGTTAGACTCTTTTAGTTGCTTGGGAATCGTCGTTTGAAGATGGGCATGTGAAACTGCGAAAAAAAATTTGAGAGCGTAGGACGGCTGCCGAAAGTCTGCGTAAAAACGCCCCCCGGGCCTAAAGTTTCACCGTGCAAAATTCCCGGTGATGTTATTATGAAACTAGAATATATTCCGCAGATTCTGAAAGTTATTGCGATAGTTAGACTCTTTTAGTTGCTTGGGAATCGTCGTTTGAAGATGGGCATGTGAAACTGCGAAAAAAAATTTGAGAGCGTAGGACGGCTGCCGAAAGTCTGCGTAAAAACGCCCCCCGGGCCTAAAGTTTCACCGTGCAAAATTCCCGGTGATGTTATTATGAAACTAGAATATATTCCGCAGATTCTGAAAGTT
>CAWVNO010002411.1:0-11000 GCA_963930645.1 Salticus scenicus | reverse complement strand
AATCAACTTGGGGGCTCTTCCACCTGCTCGCTCCGCTCACCAAACCACGGCTTTTCACTAAATAGCAATATTAGTAGTGCTTATCACCAGACAAAAGTAGAAGAATGTTATAGAAAATCACATATTTAATGCCAAATCGAAATATACGGTGCTTAATACCACATTTTTTTTTAATAGAAAGAAATTCATAATATCTGGACCATTTTGGGTTACAACTTCAGTACATGACCCTCTTTGCATTAAAAATTTGTTTGTTATTATTTGGCGATGAATATTTTGGTGTAATTGCCTGTTAAAAAAAAAAATGAAATCTAATACTTATCATCTAAAGCCTATACTTTTTCCTAATACCTACACTTTTTTCTAATGCCTATACTTTTAAGGTGATGCATATTTATCTTGGCACAATTAAAAAATTAAATGTGTCCCAGAAATGTCTGATTCTGTAATGTTAAAAAAGTATCAGTGCGAAATTACAAGATTTATAATTGAGTTTGACTTTATTTGGAACAACTTGAAGGTTGGTCCACAACTGTATTTGGCGATTTTCTTTTGGTAATTAAGGCGAAATTCGGTTTTCGAAAATGGTTGCAATCAATTCCAAACGCAAATAAAGCGAAAACGCGTTTTACAAAATGCGTCTGTTTTGTTATATACAAAAATAAATTAAGCCTATTTTACCATGTTTTTATTAACTTCGATTCTTGTGTGTTTGTGTGTTTGTCAGGGACAAATCTTGCAATCGATTTTTAACTAACTTCCCGACTAGCTAGATATTTGAAATTTTCAGGACAGCTCACAACACGGTGACAATACATTTTTCTAATAATTTTAGTCAACTGCTTCAAGTTCCGCTGCCTTCGGCAGCGTTTATATGATTCGGCAGGAAATTTATTTAACTAACTTCCCGACTAGCTAGACATTTGAAACTTTCAGAATAGTTCAGAATAAGGTTAAAATGCATATTTTTAATACCTTTAGCCAACTGTTTCGGGTTCCCTCTGCCTTCGGCAGCGTTATCTGTACAGAGATTGCAATCGATTTTTTCCTAACTTTCTGACTAGCTAGACATTTGAAACTTTCAGGATAGCTCAAAACACGGTGACAATACATTTTTTTAATACTTTTAGTCAACTGTTTCAGGTCCCCACTGCCTTCAGCAGCGTTTATATGATTCAACAGAAAATTTATTTAACTAACTTCCTGACTAGCTAGACATTGGAAACTTTCATAATAGTTCAGAACACGGTGAAAATGCATTTTTTAAATATTTTTAACCAACTACTCCGGGTTCCTGCTGCCTTCGGCAGCGTTACCAGTACAAAGCTTGTAATCGATTTTTCACTAACTTCTCGACTAGCTAGACATTTGAAAACTTCAGGATAGCTCAGAATACAGTGACAATACATTTTTTTTATACTTTTAGTCAACTGATTCAGGCCCCTACTGCCTTCGTCAGCGTTTATATCATTCGAACGAAAATTTATTTAACAAACTTCCCGACTAGCTAGACATTTGAAACTTTCAGAATAGTTCAGAATACGGTTAAAATGCATTTTTTTAATACCTTTAGCCAAATGTTTCAGGTTCCTGCTGCCTTTGGCAGCGTTATCAGTACAAAGATTGCAATCAATTTTTCTCTAACTTCTCGACTAGCTAGACATTTGAAACTTTCAGGATAGCTCAGAATCAGTGACAATACATTTTTTTTTATAGTTTGAGTCAACTGTTTCAGATCCCTACTGCCTTCAGCAGCGTTTATATGATTCAACAGAAAATTTATTTAACTAACTTCCTGACTAGCTAGACATTTGAAACTTTCAGAATAGTTCAGAATACGGTGAAAATGCATTTTTTAAATATTTGTAACCAAATGTTTCGGGTTCCTGCTGCCTTCGGCAGCGTTACCAGTACAGAGCTTGCAATCGATTTTTCACTAACTTCCCAACTAGCTAGACATTTGAAACTTTTATAATAGCTCAAAACATGAGAGCAATGAATTTTTTTAAAAAATTATCCAATTCCTCCGGGTTCCCGCTGCCTTCGGTAGCGTTTATATGATTGAACAGAAAATTTAAAAACATGGTATATAAAAAGATCTTTTTATCTTGTAATTATTTAATATTAATAAAACAAATATTTAAAATTAACTTTCCTTACTTTGCATGAAAAAATAACAAGGATCATCAGTATGCATATATATATATATATTCTTACCGTACATTTAAACCATTTAAATGTTTTGTAGTTGTCGAAAAAAATACGATTTTATAAACCAAATTTCCTAACCCACATTTCGCAATCGTTACTTGCAAGAAAGAACATAAAAAAAAAATGAGAGAGGAAAAAAAACGAGAGGAAAAAAAAAAAAAAAAAAAAGATAAACAACCAAGAAATTTCCAGTAATAGAAATGTTTTTCTTAACATTGGCACTGAAATTGATTTTATTATTTTTTAACACCATGTATCACATTTTAATTTTCCAGAGAAAAATAATATCATGACAGTAAATAAATAAATAAATAAATTAATTAATTAATTATTTAAAAAAAAAAGTTATAGGCGAAATTTTTTCTACGGTGGCAAATAGAGTATATTTATAAACTCGACGTTTTTAGTTAATAACTTCGTTAATTAAAATGATAGAAATTTCTAAGCAGCTGAAATACCTTCCTTGAAGTATACGGAATATACTGATATATCTCATGACGCGGAGAACTCTGCCCTCCGCGAGAAGTTGCTGTCGCAGACGAAAATAAATTGACGCCATCGACAGTTTATATATATATATATATATATAGAGAGAGAGAGAGAGAGAAAGATATCTATTTTTAAAGCGTAGGTTTGATAAAATATTGTAACATTTTGAATAAACATTCAACGCATCATAATTTTTATACTTTGCAAAAACATTTAAAATTTTGAGATAGGAAAGCTTTAATGTTTTGTTAGAACTTTAATATTTTTTTTAGATTTCATAGAGCGTTTAAACATTCTAATATCAAATTAATAATAATAATAATAGTAAGGATATATATATATATATATATATATATACATATTTATCATTATATCATATTTAACATTTAGTTTAAATTTGTTTAAGAAAAATACCTATTTAGAAACACGAATGGTATAAATATTCTAACACATAAAGAACGATACCTATATGGGGAAAAATACTTAAAAATACATAGAAATTTTTACTCATGCAAATTGAAACGAAGTGCTTAAATAAATTATTTAACACATTGAAACGATGGGTGAGCTTATGGCACTTATAACATCTGCATCAGAACATTTTGTTAAATGGCTATGCATTAAATTTACAATATGTTTAAGATAGCTTAAATAAAATATTAAAATGAAAAGAAAATTGTTAGTAGAAAATTAAACTGTTAAACTTTATTTATATTTTTTATGTAACAAATTGTACATAATGTTGCAATAGGATTTGAAATAAAATTAAAGAAATAAATATTTCAGGTAACATGATAATTAATATACACACGCTATTCTTCTTCATTAAAATTTTAATTTCCTATACTATGCATTATCATAATTCAAATTAGAATATTGTGCTTTAAAACTAATACTGCATACAACGTATCTTATAGTATAATTTAATTGCATGTTTACCCAGGTAACACATAACGTTGTTATAGCGTTGCAAATAAGTCTGAACAGTGAAAAATTGGTTACGTTATTTTATGTCCGTTGAAAAATAGATTTTATTTCGCAATATTCTCACTGAACAATTTCGAATATTTATTTAGTAATAAAGAAAACCTATAACAATCGTTGTTTTATCGTTGTACTTTTTCTGTTATTTTTTCGACGTTTTAAAATGGGTATTTTATTAGTTTTTGTTTTCCTTTTTGATTCTAATAAAAAATATGTTTTTTCAACGAATTAATAGGTGCTTTTTATAAGTCATTATTTCCGTCAAATGACGTTGAATCTCTTCAACTTGATATCGATACACGATTGTGAATTGGCGGGATGTGCGTGTTATAATTTTCTTTGGAGTTTTAGAAGATATGGTGTGCTGCGAAAGAACTTCTAACAGGATGAGAAAGGGAAGCTTTCGGCAAATTATATTAACAAGTATAGTAGAATGTTCTTTGGCTTTCGGAAACCGTAACTAACGAAGTTGTTCATATTGTACGCTTTCTCCCGTTCTACATGCGAAATCGCCAAGTATATTGTGGTAAACCTTAAAAGCGTCTTACGATACCACGCGTGCCAACTGCCATTTTGAAAGTGAATGTGATGTGAAAGAAGATGAAGTTATCGCTTTCCTGTTAAAATGGTACGAAAGTTTTCTGACATTTTACGTAATTTCCAAACAACTTGCTAGCTGGTAAATTCCCTTAAAAGCTCAAAGTTATAATATTCTTTGGTTTTGGGTGTGTTTACCTGCTAGCATAATATGAAAAATTACAGAGTTCTCGTCTAATTGTGGATGCTGTATTTATCTAAACAAGGTTTTTCAAGTAATGAAGTGAGTGTTTCTTTTTCCCTTCTTTAATTTTATGTTTAAATACTTGTCTTAAATTTTCAGGGGTCGATCTAACTTTAAATATTTAATACTCTTTTTTAAAACTGTACTTTTGTAAAATTTTACTTTTTTCATATTTACTGAAAAAATACATCTATATATCCGTTGAAAAAACTGATATAAAAAGCACGACAGTATTGCGATTCTGAACAACCATTTTACAACTTTTTTTTAGGTTATAAAAAAAACGACAGTATTGCGTTTTCGTACAACCCTTTTACAACGTTTTTTTTTTACGTTGTAAAATGTATTAAAACAACCGTTGAAAGATGAGGAAATCAACAAAACATATTTTCAGATTATTAACGTTACGGAAAAACGATAATTCAACGGAATGCATTGCCGTTTGTTCAACGTTGAAAATACCATACTGTGCTACCTGGGTATGTAAGATAATAGAGTTAGTCCCTGTAAAACACCTGTAGTGGTAAATTCACCAAAATCTATACAATTCGTGCAACTGTGACCTATAACATATGTACAATTTTTTTGTTCAGATTAAATAAGTGTTTAGACGCTATCGCACTTTTAAAAATTTGGCCCTATAGGCCATAATGATAAAGAATTTTTCTTTGTGCCCCTGTTAAAAAACTGTCAGACCCAGATTCTCCAAACTCTATACAGATTGAGTAACTGTGACCTATAATATCTGTATAGTTTTTTTGCTCAATTGAAGAAGGCGTTTAGATGCTATCGCACTTTTAAGATTTTGGTCCCATAGGCCATAATGATAAAGAATTTTTCTTTGTGTCCCTGTAAAAAAACTATAAGTGCTAGATTCACCAAAATCTATAGGGTTCGTACTATGGTGATTTACAGTATACGCACCAACTTTCAGCTTATTCGAACAAAGCGTTTAGACGCTAGCGTGTTCACTCACAGACATATGCACACACATACATGCACACACACATGCATACATCATCGTAAAAATAGTGAAAACGGACTCAGGGGACCTCGAAACGTATAGAAACATCAGAATTTCGAATTTGGATTTTTGACATGATTACAATACTTTCCTCACTATAGTGTTCGGAAAATAAAAATACGATGAACAATAAGCTTAATCGAAACATTTATATCTATCTATATTAAGAAAATCAGAGTTTTGTCTGTAAATTTGTCGGAATCAAAAAATTTTGTGATATCTTCACGTTTCAGACACCATGAAAGCCGAAAATGACTTCAGAAATTTTTGCCTGTGTGTGTGTGTGTGTGTGTGTGTGTGTGTGTGTGTGTGTGTGTCTGTGTGTGTGTCATCGTGTCCGAATGTCGCTTTTTTTGTCCGGGCATCACTTGAGAACGGCTGGACGGAATTCAACGGCGCTTGGCAGGAATTTAGGTCTTCACCCAACTTAAAATTATATCTATCAACTTTTCAGAAATTCCCCCCCGTTCCCCCCCTAGGGGGTAAAAGACTAAAATACGTTTGTCCGGGCATCACTCGAGAACGGCTGGATGGAATTCAACGGCGCTTGGCAGAAACTTAGGTCTTAACCCAACTTAAAATTATATGCATAGAAATTTTCAAAATTATGATTAGTGTTTAAATTGTGGGTAAAAAACTCCTACGCATGCGCCATAAATATTTTTTCACTAAAACGCTTTGAATGGAAAAATATAAAAATAAATTTTAAAGACTTTTTTATTCGCGTGATTCGCACTACAAATTATGAAAATATTGAAATGAAGTGTTGCCATCTAAGTTTCATGCTTTAGTTAATTTTAAAAAATCTAATTGTCGTATAGAAAAACTGTTTACACCCCAGGATTCAGAAAAATCACCCCTTTCATTTGGTACTGAATTCGTAACGATAGGTCTGATACTTCTAATTTATTTGTCCCTTTTTACGTTTTTCCGTTGCCACTGAAATTTCATACTTTAGTTATTTTTAAAAAATCTAACTGTCGCATCGAAAAACTGCTTGCACCCCTGCATTCAGAAAAATCGCCCCTTTCATTTGGTATCAAATTTATAAATATATAGGTCTGATATTTCTAATTTATTTTAGCCTTTTTCCGTTTTTAACCCAGATTCGGTAAAAGGTTTTATATTTATATATTTTTTTATTTTCCAGAAATAAAATTAAATATTTTTAATTTCACGTGAATAATAAAATGAATAAATCACGTGAATACAAAAGTTGGTGATTTTTTTTTTTTTTTTTTTTTAATGAGGAATTTGCATGTGGATAAATATTTTCATAGAAATATTTGGCATTAGTTTTATATTTTTATTTAATTAAGCAGTACTTTTCTTTCCTGCAGTAAAACAAATTTTTTTGTGGTTATTATGTACCTTATGAGGTTCCTTTATATTCTCCCCTTAAACCCCCTCTAACCCTTATGTTCTCCCCTTAATTGTAAATGATTATAATTTGGATTTAATTAAGATTTTTAATTTTTATTTTGTAAATATCAGAAAAGAGTTTTTATTTTTATTTTATTTTATTTATTTATTTTGTGTATGGAACAGCTTTAGTATTGGATCCCTTTGACAAAATTTGAAATTCGGAACCGAAGTAGCTCGGACGTTTCTCGCCAATAATCTTTAATTGCACAATTTTAGCCAATTCAGTTCATCGCAAAAATGGCTTAAAATATTTAAAGTGTCCAAAGGGTTCCCATACTAAAGCTGTGCGTTTTGTATTTATTTATTTATTATATTTTCTTTAAAAGACTTCTGTGGTCACGAAATTTGGTGCGTAAATTGTTTGTTTGCATCCGGCACTTATTGTAACTGCATTTCACGAAATTCGAAATCCTCCCCCCCCTTCTCGGAGTCGGAGGGCAATAAACGGTATAACTTCAGTATAATCCCACAGCTGAATTTGGCGATTTTTCTTTGGCGCCGTTTTGAAGGATAACGATGTCGTTCTGGACTGTTTGCGATATAATATGGCAGCCTAATATGTTGTTTATTTTGGATTTATGATTTTATGTTTTATGATTTATGATTTAGATTATGATTTTATCATTTATCATATATGATTTTTAGATTTATGATTTAGCCATAATCGCCAACAAAAAAATCGACAAATATCGTTGTGGGGTTATACTGCAGTTGTTTCCAATAAACATGTGTAAAAACATGTTTTTCCGTCTGAATTCACTTTGAATTATCTTAGAATTGCTAATTTTGGTGTGTGGATATTGATAAGTGTACGCATTATGTACATTAGTGGGATTTTGCAAAAATTCGAACTCACCCGCTGAGGAAGGTGAAGTAAGAAGTGGGTAAGTTGTGCCGAAGACAGTGGAGACCCAGACTCCTCACTTTGCGACCGAGAAAACCTCACCAATCACAGCGAGAACTTAGGTTATTAATAAAGATATGTGATTTTGACAACTCATTTAAGTTTAATGTCCAGCGAAGCGGGCAAAGCCTGCTAGTCTATATTAATAAAATCAGACTTTTGTCTGTAAATTTGTCGGAATCGAAAAATTTTGCGATATCTTCACGTTTCACACCCCATGTAAGCCGAAAATGACTTAAGAAAATTTTGCCTGTGTGTGTGTGTGTGTGTGTGTGTGTGTGTGTCATCGTGTCCGTATGTCGCTTTTTTCGTCCGGGCATCACTTGAGAACGGCTGGACGGAATTCAACAGCGCTTGGCAGGGATTTAGGTCTTCACCCAACTTAAAATTATATCTATCAACTTTTCAGAAATTCCCCCCCGTTCGCCCCTGGGGGGTAAAAGACTAAAACACGTTTGTCCGGGCATCACTCGAGAACGGCTGGACGGAATTTAACGGCGTTTGGCAGAAACTTAGGTCTTCACCCAACTTAAAATTATATGCACAGAAATTTTCAAAATTATGATTAGTGTTTAAATTGTGGGTAAAAAACGCCTGCGCATGCGCCATAAATATTTTTTCACTAAAATGCTTTGAATGGAAAAATACAAATATTTTTTTAAGTTAAAGACTTTTGTATTCGCGTGATTCGCACTACAAATTATGAAAAGATTGAAATGAAGTGTTGCCATCTAAGTTTCATACTTTAGTTAATTTTAAAAAATCTAATTGTCGTATCGAAAAACTGTTTACACCCCAGGATTCAGAAAAATCACCTCTTTCATTTGGTACTGAATTTGTAATGATAGGTCTGATATTTCTAATTTATTTTTCACTTTATCCGTTTTTCCGTTGCCACTTAAATTTCATACTTTAGTTATTTTTTAAAAATCTAATTGTCGCATCGAAAAACTGTTTGAACCCCTGGATTCAGCAAAATCGCCCCTTTCATTCGGTATCAAATTTATAAATATAGGTCTGATATTTCTACTTTATTATACCCTTTTTCCGTTTTCAACCCAGATTCGATATGGAACAGCTTTAGTATTGGATTCCTTTGGCAAAATTTGAAATTCGGTACCGAAGTAGCTCGGACGTTTCTCGCCAAGATCTTTAATTGCACAATTGAGATAGCCAAATCAGTTCATCGCAGAAATGGCAAAAAATATTTAAAGTCACCAAAGGGTTCCCATACTAAAGCTGTGCGTTTTGTATTTATTTATTTATAATATTTTCTATTAAAGACTTCTGTAGTCTCTAAATTTGGTGCGTAAATTGTTTGTTTGCATCCGGCACTTATTGTAACTGGATTTCACGAAATTCGAACCCCTCCCCCACCTTCTCGGAGTCGGAGGGCAATAAACGGTATAACTTTAGTATAACCCCACAGCTGAATTTGGCGATTTTTCTTTGGCGCCGTTTTGAAGGATAACGATGTCGTTCTGAACTGTTTGCGATATAATATGGCAGCCTAATATGTTGTTTATTTTGGATTTTTGATCTTATGATTTAGATTATGATTTTATCATTTATCATATATGATTTATGATTTTTAGATTTATGATTTAGCCATAAGCGCCAACAAAAAAAATCGCCAACTATCGTTGTGGGGTTATACTGAATTTGTTCCCAATAAACATGTGTAAAAACATGTTTTTCCGTTAGAATTCGCTTTGAATTACCTTAGAATGGCGAATTTTTGTGCGCGGATATTGATTAAGTGTACGCATTATGTACATTAGTGGGATTTTGCAAAACTTTGAACTCACCCGCTGAGGAAGGGGAAGTAAGAAGTGTGTTCCGAAGGCAGTGGGGACCCAGACTGGATATTGATTAAGTGTACGCATTATGTACATTAGTGTGATTTTGCAAAACTTCGAACTCACCGCTGAGGAAGGGGAAGTAAAAAGTGAGTAAGTTGTGCCGAAGACAGTGGATACCCAGAGTCCTCACTTTGCGAGCGAGAAAACCTCTACCAATCACAGCGAGAACTTAGGTTATAAATAAAGATATGGCATTTTGAGACTTCATTTAAGTTTAATGTCCAGCGAAACGGGCAAAGCCTGCTAGTGTTGTTTATAACTGGAAAAAAAATACGTCTTTACGAATTTTAAATTTCAGACATTGACATTCCGTTTTGAAAAATTAGCAATCTATTTTCAGTAACATTATTATTGAGATAAAAAGTAATTATATTTGCGCTGTTAAAACCCACTTCTTAAAAATAAGCAAAATCTTCACATTTTCAGAAGTTTCATTTCTTATAATAGCTCCGAGTAGGAACTTCTCATTTTTATGATTATTTTTTTCCTCATTTAAATATCCATTTCTAATTTTACATGCCTTGACATACAATTGATGAATTTTCTAGAACGGAATATTCTAGAAATCGAAATGCCTGTAAATGGAACAGTTAAGAGCGGATAATACCTAATCTCGCCGGCAGCCTTCGCCCATGTTATTCTATGGGAAAATTTGTTTACATAATTACTCATTACCTAATGAATATTTTTCAATTCTGTTTTCACATTTAGAAAATTCATAAGCGTTAAATTAGTACTTGTTTTCCAAAAATTGATTTTTTAAAATTTTAGTATTTCATTTTGCGATTAGAAAATGAGAAAAATGCATTTTGTGAAAAATCGCATTTTTGAACTCAAAATTAAAATGTAAAAATTAAAAAAAAAAATGAATTTTTCAAAAATGAGTACGCATTTAACGGTTATGAATTTTCTGACTGCGAAAACAGAATTTAAAAATATTCATTAGGTAATGTGTAATTGTAGCAACAAATTTTCCCATAGAATAACATGGGCGAAGGCTGCCGGCGATTTTAGGTATTGTCCCCTCTTAACATACACATAATAAACATGATGGTATAATGAAAAAATGAAAAATAATCAATTTAGATTTAAAATTAAAACCGTTTTTTAACAGATTTCCTTGACAGGGATCGAACTCACAATCGCTGGTTTCGTAACCCGATGTTTTACCTCTGAGTTACGGCGTGCACAAGTGAAGCAATTTTCGTTACATTATTACAAGCGTGACTATGAAATAAATAGTTTAATGAGAGAGAAAAAAAAGACTTTCTTAAAACGAGAAGTTCCTACTCGGAGTTTTTATAAGAAGTGAAAATTTTC
>CAWVNO010002410.1:0-27528 GCA_963930645.1 Salticus scenicus | reverse complement strand
TTCTTTTTCCCCCGCCTTTAGGACATTTATTATTATTAACAATCACTGAAATTAATTTAAACAGATTTTTTTTTTCCTCCTTGAAGCCTTATTTTATTTACACATAATTTATTAAAACTGCTGTAAAAATTTAAAACCTTAATCCCAATTACAGAAATAATAATTTTAGGAAATGCAAAATAAAAACAAACATTAAAAAGTAAATAAAAATAAATAAAATAAAAACTAAGAATAAGAAACGTGGGTTTGCGTGTGTTCAATATTCACGAATATTCAATTAATTTTTTTCGTCATTCAGAAAACCGCCTCTGAAATAAAAATTCTATTAATTAAGAAATGTTTTATTTCGGATACATACTACTTGTTTACCATTTTCTTTGGATATCATTAGTTAAATTAATTAGTTTTTCCTTAAAAGCCATCAAATTAAATCTCAGAAAAAATCTCCTTGTATTATAAAAATTCAGCATTGAAAATTAGTTGTGCATTTCACTTTAATCTGATATATTTAATCAACAAATAGGTTACATTTTTCCCTCTGTAATTTTTTATTACAAAAACAAATGAATGCACTATTTTCCGGTGTATAATCTACTAGTCCAACACAGTAGTTTAATACATCAGAAATTTTATTTTACGAAATGCAACGTTTTAGTACTCCAATCAAATAAGCATACTTGCCAACATCTTAATTAATATTCCGTATTACTGATTGCCTCACTATTTTTTTTAAGAGTTTTTCTCTTCTCATTTAATCGTAATTGTATTTGAATATAAAATTAATAAAATGATACTTTTAAAAAATTAAAGAGCACGCTTTTATAGAAATGTGAACTAAAAAGTACAAAATATCTATCTTAGTATTAAAATGCAGGGTAAGAGAAAATCGTATGAGTGACACACCATAATATTTACATACATTTAAATCTTTAATTAAAATAATTTAGAATTAAACAAAAACCATTTTTAAAAAATCTCCCCTGACTGGACTCGAACGTTAGACTTTTAGGTTCGTAGTCCGGAGCTTTACTTCACAGCCACAGCGTTCACGTAGGGAAAGTCATTTTAACACGCTTTTATTAGCTTCACCTATATGTATGTTTGTATGTATAAATGTATGTTTGTAACCGCTCTGGGAGCAAACAAAAATCTATATTCTAAAAAAAAACCTTCCTTACGTGAACACTGTGGCTGTGAGTTAAAGTTCCACGCTACGCACCTAAAGGTCTAGCGTTCAAGCCCAGTCAGGGGAGATTTTTAAAAATGGTTTTTGTTTAATTCTAATTTTCGAATTTTAATTAAAGATTTAAATGTATGTAAATATTATGGTGTGTCACTTACACGATTTTCTCTTACCCTGCATTTTAATACTAAGATAGATATTTTGTGCTTTTTAGTTCACATTTCTATAAAAGCGTGTTCTTTATTTTTTTTAAACTATAATATTATTACAATATAGGTTTTTTGTTTGCTCCCAGAGCAGTTACAAACATACATACAAACATACATACAGGTGAAGCTAATAAAAGCGTGTTAAAAATTAACTGGTGTGGAAAAAAGGGCGGGACTAACAACACTACGAAATATTAATAGGGTTTTTTGGCAGGTATGAAAGAAGTCATTGTCTGTTAATTAAAATTTCTAATGTGTTGGGCCCTCCGTTGCCGACTGGTTATGTCACCAAACTGCTAATCGCCTTCGAGCGTAGGAGAGCGAGTTCGATTCCCGTGTTTGCCCTGGGTGTTTTTCCAAGTCTTCGTATTGCAATTCTGTCATGTGCTATCCGTCTCTATCTGACGAAGATTTCCAAGCGGACTTCAAGTCAAGCATACAAATCTGGTGTATATGTGGATGGATGGTTGGGTTTAACGTCGCACTAGTGCTGCGCAGAGGGGCAATTGGCGACGGTCTGGGACACACCCCTAGAGGTGATCCGGAGACATCCCATCACAATTTTGATCCTCCACGGACAGTGTTGCCAGATTTGGGGACTTTTTTATTCAACTCTCACCAATAATTTTGAGAAGTGATATTTGCTATACATAATAAACGTTTTTCTTTCGAAGTGCTTAGGCAACCGTTACAATTAAAATTTAGCGGCGGGGGTTGAATAAAAAAGTCCCCCAAATCTGGCAACACTGTCCACGGAAGGGATGGCTCTCCCGCTTCCGGTGTATATGTGTTATCAATAAACTAATGTGACACTGATTTTTATGACCTCTCATTTATAAGCAGAAAAATACGAAAAAATATGCTGTTTGTTTTCATTAACCAGACTCTTCCCCTAATGGTGGCTGATGCACGTAAAAGCTGTGGTGGCCGAAATGTCTTTCATGTTCAAATCCAAATTATGGGTTGGGGACAAAATCTCGTAGGACAAAGTACCGTGAGGACAAAATATCGCCGACGTAAATGGATACAAAGCAAAAATGAGTTGGTAATTATTAGTAATGTTGTATAAAATTTCATGACAACACATACCTTAGTCAGAGCACTCACATTCTGACAAACCTACAACAAAAATTTTTATAAATTTTACTGGAAAGAGTTTAAAGACTATTAACTTTTGTCAAAATTAGTCATCATGAATTCAATCGTGCTTATTATTAGTTTTAAAATTTTTAATTAAAGTTTGTGAACAGTGTTCAGCTTTAATGTCAACAGTGATGTACACGATTTTTAAAATGTATTTAGAATAGTGAAAAGCAAAAGATAAAATAACTTAAAAATAAACATAGATAAAATAATGAAATTCAACTCCATGATTTATTTAATTACTTATTTATTTATTTTAATTAATTAATTAATATTTATAAGGCCCTGTGGCCCCCTCCAGAGATTGCACGTGACACAAAATCAAATTTTCAAATAGATCATACTATTTTTTTGACGCGATATTTTGTCCGGCGAGATTTTGTCCCGCAATATTATGTCCGGATCCCCCATGGTATACCTCTCGGGGGTCACCGAAGCGGAGAGCCATTTCCTTCGTGGAGGATCAATTTTATGATGGCATGTCTCCGGACTATCTTTAGGTGGGAGTTCCAGACCATCGCCAATTGTCCATAGCGCAGCACTTGTGTGACGTCAAACCCAACCAAACAACAAAACTCTTCCCTGCTATTGTGCTTACGTCAATTTAGCTGAGTTTTTATTAAAATAGGGTGAAAAAATAAATGTGTAAAGGAGTAGCTGTTTTTATCTGTAGCATTCTTTTAGCGCCAGCGTACTTAAAGGGCACCAATCCTTTTCGAAATAGAATCGTACCTCACTCAGTAGTACGACTTGCATCCGTAAACGAACTGTTACATACAATCTCTATAATGACAGTTCGTTGAAACGACTTATGAATTCAAATAAATTTTCTTGCTTAAAATATATAACAACATTTTCGATTAAATAGTTCAGTATAACTATTTTGTGCAACTGTTTCATTATTTTTTGCGTAAGGTTATGTATATGTAACAAAAGCTTAAAAACTTTTTACACTTTCAAAAAATACTCCGAATTTCCTTTCCTTTCTTAATACTAGATTCTACTGAGTAACATTTCAAATGATACACGTGACATTTACATGATATTCATTATTTTCTTCTCTAAATTTACATTTTTATTGAACTTTCGAGAAGGCGGAGATTGTTTCGATAAAGCATAGAAGTCATTAAAGTAAAATTTCCAGCATCATTTAAACAGGCTCATGAATAACTTTGTGAAAAATAAGCATAGCGTTGATTTAACTCTGTAACAAAACTTTTCGAACAGAAAGTCTCTAAGATTTTAATCTGATACGAAATCATATTTTTCTTCTTCTACTAAGCTTGTCAGCTTATTTAATATGAAATATCTTATACTAACTACTGATTAGAAACTAACTGTAATTGCCATTACCGCAATCTTTTGAGGAAAAGGGATTATGTCTGCTGCAGATGAAATGGGGTTCTTTTCGACTACAGTTGCAGTTAAAGACTGTCGTAAGCCAAACATAATTAACTGAAAAGATCTGAGATCGATAAAACTTTGTTAGGTTCATCGAATATGCAATTTATTCGATACTTTCATTTGCATAATATGCTGAAATTGTATGATTTTATGATGATGCAAATTATTCCACTTTCGAAAGAGAACGCAATAAAAGCGGGAAAAGGTTACTTGATAAGAGTTACTTAATAAAAAGAATTGCTTTTGTTAGTGTTAAAAGATGTAGGATATTGCGTTTTATGTATTATTTAGATAAAATTTTTGAAAAAAATAGTAATGAAGCCTCATTTCTTTTTTCTTTATTCGTGGTTTTTAACTGTTAAATAATGAAATAATATTAAAATGCAATAAATATGTATATACATATATCAGGGTTCGTCAAACCTCTTTGTAAGTGTATTCAACCACTGGGGTGGAAAATTGACATAGAACTGATACCGGTATTTATGAAACAATATTTTCTACATCGTGAATCAACGATTTTATAAGCAGAAAAAATCTTCAAACAAATACCGGTATGAATACTGCGCCAGTTTTCCACCTCTCCAACCAGTATTTTTTAACAATAAATTTCTTTTTAAAATTATAAACATCTATTATAACAAAAATTACATTATCAGGGATGGAACACGGGCGCAGAATTCATACCGGAATCTGTTTAAAAAATTTCCATACCTATAATATCGTTGATTTAAGAGGTAGACAATTTTCTTACATTCATAGTGGTATGAATTCTGCGCCCGTGTTCCATCCCTGCATTATAAAATTAGTAGTTGAAAAGATCAAGGAAAGTGTAGGAGCGTACGAACCCTGTATATATATTAATACGGTTTTAACAGTTTCCAGATGGTAATTTTTTTTATTATTATTTTTTTTTTTTTAGCGGTAATCTCTGCCTTTTGGCACTTCTTTAACACTTTGACTGCCAAGCCAAAATTGCAGATGTTCATCACGGTGCCCAAAAATTCTTTTCTGCAATTTGTATTTTTTTTTTCCCCAACATAAAATTATATATAAAAAAAAAATATTTTTCAATCAGATTCATTTTATAACACATGGGGAGATTCTCATCCTCCAACAATCAACCTTCAGTACGATTTTCATGTAACTGATATGGTTGTTATAGCCAAGGACTGCAGTGTTGAAAAATCATGGCTATCATATTTGATAGCCAGTGTCCCAACGGAAACATCATTGGCTATCACATATGATAGCCATGGCAGTCAAAGTGCAGGGATGGAACACGGGCGCAGAATTCATACCACTGTCAATGTAAGAAAAATTTCTACCTCTTAAATCGACGATATTATAGGTAGAGAAATTTCTTAAACACATTCCGGTATGAATTCTGCGCCCGTGTTCCATCCCTGAAAGTGTTAAAATGTTACTATATTTAAAAATGAATTTTAAAAAACGAGTTTAAACCATTTAAATTTTATCTTCAGAATTCGATACATTAAATGTTATTGGATCGATTTCGTACAGATCTACAACATTTAAGCAGTTGAATACTCATACACCGAATTCTTTAATAATAATAATAATAATAATAATAATGTACTGTTTTAGGGGAAGGCCTAAAGATGTACGTAAACAAGTCATGAGAAGAATTCAAGGAATTTAAATAGTATATTTTACTTTTAAAATGTCCATCGGACAGCGTCTTATATTGAAAATGACAACATTAACACATAGAACTGCTCACCCGAGAAAGAAAACTAATCATTATATGTTCAAATTGATTATACATTTTTTTATGTGTCATATCCTTTGTGCTTTTCCTATCTAAGCGCCACCTAATGGACCTTTTTAAAACTTTTTTTTTTTTTCTTGAGCACATGTCTGGGTTCGTCCATGTACCAAATTTGGAGACAATTCATTCGTTCTTTTCAGCTGGAGGACACTGTCTACAGTATAGGTTTGACTGCAATCTCACTGTAACTAATTAAAAAAAAAATTATACGAATTACTAATGATTCTATTTTCTGATATCGTCATAAAAAAGATCTCACCAGCCCCACTATTAACTGTAGACTACTTAAAACTTCTATTTTCATTCATGCAAGATATATACATTATATAACATAATTTATTTTGTTTGGACCATGTTTGTGTCGAAATATTAGCATTAATTATTATATTTTCTGATATTGGTATAAACAAAGACGCACTAATCCTACTAATAATAATTACCCTAAACTACTTAAAACTTCTAGTTACATAACTGCGAACTTGGTTGGTTTTATTTTATTTATTTATTTTATTTATTTGTTTATTTTTTATAATTTTTTTTTCACCAGAATTTTTTGTATACATTTTATAGACGATTCTGACAGTTAAATAAATAGGACGAATATTTTTATTCAGAAGAATAGGCGTTAAAATACGTAGACGTTGGCTGCTACATATTTACATTCATTATTAAATATAGGTAAATAACTCACATTAGCGCAGTTTACTTTTAATAATATTTGCCAAGTTTTACGGGATTTTGCTTTTTTCAGCCAGTATTTTCTTTCATAAATTGCTTTAGTAGGTTTCACTGATTAAATAAACTAAAAATTACTACTCAATTCAACTGGTATTAAACTTTAACAATTTTTCAATATTTTTTTCTTCGTTTAATCGATTATTAAACATTCCCATACAACACACTTGCTGCCATGCACATTGCAGATACATCGCACCGTCCCATTCATATACCATCACTTTGCGCTGTAAATAGTACAGTCAGAAAAAAAAAAAAAAAAAGCCCCCCCCCCCTTTTACACACACACCTAAATTCGTCGTAAATTATCGTAGAAACATGCGGCTGGTAACGATCGATCTGTAATAACGTCTAGTTTATAATGATATAGTTAGATTTTGCTTAAGGGGTAGTCTACATATTAAAACAGGTATCAATTTCAATTTTCAATAGCAACTCCTATTTTAGATCTCATATTCGAATTTCTGAAATGAAAGTGGTTCCGGAAAAGTCCTATTTATATACTTTAAATCAATTCTTGATTGAGTTACAAGCGAAAATGTATGGTCCGTCTATACATTTCGAAAAAATAAATTATGATCTACTAAAGAATGTACATTATTCATTAATACTGGAAAAAAGTACAAAAATATTAATTATAAAATAAAAACAAGTAACGTACAGAACCAGGGCCTGATTAAGGGGGAAGCTCGCTCATACCGGAATATTTTTACAATTATTCTTTACTTCATGTTATAGAAATTCCACGCTTTGACGAGGAAATATTTTTTATAAAAAATGAACGGTGTAAAACAATCCAATTTACTCACCGTTATTAGACACCAGAATTCTTTTAAAATAATTTTTAATGAAAATTTTCTGTTTATTATAGGAGGAAAGTATTTGTTAAAAAATAACGGTGTAAGTATAAATAATGTGTCAAGAGCGAGCTTCCCCCTTAATCAGGCCCTGTACAGAACGCATTAAGTTTGCTTATGAATTAAAAATTTTTAAATAGTTTATTTTTAATAAACATGGAATAGTGTATTACGTTACTTCATACGTTAAAATTTAAATAGCCTAAGTGACATGAACTCCACAATGTTCAGTTACAAAAATCTAAATAGCAAGATAAAAGAATAACAGTACTAATGATAATAATAATAATACCGGCAAAAAAAAAAAGGTGTTTAATATATAAGAAAAAAAAAAACTATCTCCTTCTGTTGGGTATATTTTTATTTTATACAGTAAGCCCCGTATGAAAGTGTTACTATAAAGTTATACATTTAATTTGAGACGTACAAACCTACAATATACAAAAATGTAGATAACTAGATTTAAACAAAAATCTAAGAAACGATAATTAATATTCAATAAAAAGGAGATACTGTTCAAAAGTATTCTTATTTTGAGCAAGAAGTCACGCCTTTATACGTTTCTCTAAAACATCAAATTATTTAACAAATTCATGGTTAAATAACTGAAATTTTGTCATTAACAATCGAAACGGTAAATTTCATTCGTTTATATATACTAGAGTTCTATAAAGAGTCAAACAAAATAAAAGTAAGGAAACAAGAAACATTTTTTAAAGTAAAGTATTGTTTCAGAAAAAGTCATAGGGCGGGGTTTATTATTCATTTGGAATGCAATCAAAATTTCCAGCCTGCAAAGCGTTAATTTTACAAAAATAGGTTAATTTGTATCGTAAACATCGAAACCTTAAAAACAATCAAAAACAAAACAAAGCAAAGCAATAAAATAATTCAGTATTGGACTGAATTTGCATAAATTGCTCTAATAAAATATGTCGTCCCATATGACACGATTTCCTATTGCCCAGATAGAATATCCCACGTTATACAGTAGTCTACTGTACTTGAATTCTTAATTTTGAATGTGTAAGATCATTTTTCTAAACGAAGTAATACGACATATTACTTCGTTTAAATTCTTTTTCCATAATAAATGTGAATTTTACGTCGTGATTAGAATTGATAGAAAATAAATAATATTACACTTTGTTTCAATAATATGTTTTATAAAATAAACTAAAAAAAAAAAAAAAATCTACTATTTGATTCTGCATTACAAAACATTTAATAAAAATTTAATATATTTTATTATGCTACGCCATGCGATAAATTTTAAATAACATACAGCTTACAAACGATACAGTAAAAAAATGCGAAAATATCACAAGATTAAAACAGAAAATTCGTTTTAAAAAATCTTTAAAAAATTATTAAATATTAATTATTATAATTAAAAAAAGGGGGGATTATTGACTATGTATTGTTTTCTCAAACAATAAGCCTCGCCTTACCGCGTTTCCTAAAACATGATATTTAACTTGAGGTGTACAAACCCTACAGTATTCAAGCACAAAATAACAAGGACAACAGGGTTAAAATAGAATTTTAGCTGTGAGAAACTAGGAAAAGTTATTTAATATTTAAGAAGAAAGACTTAACATTTGAGGATCGGGTATGTTCCTATCTAGCAACGTAAGCCAAGCCTTTACACAATTTTCTAAAACTTTACATTATAATACAAAATTATTTTACATTGTATTTGAAATTAAATGATTTAAGTTTTGTCTTCAGCAATCAATGTAGTTAATGCCATTGAGATTTATGCATAACGGCGTCACATATACAGTCAAACACGAATATATAAACTAGATTTTTTTTTTTTTAATAGGGATTCAGTGATATAGAGGCGGGGCTTGTTTTCCTTTGGAATTCTTTCACAATCTCTCACCTGCATTGCCATAATTTTACAAAAATAAGCCAATTTGTATGATAAACATTGAAGTATTGCTTAGAAAACAATAAGAATAACATAAAGGTAAATTAAAATAGTTTTTCGTCAGAATATATACAGATATTTACTGACAGAAGATACAGATTACAACGAGTGACGGCCCCCTAACAGCAATAAAAAATAAAATAACACTGTAACTCGAAAAATAATATTAGGAATGAACTGTAAATTTGGAAACCCGTGTTTTTTATTATTCCTGTTCTATTCGTGCAAAAATTAATATAGGTCACAATTCATAATTTTTTCGAATATGAATTTATTCATAATTTTCATAATTCAAAAAATGTTTTTTATCAAAAGTATGCATAGAATATGTTTGGATCACTTCATTCTAACGCATAAAAATATAAATAAATAAATAAATAGAATTTGAATATAATAAATTTTTGAGAAGATATGAATTAATGTTTGTCACATTCATTTAACATTAGCATCCCCATACTTTGTCAGCTTATAACTCTGTGAAAAATTGAGCAAGATATATAAACTATACCATTTTCCGCGATGATTTGATCCAAATCATTCAAATAAATTATGAAAAATGTTGATTACCATTGAAAAAAAATGAATATGGCGTCAATTTTAATATGTAGACGGCACTTAAGCAAAATCTAACTATATCATTATAAACTAGACGTTGTTACAAATCGATTGGTACCAGCCGCATGTTTCTATGACAATTTACGGAAAAATTAGGTGGGAGGGGCTTTTTTTTTTTTTTTGCTGACTGTACATCGCTGAGATAGCGCTTTTGAATATTTTTCCAACTTCTTTTACCAAAACTAAATACAAAAACTGGCGTACAATCAACAGAAAGATATTAAAACTTCTTCACAGACCATAAATTTTAAGTCAGCACCAGTCTTGCTTTTGCCTCCAAAGCAGTAACAAGTGTTTTTTTTTTTGTTTTTTTTTTTTTGCACCTGATGAAGAAAGGCTACGTCCTTTCGAAACCAGTTGTGCTGACTTAAAATTTATGGTGTGTGAAGAAGTTTTAATATCTTTCTATTTTCAACTTCTTTTATTCAGTCAGGATGGTCTGAGAAAAATATCTCTCTGATATAGTGTTATTACCGCAAAGTCTCTTGCTTGCACCAATGCGATATCTATGCAATGTTGCATTTAATGTCGCAAATAGATAACATTCTCACGTTTGTATAGCATCGCTGATATGTAGATGGAGAAACGTGACGTACCTGCAGTCATATCAGTCTCGCACTGAGACGTCTTTTCCAAGTTCTAGGGATCAAACAGGACTGTATATGTTGTTAGATGGACTGTTTACTAGATAGCAACACTACTCCAAAATTTAACAAATGATGTTTCAGAGTAAGCTATATCTAGAATTCACTTTAAATTTTTTAGTAGGCAAGAGGCACCTTGCAGCTTTGATAATGCACTCGGGCAAAGTGTTTTCCACTGATGAAACGGCTGGGATATTATTTAACCTTGGTTGCGAGTTTTTACAGTTTATATCACTCTCGCCAAATTTAGTGATATTTTTATTCAATATCCACAACTGAATTTTAATTGTAACGGTTGCCTAATTACTTCGAAGATTGATGGTCAATTACATATGTCAAATATCGCTCCTCAAAATTGTTAGTGATTATTGAATAAAAAAATTTCTAAATCTGGCAACACTGTTCAGTGTTGCCAGACTTTGCGGCTTTTTTATTCAATAATCACCAATAATTTTGAGAAATGATATTTGATGTATATAATCCCCGAATCGAATTGTAAATAATGTGTATTATCTATATAAAATATCATTCTCAATATTATTGATGACAATTGAATAAAATAGTCGCAAAGTCTGGCAACGCTAACACTGTTTATAGTGCTGACTTAGAAAGTTATTTATTAATTAAATTACTTTTTTTTTTTTTTTTTTAGTCAGGTTAATATATGAATGATTTAAACAGAAAACTTCTCGAAAATTAAAAATGTTATTTTTTTTTTTTTTTTTTTTTTCTTTTTACATATTTAAGAACAGCTATATGTCTGATAACCATTTCTGAAATTTAGTAATTTTAACCACTTAACAGTTTGCTTTTTTTTTTTTTTTTTTTTTTTTTTAATGTTTTTGTTCTCACCACTAATATTGAATGATAATATTCATGTTATTTAATCGTCAAGTCATTGAATGAAAAATTATTAAAAAGAAAACCTTTTGGAAATATTGGTATTAATAAGTATAAACTGTGACAAAATTAGTGTCCGAGCGCTGTTCGGGCAAAACTATTAAAAGCTAAAATGGGTTTAGAAGAAAATATCTAGTGATCAATAAAGGGTTAAAAAACGTTAAAGTTGGAATCTATCGTTTAATATTTAAGAATATTAAATCCTGTATAAACATTACACCTTAAAAAATTATTTAAATTACATTATTCATTTTAATAATTATTTTTTTAAGACTAATACCTAACATAAAAGAAGAAAGAAAATTTTTGAAACCTATATTGTTGGAGAATTTTCTCAATTAAAAAGAAAATTGAAGTAGTTTTAAATTATGTAATACTTTAATTCTTAAACATTATTTTAGAAAATTTTTATCTAAAAAATTTCTCTCCTACAACAGCATAAATTAAGTGTTTTCCTTGGAAATTTTAATTCAGTCTAAGTAACATGCCTCTAATTAGAATATTCTAGAAAAAAGGAAATAAAATTAACTCTAATGGTTACAGTTAAGAGAGTGTTGGTAATTAGCATGGCAAATTTAAATTAAAGTAAAATTTTTCTTTTCGCTTAATAAATGAGTTTTCCATCTTGAAACTTGTCAAAGTAATTAAAAGTTTTAGAAAAACAAAATGTCTGATAGAAAAGGAACTGAAACAAATATGTTTTCTGTAATCAATATTTCATAACTTTATTTCTTTTATGAGCAATTTTTCTTTTTCAACTACAAGAAGAACTAGTACGGTGAGGCCATCACAAAACTTTCTTTTACACTTTCTTATACAAATTCACACAGTACAAATTATTAATCAAACTAATTATTTATTAAAATCATTTTCCATGATAAATGCAGACGATTTTCATTTCAGAAAAGTATAACATTACATGCTGAAAGAAAGACAATTTTGTGCACTGGTAACATCTGAGGTAATGCTCTCTTTCTCTGATTTTTTTTATTTTTATTTATTATTATTATTATTATTATTATTATTATTATTATATATACTATATATATACACACATACATATTTAAGTTGTCATAGATTTACAGTTCAACCATTCGTTTTAAAGGTTTTGACGATTTCTGTTGAAAGATGAAAGATACCCATATTGAAAACTTTGGAAACCCTGGCCGTGTTACCCTCCCCGCCCCCCCCCCCTCAGGGTGAGTAGCAATGTCACTACATATACAAAAAGGGGGGGGGGGAATCCCGGTTGGCTATTATTATTATTAAAAGTATAACTGAAATTCGTTTCACTTTGTCAGTCAGTTTGCGTTCGGAGCCTGTCGAGTTCAGACCATAAAGCTGAAGTTGTTTGTCTGAAGGATTGTAGTCTGTTTTCAACCTCAGGTATATATATATATATATATTAAGAAGTTTTAGCTTTATTTCGTAGAGATTGGTTGAGCAATCCTGAAAACTTTTGATCTTTCTGTAATTTTCTTAAATAAACTTCGTGATGTTTTAAAGGAGTGTTTTAATCGACTTTCACTATCAGGTGTAACAAGCAGACGATATCGATTAAATATTAAATATCTCGATAAGTATACAAAGAATTAAATTTTAAAAATATGTGTATTGAATACTTTTTAAAAAGCTCTCTGATAATGCAAAAATTGACAAACTCTCGTCACCTGCAGCAGGGGCTAGACTGGGGCAACTTCGAAATTTCATACGGGAATCCCTATTTTTATTAAACATTTGGACTCTCTATAAAATATCATACTAATTTGACTTGCATGTACCATTCCTCGTTTAAAAATGGCGCTATAATCAATAAAAACGGAATAGAAGCTTGAATGTTTGAAAATAGAAATATTTGAAGAATTACTCTTCGATTTAAAGGTATAGAAGAATAGTGGGAAATATGCAATAAACGTGAAAAACGGAATACCGTTGTATCTCACTTATGCGGGACTGCCACTGCAGCTTATCCGAATCGCATCAGTGATCTTTACTCTTTACTGGGCCTCAAACAACGGTAATTCACCTTGTGTCAGTGAGAAGCGTAAGTTTTGTGCAATACAAGTTATGTTTATAACACTTTCGCGACCGCATGCTTTAGTTTTTTTTTACAGTAAGGCCCGCCTGTGGGCGTTATTTTCCCAAGATACAACATTTCAAAACAAAATTTTCTATATTCACATTTATATTACAAATGGATGTACATTATAATTATACTCTTTCTAATCAAAGTATTTGCATCCATAGTATATTGATTGTACAAATATGAATACTGGGTACTTTCTTAAGAAATAAATAACATACAATTTGCGAAAGAAACGCCCACTGGCGGAGTTACAGATTTTCAAATGGCGTGAATCTACGTCAGCGGTCGCGAAAGTATTAAGATTCAGACTTTTTTTTTTAAATAAGTATTACGAATACCGTAATCTATTTACGAAGTAATAAAATGAAAAACCTAGAAAGCAAATTCATTGATTTTTGTACCAAGATATAAACTGGTGAAAGCCACCAGGAATTTTTCCTGGTGGTGAAAAACCTAGCACCATTTCCGGTTGGGGGGTCGAGTTGATTAGAAGTCGGATTCCTGTGAGCTCATTTCTACCAACAGGTGGCTGAAGTTGATTTAGTCTTAAGATGGCGATTCAGGTATTATGGAATACCAAAATTTCACTATTATTTGCGATTTTTGTAAAAATTGAATGTTTATAATTATTTCATAATTGTTTGCTTTCAATAATAATTTCAAAATAAAATGTTTACATTGCAATTATTCATGATTTTTTGTAAAAACACTACCATATTCCATATCAGCCTTTAAAAAAAATGGTTATTCTATTTTTCCTTTCATAACTATTCCATATTACCCACTAGGTAAATATTACCCAAAAATATTTTTTTTTTCCCTTAATTAAAAATTTTTCATGTGAACTCTATTTTTTGTAACGTAAATTTTTTAATATACATTAACAATACCTGAAAGTTTGCAATACTTGAATCCACAGTGATCCAAAGTGCTTCAATTTATTATGGTCAGTTCAAACAGAAATGTGTTGCATATTCATCTACTTTCCCTACCCTCATCGCCACCCTCTCTCTGTGTGTAAATATATATGTGTGTGTGTGTGTTTAAAAAACCAAAAAGCTAGCCTATGACAGTAAACCTAACCTGACCCTTCGTCTTTTTGGCGTGTGACGGAAAGCAACTAAAATATTAAATAAAAATTCTCGCTTTTTATTGTATATTTAGATACTGTACATTTAAAACTGACAGTTTTTAAAGCAAGTGCCCAGAATACGTACACAGCTCGATTGAAGTCTTGCTATTTTTCCAACAGAGTATCGCATGCGAAAAGATATGGAGTGGCTCGCTCAATCTTTTGCTTGAATGCCATGGGACTATATTCTTTGAAATAACATGAAATTTGTGCCGACTGAACGAAACAAAATACAATAGATAATTCTCGCCAAAGAATTAAATTATTCATCCCGACTTCGTTACAAATATCATAATTGCATTTTATCATGGAATAGGATATTGTTGGATCGAATGTGCTGTGCATTTTGGAAATTTTCTGTAAAAATTAAGTTTTACACACATAACATATAAATCTAAAATAAAAAGCGAGAATTTTCATTTAGGATTTTAAGTCACTCCCTACCTCACTTCCAGAAAGGTCAAATTTATCGTTATTACATAGCATTTACAAAACATATTAAACACACATTTAAAAAAAGAAAAGAAAAGAAAACGAAGAGGGCAGTTTTTACCTTTTTAGGTGTTCAACTGGAGAATTTGCAAATTCATGAAAGTTAAAACGGAAACACTATAAACACTTACAGTGCGATAGCGTTAACCGCACCTACTATAGAGGAATATTCTAAAGGTTAGGAGGGGTACCATGTTGATAGACAGATTGGAATTTAGTAAACATCCATTCCCTTATCGTTTAATTTCACTCGACCGCAAAGGTTATTAGCCTTATTTTAACACTGGACTCGTTTAATCAGAGCATGCGCAGAGATTCCCATGGCCGCAAGAAACGTTGTTGAGTAATACCAGTTTATTCATTCGGAATATAACAAAAAAAGTAAAACGGAAAAAAAAAAAAAAAAAAAAAAACGAAATCCTTAGCAGATCTCGAAATAAAATATTCACTTTTAAGCAAAAATTGAAGCTTTCATTTTTAAGCAAATTCTTTCTCGAATATTCATTTTTAAGAAAGAATCATGGCTTTCTCAACACTCTGATAAATGCTCCATCAAAGAAATTTATGTTTAATATATATACACTGCTCGACATTGAAAATACAACACCAAGAAGGAATGATAATAACGGAATGAAATTTGTTGGACACATACGTTATAGTAGGAAGAACAATTGATTAAAATTTCAGGAAATTTGGAGTAATATGTACTGAGAAAACAGTACATAAAGCAGCGACCTCTGTGAGCAATAACAGCACATATCTTCCTAGGTATTGAATCGAACAGCGATTGGATGACATATACGGGTGGGGCACTTCATGAAGTTTTAACACGATGCCACAATTCATCGATCGATGCTACTGGTGAGTGGTGGGGTCCAGTCGCTTTTCAATGATTAAACAGTCATTTTCATTGGTGTGAGATCAGGAGAACGCGCTGTCCAGAGCAACAGTCGAACACATTCTGTATCAAAGAAGGTCCGGACAATACAAACAACTTGCGGTCGTGCATTATCTTGCTTAGATTTTGCGCTACGGAGGCCTCGAATACAGGGCAGAGGGGCGGGCCTTAACTCATCAGAAATTTAGTGGCCGCTGTTCAGAGTGGCAGGAATACGAACATGAAGTAATCGAGACGTGTATCAGATGGGAACCCATAACATCATTCCAAATGATGGACAGTATGATGATGTCGAATCCCAGCTGGCAATGTGCATTATTCCTAATGCCGTTAAATACGGATAAGGCAATCTTGATGCTGTAAACAGGGTTGTGATTTGTCTGAAAAGTGACTTCACGCCATTCCTGCGTCCAGGATCCTCGTTGATCACACATTAATGGCGCCCATATCAGTGATGCAGTTTTGAGGGTAATCAGAATTTTGGTAGCCGATACTGAGTTACCACCTGGATTGATGGTATGTTGTACCATTGGATAAACGTTCCGGTCACCTCTTGTTTTCATTCCCGTCACTCTAAATACCAGCCATTACATTTCTGACGAGTTAAGGCCCATAGCTCTGCCCTATGTTCAAGGCCTCCGAAGCGCAATATTTAAGCAGGACAATGCACGACCGCAAGATGTGCATATTGTCTGGACCTTCATTGATGCCGAATGTGTTTGACTGTTGCTCTGGCCAGCGCGTTCTCCTGATCTCGCACCAATGAAAATGACTGTTTAATCGTTGAAAAGCGACTGGCCCCCACCACTCACCAGTAACTTCGATCGATGAATTGTGGCATCGTGTTAAAACTTCATGAAGTGCTCTACCCGTACATGTCATCCAATCACTGTTCGATTCAATACCTATGTGCTGTTATTGCTCACAGAGGTCGCTGCTTTATGTACTATTTTCTCAGTACATATTACTCCCAATTTCTTGAAATTTTAATCAATTGTTCTTCCTACTATAATGTATGTGTCCAATAAATTTCATTCCGTTATTATCATTTCTTCTTGGTGTTGCATTTTCAATGTCGAGCAGTGTACATATATATATATATACATATATATATATATATATATATATATATATATTCCCAGATGGATTAAATTAGTGATGCAGATAAATCAATGAATTGTGACCTAAGTAACGGTTCAGTATTTTTGCAATTTTACATTACAGAGCTTTCCAAAGTTGATTAACAATCAGTTTTTTGGTTTCATTATTTTGCTTATAATTCTTAAACTAATGATCATATGAACAAGAAATTTTTGTCGATGTGTGCATTATCAGATCCTTAAACGATTTTTATAAAACTTTAGCATCGGAAATAATTTGCAAATTGATATTAACACGTCTGTCTAATTTCTCTTAAATAATAATAATAATAATAATAATTAAAGAAAAGAAAAGAAAACAGTGATTTTAAAAAGGAAATCTAAATGAAATATGTATACTACTCTAAATGTATTTTAATTAGGCAAAGCTACACATGCTTCCAAATGTTAAATTACCAATTTATTATTATTATTATTATTATTATTCAATTTTCTTTCGCTTGCAAAATGAACTTTTTCAAAATTTACAGATATTTATAAATTTTTTAACCATAAATACCGCCAAAAAAATAAAAATGTCGAAAAATAATTTTCTAACGAACATCTGATCTAAATTCCATTTTCGTATGTATGTCTTGTTAAAAGTTATTCACAAACAAACAAAAAAAAAAAAAAAAAAAAAAAAAGGAAAGGAAAGGAAGGGAAAAGGAAAAGAAAAAAAAGGGGGGGATTAATTTAATATTTGAAAGTATATGTATTCTCACCTATCTGGTAAAGCGTCTTTAATACCGTTAGCATTTTAGTTTTAATTTCGAAAATATTTAAATTTTTCCTTTCTTCAAATTATAATTTAGACAAAAAACTGAGTTAATATCAGTTTAAAAATTATTACCTATGTTAAAACAATAATGAAGCAATCAATTATTACTTGATAAGGAACATACTAACCACGTGTTATGTTTATAAATTTCTTTGTTTAAAAGTTATGAGCAAAAGAACGGAAAACAGGTTGTTCCTTAACTTTTGAAAATTGGTGTAAATGGAAAGGTAAAAGAAGGGAGGAATTTTTTTTCTTAAGAACTTTCTAACTGTAGAATTAACTTCTTTTTCTGTATAAACACTAATAATAGGGTTGCCCTGGAATATTTCCTCGAGATTCATGGCGAAAGCGTCGTCCTTTTCTTCGCGAAAGTACACATAGTTTTGAAAATTTGGAATAAGAATTCGTAGCATGGGTTCAGAAGAACTTTTAAACCTCTTAACAACTCTCCAGATAGACTTATCCTTTGGGATGAGTGATTCAAGAAATTCGCTCCAGCTTTCGATACGTTTGCGAAATAAAAAAATTTTAATATCTTACTGAGATATATTGAGAACGATTTTGTCTTCAATTCTATGCGTACGCTGCTAAATTTTCCTAACCTAATTTTTGTTAGTGACGAAAATGCGGAAATGAGGGTCTAATTTATAAAATTCTGTAGCAGGTTTAGAAGTGGTAGCATAGTCAATAGCACTTTTAAGATAGGAAGTGATAGTATCAACCAGGAGGTTTATATAATTGGTGCTATTGACAAGGGAAAGATTGGGGAGGGGGGAGGACGTCATTAATGAAAGCGGTGAACAAAATTAAGTCAGCTTGTGATATAACCTGGGGAAAGGAGGAATCGCTGGAAGATGAATTTGGTTGGTTGGTTGGTTGGGTTTTACGTCGCACTAGTGCAGCGCAGATGGGCAATTGGCGACGGTCTGGGACACACCCCTAGAGGTGGTCCGGAGACATGCCATCACAATTTTGATCCTCCGCGGAAGGGATGACTCTCCCGCTTCGGTGACCCCCAGAGGTATAATTTTTGATGGGAACATGGAGGACTTTGCGGCCACGACAGATTTTACGTGCACCAGCCACCATTAGTGTACACGACGGTCTTTGGCCGGCTCGAGTACCGAACCCGCAATCTTCCAATTACGAGGCCGGCGCTCTACCGACTGGGCTACCGCGGCCCGAAGATGAATTTGGATATTAATTTTAGAGAGATTGTGATCGGAATTCAAGTCTGCAAGCGAAGCAATACTTTCGTCGAAAATAAATTCATGAAGAAAAACGCCAAGATGGTGTTTCTACTTAAGCCAGTATGGGGGGAGGGGGGGGTTGTCAGGAAAAATGATGCCCGCATCATTAGGAAGAATTCGCTCATGAATCGCCCTGCCATTCCAGACGGGGATGATGGGTGTAAAAATCAAATAGGAGAAAAGTATTAGCGTAGAAGAGATCTAAGATTTATGGCGATGTCACTCGCGCTCTCACTACAAGAAACATACACTGTGAAAAAAAAAGTCTTTAAGTGGAACCTGGAACCACGAGAGTGATGCCCGTGGAGTAGACAATGTTCAGAGTGGAAGTAGACACTTGATGGAAATATAAATTATTTTTGATGCAAAGAGCAGTACCTTTCATAACCATGGGACTATCAGGGTTTTTAAGGTTACTACTAATAACAGCATAATTTGGAATTTTAAGAGTCATATCAGGTCTGAGCTTAGATTCCTGTAAAAGAATAATATAGGGAACATACTCAACTATGAATTCCCTTAACGTCAGAATTTTACCAGAAATGCCATTGCAGTGCCAAGAAACGCTAAACAAATAACCGCGCTCGGATATTATGAGGCTGAATTTAGGGTGAGGGCATTAGCCAGAATTACAATTTTACTCGTCTCATCTCTGCAATTTTTCAGGACACTTCTAGGAATGAGAAATTTCCGCTCTATTTGCCACCATTACTTTAATGCCGAAATCTGGTGTTTCTACTGCAAGATGGTCCGATTAAATAGGCTAGAAATAGTTGTGTAAAAAGTGGTGGTAGCAATAAAGGCGGAGTTTTCTGCTCTGGTAGAATGCCCTGAAAAAAAGGCGAGGACTACGACCCCTGTCTCTAACTCATAATAATAAGTTATATTCACAGTAAATGCATGCTTGCCAACCATCTCATTATGAAGCGTAGTACTTTTAGTCACCGCCTTTTTTTTTTGTACACCAGTAATTTTTTAGAGTAATTTCATTCTTATTTAATCGTAACACTATTTGGAGAGAATTGCTCTAAATATAAAGTGGTGTGGGAAAAGGGGCGTTAACAAGTCTACGCTTATTAATGAGATGGTTGGCAGTCCTGGTAAATGTGATTGTTCAGCTTTAATTGAATATAAACATTATTGCACCTTGTCTTTCAATAATAGATTTTGTATACAAAAAACTTCTAAACACCAAATACTCAACATTTCTGCTTCAACAGAAAAATCATTCTTCTTTCACAAATAACCATTATTATAAGATAAAACTAATATTAAAGTCACATTAATTCTACAATTTCTTTAAGGCGTACAAACCGTAGAAAGTGATTTTCGTCTTTATTATTATTATTATTATTTTATTTATTTCATATTTATTTATTTATTTTATTTATTTTATTTATTTATTTATTTATTTATTTTAATAAAAATGAAATAGTTTATTAATTTATGTGTTAAACTTTAAATAGCTTGAGATGCACGAACCCCACAATATTCAAATACGGAAATACGGAGTCAAACGTGAATACACTAAATAGTTTTTTTAAGTATTGTTTCAGAAAAAGACAATAGGCGGGGCTCATTTCTTTTGGAATATAATCACACCACAATCTCCAGCCTGCAATGCGTTAGTTTTACAAAAATAAGTTAATTTGTATCATAAAAATCGGAACGTTACTAAGTAAACCATGAGTATCACAAAGAAAAAGAAAAAAGAAACTGTAAAACTTTTCTTGATTTTTTTTTTTTTTTTTTTACTTTCTGTTATAGATGCATAGTTGCCAAACTAATTCGGAGGCTTGTTAGTACCCGCCCTTTTTTCCACATCAGTCTTTTTTTAGAGTATTTTTCTTCTTAACACTTTCACGACCACTGACGTAGATTCACGTCATTTGGAAATCTATGACTCCACCAGTGGGCGTTCCTTTGAAATCTGTATGTTGCTATATTTCTTAAAAATATTCCCTTCATTCATATTTATACAGCCAAAATACTAGGGATACAAATACTTTCATTGGAAAGATTATAATTATTATGTATATTCATGTGTAATATAAATATATAAACAGAAAACCTTATTCTGAAATAATGTAGCTTGAAAGAAATGTAGCTTAAAGTAGCTTGCGGTCGCGACAGTGTTCGCATGTTTTTGTCTTTTTGACAGTTAGTCCCGCCTGTGGGCGTTATTTTTGTATATTACATTATTTTAAATCAATATTTACCATATTCATAATTGTAGTATAAATGGATATACTCTTTCTAATCAAAGTATTTGTATCAATGATATATTGATTGTATAAATGTGAATATTGGGTGTATTGTTAAGCAATAATGCAACCTATGTAATCTGCAGAAACGCCCACTGGCAAAGTTAGAAATTTTCAAATGACGTGAATTCACGTGAGAGATCGCGAAAGTGTTAAGAATATTCCCAATATAAATATTTTTACAATCAAAATACTATTGATGCAAATACTTTAGTTAGAAAGTGTATAATTATAACGTATATTCATTTTATACATAAATATGGATACAGAAAACTTTGTTCTGAAATAATGTAGCTTAAAAGAATAACGCCCACAGGCGGAACATTCTTTCACAGAGACAAAAACATACGGTCGCGAAAGTGCTAACATATGCAGAAATAAATTTAGAAACGTAAACATTTAAAAATCTGAAATTTAAATAAAAATATATATGTAAATTGAACAATTTGGATTGTATCAAGAAAAAATAAATAAAACACTGACATATCAAGTTATGAACTGAAATGAGAACTAAATTATTAAGATAAAGAAATAAATTAACACAATATAATAATTATTTACGCATGTAGATATTAGTCACTAAAAAATATGCAATATGTAAAAATATATACATACAAACCTGGAGAAAAACGTCAATTAGCATTCAGTATAGGTTAAACATGTTAAATATTCATACAATAAAAACTTTTTCCTGAAATTAATAAATTCAAGTTGTTTGAAAAGTTTTCTTCATTATCCAGTCCAAATTTTCCAGAGTTCATTCCTTTAAAAATAAATAAAGAGAGCAAATGAATAGGTTCTAAAATCCTAATTAATTTTCCGCAATATTGTTAGAGCCTGCCTTTCTTTTCACACCAGTCTTTTTTAAGAGTTCTTTTCCTTTTCATTTAATCGTAAATACATTTGGAAAGAATTACTTCGAAATTTAAGATGTGTGAAAAAAGGGGAGGGGGACTAACTACACTACCGAATATTAATTAAGCGGTTGGCGTCTATGCAAATGTATAGGCAATGGGAGGGGCTGGTCTGACTTCATGAAATTTTCAGCTGAATTTACTTATTTGATTTAGTGGTTAACTTATTTACTTTGTGTCCGGAAATTTGAAAGTCTGGGCCAAAGCTTAATGTTTCGATTCTATTTGATATGATTTTAGTTTTTACTGTGTTTTTGATTCCCCAGAAAGAATTTTAAATTTTTTATCACAGAAATATGACAGAATTTGACCTGAAAGTATCATGCTCTCATCCTTATAAGCCATACGATTCATTGCTGTCCATCTGTTTTCCTAATTTTTTGACGAAAATGATTGTTTTCTCTATTAAAAATGTGACTTAAGTATGTGACCTAGTTTTATATACCCTTGCGTATAATGGTATCACAGAATAAGGGAAAAAAATATTTAAAAAAAATAATAATAATAATATAAGATACGAATGGCAAACTTAAAAATAATTTAGCATATGAAGAAATAAATATAAAAATGAGAAACATTTAAAAATTTGGAGGAAAAAAGAACTTTAAAATTAATCAGTTCGGATTATATAAACAAAAAAATTAAAACACTGAAATTTCAAATTACTGACTCAAATGAGGACTAAATTATTAAGATTAAAAAATAAATAAATAAAAATAAAAATAACACAATTAAAAAAATATATTTATGCATGTATATATTAATAACTGAAAATTATGCAGGCATGCCAGTATTTAAAAATATAACCACAAAAACTTTTTAGAAAATGTCAATTAGTATTCAGTTTGAGTAAAAAAATAAATTAAAAATTCATACAATAAAAATCTTTCTGTTAAAATTTAAAAAAATTAAGTCGTTTGAAAATTTTAATCTGGCAATCTAGCTTTAAGCTCCCAGATTCCAGAGTTTAATCCATTAAAAATATGTAAAGAGAGCAGCTGCATAGGCAGTGGTAGGGACCAGAGAATAACTCTAAAAATTAATTGGTATAAGAAAAGGGGCGGTATTAACAGTGCTACGGAATATTTATTAGGATGTTGGCATCCATGGCTAAGCAGATATTTAAAAATAATAATAATATGAATAAAGTGATTCATTTCTTTATTATAAAATCACATTATAACATTTGTTTAAATATAAATATGTATATATATATATTATTATAAAAAACATGAATTTTAACAATAACTGTCCCGATTTTTTATTTAATTTATTTATTTATTTATTTATTTTTGTTAAAGTTTCTTTATAAAAAATTTACAAATTTATGAAAAAAATACATACCCTCTCCTCTCAATAAATTTTTAGGTCAATTTTAAAGTTTCTGTTATTTTAATTCAATCTATATATATTTAAAAAAAAGAGAAAAAGAACATGGTGTTTTAAGAATTGGTTTATTATTTAAAATAAAAATGAAATAAATTAAGAAATTTAAAGGGTTTTTTTTTTTTTTTTTCCGTTTAACGATTTTTGATAGTAGGTCAAACTGTATTTTTCTATTATTTTACATATTGTTTAAATAGTAAAATTTAGGTGAATCTACTGTTCCATAATTCTGTATGTGCTTAACCAGTATATCAGTATGTTCTTACATCAAAAAAAAATAATGATAAAATAAAAAAAAAATACTTTTTTGAAAATTACTTAAATTTATTGATTTATCTTAAACTAACCGGGAAACACTCCTATAATGTAATAACTGAAATCAATTAATTGATGTTCATTTGAAAGTCACATAATCTAATGTGACTTTCGACGCGTAAACTGTTTGTTTTGGGAGCCTAATATCCAGAAATTTATATTTAAGTTTTATAAAAAATGTAGCAATTTGTAAGAAGTGGGAGGAGTCCGGCTGAAACCTTTCAGAACCATGACTTTTAGCAATTTTTAGAATCTACATTAGCGAATTTTCAGACGTTACATTTCGATAGATTGCGTCTCAAAGATGAAATAGGCAACTGATTTATGCATCAAAGAACACGTTTGTCTGTGCTCTTTCGATTTCTGCTTGTTTTGGATTTAATTCATTATTTCAGTACAGCATGGTGTTATCGATTAAGGCGTGGTTGCACCGATCATTAGCGAACTTTTAGAATTTATAATTCGAAAACAATCTGAAAAGGGCAATTGTTTTATGCGTCGAAAAGCACCTTTATATATGCTTTTTCGATTGATGCTTGCTTGGAATTTTATTATTATTGCAGTAAGGTACGGTTTCCAGGTAAGATTATTTTAATTTTTTATGCTTAAAGATAAGTAAAGTAACGGATAAGTAAAGTACTGATAAACTATGCTAGTTTATCCGTAATGGCTTTAAGCCCCGCCTTCTCTTCACACCAGAATAGTTGTAGAGCAACTGTCTACTTATTTAATCATGAGAACATATTGCTAAATATTACTCTACAACTATTCTGGTGTGATAAAAAGGCGTGACCTAATACCATTTCGGTTACACTAGAACAGTTAGCAGGTCTAAGTAAAGTACGTCTGAATAAAATTATTCGACTTTCTTCTCCAAATATATTGGTTAAAGTACGTTTCACACAAAAAATTATGTTTTCAGAAGTGAGATTGTTTAACACTACCTACTCATAGTTGCCAATATTTTAATTTATACTTCCCAGGGTCATTTTTAGCCCCGCCTCTATTTCGCACCACTTTATTTATAGAATATTTTTCTCCAGTATATAACTAAAATAAAACAAGAGAAAAATACTCTTAAAAAATAAATGGTACGAATTAACAGAGCTGCCAACCTAATCCAGCAAATTGTTAGTACCGCCCCTTTTTCTACACCACTTAATTTTTAAAGTAATTTTCTTCAAATATGTTTGCGATGAACTAAGAAAAAAAATATTCTAAAAAATGACTGGTGTATAAAAAGGGGCGGTACTAGCAATTTGCTGGATTAGGTTGGCAGCTCTGGATTGAAGGCGGGGCTAAAAATGCTTCGGAATAAATTAAAATGTTGGCATCTCTGCGTATTAATATTCTATAAGTTTGTATACTACGTCTGCACAGAAGATAAAATAGAAAAAATAACATAAAAAAAAATGACCTTATTAAAGTGAATTAACTCTCAAGAAAATAGTGACATTTTATTTATCTTTTCAGCCTATCACTTAAAAAGACATCGTCTTTCTCTAGCAAAAATTTTATTTCTATGTAAACAATAAAGATTCTCTTGTGATAAAATAGTTTTCTGATAAAGAATTATTTAATATATATCAGAGCTCGAAGTCTCCACCTTTTTTTTTTTTTTTTTTTTTTTTTCAGGACACTTTCAAAGGGGAGAAATTTCTGCACACGAACTTCGCTACTTTCTAGCTTTAAAATTATCGAACAAAATTGTAAGAAAAAAAAAAAAAAAAAAAAAAGGAAATCATCAGTTGTTAATATGACGCAAATATAAAAAATTAACTTCCCCTTGCACACTTACAGATACTTTGCAAGAACTAAAGTAATACTCCGCCCTTTTTATACATTATTTTTATCATCAACAACTGTCTTTCAAAAAACAAATAATGAATTATTCCATAGATAATCGTTATTATATGCAAAAGAGTACTCATAATTGCAATGCAGAGAACATAGGTAAGACTTGATTAACACGTTTCTCATACATATGCTAAAAACAAAGAATTATTTCATTTACAATTCTGTTTATAAATTTTATTACTTTACTTATATTTATGTATAGTAATTTTGTATACTTTGAAATTTATTTTATTTTTAAATTAAATTAATTTAATATAATATAATTCCATTTGTCCGCGTATTCAAATTAAATTAATTTTTTTTTCCCTTACTTTACAATTATTTTAATTTTGATTGTAAACTTTTTTTTTTTTTTCTAATTCTTTTTCTGCATTGTTTTGAAATACGGAATAAAGATATTTATGATTTTAAAATGGTGATTCAAGAGCATATGTTAGGAATGTGTAATGCATGCACATGTAAGGAAAACCTTCAAAAAGAGTTCTTTATTTTCATTATTTTTTTCCTAACATGTAAATGAAAATAGAAAAGTCATGTATATTCTAAGCAAATCTACAAGTAGACTTTTTTTTTTTTTTTTCTTTTTCAGATATGAGCTGAAAGCTTTGTCAGTATAAATTGGCTATTTATAGTTTGAACCACTTTTCCTTTCTTTCTTATTTATTTATTTATTTTATTATTGTCTTTACACCTATGATTATTAAGCATAGTAATAGAATAAAATAAATTATACATTTCACACCAATAAAATATTTTATTTAAACTTTTCCGTGTATAAATAAGTTTGGCGTGGTATGGTAATACGAAGGGCATGATGATTAATTCAAGGAGAATAATATGATAACCAGTGATATCAACTGGCACCAGATCTGACCCTTCTTAAGCGAGCAATTCTCTTTATTATGGACTTTATTCTGTTCCTTTCAAATTATGTCTTTTGCCGCACGTCACCTTGAATGGAGAAGAACGTACTACATTATTCAGTTATAGTTCGTTCAAAGTTAAATTCTATTACAAACAGCATTTTAATTTTGTTCTTTCCTTTTTAAATTATGTTTAATTCAGTTAATCCAAAATATTCTGCATTATCAGTATCAATATGCTTAATTTTCGAACATAGGTATGTAAGGAAAGCATCGTGGGTGTATTTAAACGTTTTGATATCTCCTGAGTTCGTTTTGGCTATTTTTACAATGGTGTATGAATGCATGCCTGTCAATCATCGCATTATGAAGTGTAAAATTTTTAATATCCGCCTTTTTTTTTTTTTTTTTTCACTCCAGTCAATTTTTAGAGTTACATACCTGCCAACATCCTAATTATGAACCTGAAGATTTTTAGAACACTCCCCTTTTTCCACACCAGTATATTTTTACAGAATTTTTCGTCTTATTTAATCTTAATTAAATTTGGAGAAAATTACTCTAAAAATATATTGGTGTAGAAAAATGGGCGTGCAGGTTTATAATTAGGTTTTGGCAAGTATGGAGTAATTTTATTCTTATTTAATCGTAGCAATATTTGGAGAGAATTACGCTAAAAATAAAGTGGTGTCGGAAAAGGGGTGTTAATAATTTTACACTTATTAATGAGGTG
>CAWVNO010002409.1:0-79000 GCA_963930645.1 Salticus scenicus | reverse complement strand
ATACACATATTAAAATCATTTTAAAAATATTGTGCAGCATTTATCGTCAGTCCAGTTCATCTTACACAGAAGTTTAAATAAAATACAAAATAAGATATAAAATTTTAATATGAAAATAAATAATGCAAGAGGCGTTGATTCTAAAAAAAATAAATAAATAAATAAATAAAAAATAAAAAGAACTTTAGGAGGTAAAACTGTAAAGAAATATGATATAAAGATGGTAAAATTACCAAATCGAAATAAACGTTTCAGTTAATTAAAATGTTAATGTTACTTTTTAATAATCCATGTGTATATGAAGGTTACGATGGTGGTGTGAAGTTAAGCCCAATTATCTAGGCATGGTATCAAATACTGGATGCTCGTAGGTGCAATTATTATTATTATTATTATTACGACTAAGGACTATTAGTTTCAATCTGGGATTTTTGCGATGTCATTTTTCGATAGTTGGACATTTATCGAAATCTAAAATTTATCGAAAATATAATAGAATAATTTGAAAGCGATATTATAATTTGAAGAAAAAAAAAAAAAAAAAAAAAAAAAAAAGCTAATAGTCCTCCGGCCTAAACTAAATTCTGCCTTTGCCATAATTTCATCTAAATCTTTTTTTTTTTTTTTTTTAAGAAAAAGAAAATTAATAATAATCAGTATCGAAACAAACACTACCAAAAAAGTTTCTTTTTCTTTTTCTTTTTTTTTTAATAATTTTGAATTAGGAAATAAAAAGTGCGCGTGCAAAATGAAATAAAAAGAAGTAAAAGAATTAATTTAATGATTTAATTTTTATCTAAAACAAGATCGCGTGCTATCTTAAAAAGTAGATGTAAAATTTAAAGTTTATGTGGTGCGAGTGTCAGCTATAAAAATTGTTTTAAGAAATAGAATAGAATAAAGAAAGCAACGATGTTGGTTGCATTTTATTATATAGTTTGAATTTTTGAATTTTATAGAAGTAATATCTACCGTAGGAATAATTTCCTATGTTAAAGCTATAGGGAATTTTTATGCGAGCACAAGCGATATGTAAATAATAAATAAAATGTTTTTTATTAAAGAAGTTGTCAAACAGAATAAGTAGCGTTTCCTCAATAGATTGAGAAATAGCTGTCATTTGAGAACTATCTAATATTTAATCAGGTTTTTTAATATATGCTTACATTTTGCTAAATAAACTTTGTTCTAAAAGCCATACTTTATTATTATTATTATTATTTTTCACTTTATTATTTTTTTCTTTTAAATCTCTTATATTTAATAAGAATATCTAAAATAATAATAATAATAATAATAAAATGCTGCACAAAAAATAAAATAAAATAATAATGAATAAATAAAATAATAATAAAATGCTGAGTGTTATATCGTTGTTCAATCGAAAAACTGTCACTATAAAATTTCTGAAGGTAAAAATCTATTTTACTAGCTTAATAAAGAACTAAGTTTATTAAAATATTTAATAATAATTATTACAGAAGTAAGCATATATACAAACAAATTTTCATTCTATGATATTGACCACGAACACAAATTACAGATCGAAATGTGCTTGGATATTATTTTACTATTTTCATCTCCAGGACATCCTAAAAATTTCCTGTTCTGTATATATATATTTTAAATGCCACTTAATATTATTTCGAACATACGATGCGACTGCAAACATCCATTATACATTCAATATTCGAAATCGTTCTATCACGTAAACCACAATACTGAGAAATATATCAATATCAATGAGTGAACATTAGGCAGACGAATTTATTGCTCTCGTGATCAAAGTTGATATACCAATATTTCAGAACCAATAGTAGAACTTCCCACCGACCACGTGAACACGGCTGCTGATCGTAGGAGAGAGAAGTAGGTATGATGATATTTGATAAACACATGTTGAAGCTTGCATGTTATTGGCCAGTAGATATCGATACTTTTAAATATACCAATATCTTTGAACCAGTAGCAGGAAATGAGCTAAAACAAGAAAGTAGATACATTGCGGTAACTTAGTTTTCGTAATAAAAGAGGACGGTCGTGTGTTTTTGGTTGGGGTTGTGTTTTTCTACTTCAGTCAGTGAGTAATAGGAGATAGGAGGAAAGAAGAAAAGTGTTATTTGTGTGTAAGTTATTCGGCGCACTTTTTGTTCGGGGTTTGTTGGATGGCACTGTGATGCGTGGTATCGGGGATGGAGAAGCAGAATTTGAAGGTACTGTAAGATTAGCGTTCAACGTTCTTTATCGGCATATCGATCGATTGCGCAGTGCGCACTAAGAAATATCGTTAGAGGGATATATCGACAGAGCAAGATATTAAATATTGTTAACGCGATATTAAAAAAAATATCGATACTTGGGTGTATATTGATAAATAATCCAGCCCTAGTGGACATGGTGGAACATGTCACCGCAATCCGCGTGGCACCCGCAAGGCTCGCCGGTGCCCCAGTCTGCTGAGTTGAAACCGGCGTTTCCTACCTACTCACGTTTTGAGGTTTCCTGATTACAAAAGTCAAGTTTTTTAAAGTTTGATTATTGTCTGAGTCTCTTAGAGTAACTTAAAAACGAATAAGTTCAGGATATCCAAAAGTTGTATTTTTAAATTAATATAAATTTGTTCCTGGATATGTTTGATCAAGACTGATAAGTTTCAAGGAATGTTGCATGTGAAAGATCTCTGAATAATTTTAAGTGAATTCTTAATTTTAATAACATATTTAAATTCTATATAAATGTAGGTGCAGTAATGAAACGGGTGGTTGAGTCGGGCGGTAGCTCCGCCTCCCACAGAACTAATTATCATATAAAACTCTTCCGAAGTTTAGTTTGAATTATTTTAACATAAGTTTACATAACAGTAATCGTTATGTTACCTCTTAATTTCCAACCTGTATTTATAGTATTAAATTTCAGAGTAAGAGAAAGTCGTCTGAGTGACACACCAGATCATTTTTTTTTTTTTAAGGGGAAAAGAAAAGTAAATATAAAGAACGACATTGCTTTTGTTTTATTTTATTATTATTATTTATTTATTTATATATTTATTTATTTATTTATTTATTATTATTATTATTTTAATAGTGTAGCACAATATTTTACCGAAAAAGGTGAATAGTGTCGAGATATTCTGAATATTTGATGTGTATAACAGTTAATATAATTTGTTATATGGTATATTATTTATTTTCGGAAAATATTAATGTTCCAAAACCACAGATTATCCAAATTATTTAACACAAGCATCAAATACACTGCAAAGACTAAAAATATTTTAATAGCGAAATGATATTGAAGGACTAATAATGTACCGGTTTCATTTGTTTTGATTTTAACAACATCATTAAAATGCAGGTCAAACTGATACATTTGTATAATAAAACGTATTGGTTTTAAAGTTATATATATATTTTATTCCATGTACTGTTTTTAATTAAAGCCGATTAAATTTTATACATTTAATGGATGGATAAAAAATTCAGTTTTTCAATTTTTCAAAATTGTACTAAAGGCTCTAAAAGGTCTGAACTGGATGGTTAAAAAAAAAAAAAAAAAAAAAAAAAATCTATAAAATACACGATTATGCACTGTAAAAAATTTCTGTAAATTTAATGTCAATATTTATCCAGAGTCTCTGTAAATTTACAGTAGTTCTTAAGTAAAAGTGACTAATCGAGTTTCTCAATCTTTATTCTGTATTTTTACCTAATTTTATCATTTAAGTTTTTAATTAAAGTTAAAAATGACTGTTTCTACTTTAGAAAAAGCATTCTAAGTCACAAATATATTCTCACCAATAATTAATTAAATTAGTATTAGTTATTAAAAGGATTTTCTTAAATCATTTTTTTAACATCTCCGTTTATTTTTCTCTGTAATTTTACGTAAGACTTAATATAATAGATTACATAGAGTTTTCTGTTGAAATTTTAACAGTGTGTAAGAGAGTGAAATAATTAATCAGTATCTTTCATCAAGCAAAACCTCGTAGGCAATAGCTTTCAATCTGCACTCATGCAAGCATTTATTGCGATACATAAAGTCTTTAAAATTTTATGTTAAGAAATTAAATATAAAATCAATATTTTGCGCCATACGAAAACATTCACATAAAATTTATTCATCCTTTCAAAAGTTTTACTTGAAGTGCAAAACGTTATCTTTAACGGTATTTAACAAATAGAATACGAAAACTTTTTTTTTTTTTTTTTTCAGGATTTTTCTTTTAAAAAAATGCAAAACATACAAGATTCACTCAATATCAGTATTATAAATTAGATCTAAATATTAAACATATTGTCATTTTTCTCTTTAATATGGAATAAACGCTACTGGCATTTTTAAACAGTTGAAGGTAAAGTCAACTTCATTTAAGCATTCCTTTTTAAATTTTACTTAGACTTAAAATTTTTTAAAGAAATATTTTGCGTAAATAGTCACAAAATTTATACTAAGAATATTTAACTAGTTCTTTTAAATATAAAATAAACAAATCGTTGACATTTACTTTTACTAGCTTTCTTTCTGAAATTTTGATTTTTCTAAATTGTTCCCCGTATCCTATTCAAATGAAACAAAGCTTTTTTTCTTTTCACTTTAATGTCAAAGTTTAACATTTGATATTTCGTTTTACTTCACAGTGATTAGAATGTTTAGAAAAGATAAAAGTAAGAGAAATAGAGAGAATATTCCAGTCTATTTATTTAAATGAGATTAAAAATTTGTAATTTGTCTCTTATTTAAAAAATACATTCTGATAAACTACTTATTTCAGCTTAATTCATAATTCAAAATAAATACTACATTGAAAAGATATTTTTTTAAATATTATACGTTTTGTACTGTAACTTCGACTTTCAAGTTTTGAGCTATAAAAATATAGTTAATTAGTTATATAGGATTGAACTTTAAGTCCAACAAGAGCATATTTTTTTCATTCCGAAAATGATAACACGTTCTTAAAATAATAATAATAATTAATTAATTAATTAATTAATTAATTAAAAAACAAATAAATAAATAAATAAACATTTATTCTTTTTTCTGTGTAGAAAACTGTGTCTATGTAATAGAGTTCGAAAGAATGACAGTAGAATCGACGAAGTATAAACAAAACAGATACTACCATGTTAATAAAAATATATTCAACTATTAGTTTTTTATTTATGTCATGCAACCAACCACTCCCTTGTACAGTTTCACTCCCTGAGTCAACCTTCATGCCACTGTGAGCGGGAGAAGGTGTTTTGGCGGTTAGTGGAGCTTTAACCTTTGGCGCATCCGAGTTAACCATTAAATGCATGAATATTTTCCCCAAAAAATTGTATTTAGCTGTAAGAAACCTTTATTATGCTGGAAACGCAACGAAAGAAAAATAGAAACAGATTTATTTTCTATGTTACGTGCTAATTTATATGTTTATACATAGATTAAATAATGGAAACTTTCCCAAAGACTACCAAAAATCATTTATTTACATGTTGCAGAAATGTTACACTACGTTCATTCTTCTGCTTTATTTGTTTTAACAACATGACTGAGCACATATGTGTTCACACGTATATATAACCTCATTGTATATATTCATATCTGTTATTTATAATAATAATGAAAGAGTAAAAAAAAAAAAAAAATCATAATAGAGAATTTGTTTCAAGAATCTACACTCGTTCATCAGAATTTATAATAACAAAATAATAATCATTTATCGTTCATGATAATTATAAATCTCTGAATAACGTAAAAAATAAAATAATGACATTTATATAAAGCATATGAAATAAAATGTTCTAGTTTATTTACCTTTTTTTTTTTTTTTTTTTTTTTTAGAATTTACCACATTTTCTCACATTATTCTTTTTATTCATATTTATGTATTTCAAAAATTATCTATTTAAAAGACAATTATTTCGACAGAAACTTGAAAATAGTAGCTAGAGTTTCGAATACATTTTTTAAATCTTCAATATGTATAAATCAATAGAATATGAGAAACACTATATCCTAAGATTTCATTTTCAAAATGAATTCTCGTTTAAATAAGAAAATATTGTGTATTTTCAAATAGGAGCGATATCAAATATCAAATATCATATTCTATATTTTGCCATGTATGAAGGAGGTTTCAATTTCAAATTCGTATCTTATTTTCAGATTGTTCAGCCTAATATTTTATAACAAAAATGTTTCTTTCAGAAGTTTCAATATAGAAACCATCTGCGTTATTGACTATTTCCCATTATTTACATGGCAAGAAAGTATAAAATGCAATCATAAAATGCATTTTACAATAATAATTGTTATTAAAAGAACAATTTTGATTTTATTTTTCTAATTTCAAACAATGAATTTGTGTTTTAATTTAATTATAGAAACATATTTTTCTAAACCATTATTCTGCAATAATGATATTTCACATAAACATACTAAATTCTTTACTTGCAAAACATGAAAATTAAACTTTACTAAGTTAGTATTAGAAAATGAATAAAAAATATTATTATTGAATTAAGGGAAATGTCAATATGCGTAACCTATTAATATAGTTAATTACGATAAATGCGTTAAGATTAACTTAAAAAAAAAAAAAAAAAAAAAGAAAAAAAAAAGCGGAAATAACCTACATTTTTTTTTCCTAGTAACTTAATTCACTTTATACAGAAAGCCGAAAATGGGATATTTATTGTGAGAGAGTTACTCACATATTATTTAAATACATCTTATTTTATTTTAAATTATTAATTACCCTTTTTTTGGTTTTTAGACGAAGGGGAGAAATATGAAATACAGTTACTCTCATACTATTTAAATTTATTTAGTTTCATTTGAAATTATTAATACCTAATTATCATTTAAAATGAATACCTTTTTGAATAAATAAATTTAAATCATCCTCAATTAAAAGGTAATAAATTATTCTAAATTAATTTTTATATAATCAATGTTTTATGCATACGAATTTTGAATTTCAATATTAAGAAATAAATAAATGAACATTCCTTTTGTATAACTTAGTCAATAGTCTGCAGACAAAAATATCTGATATAAAAATTATTTTTGTGTAGATTAAACTTTTCCTTTTTATCACAGTTGTAATTCATATAAAAAGCCTTTATTTATTAATTATTTAAAAATGCAGATTTGATTTCTTTTTTGGGGAAACAAAATTCACAGAAGCAATAAGTTGGTTGCTTTTCATAATATTTATTCCTTATTTGGTAACAAAAAAATAATCAAAAATATCGAAAGATTTACTTTTTTTTTTACTCCTCTTCCTTATTAGGGAAACGTAATCTATATTTAGACCATAATTTAATCGGAAACCTAATTGCAGATGATTTCTTTTGGCATATTTGGCGCTGTTATCTCAAATTCAATTCCTGGCAAATATTAAGAAACGAAATATTTTCTCTAATTCATCGTAATGTTAATTTAAATTTTTGCCGTTAAATAGAAATTAAACAAATCTGAGTGTGGTCAAATTGGCGTTAATTTTGTACTTGTGCTCAAAAAAAAAAAAAAAAAAAAAAAAGAGAGAGAAAAGAAAGAAATCAAGATTTTAATCAGAACTGCTCCAAACACTGATATAGTGAAAACGTAATTTTCGTTGCTCTCTCTCTCCCTCTCTGTCTCTCTTTTCTCTGGCAGTCCCAGGACATAATGTACTATTTTGATATTTATACAACTATGACACTTATATCCTGTTGTTCAACTCTTTTGATTGCTATAAAAAAAAAACTATTTTTGTCTTACCATTCTGATGTTAACGTTTCTTCACAGCCAGTTTAAAATTTTTGATCCTGATCTATTCTATTCTGCTGGTAATTTCATCCGGTAAGACCGATACAATATTTTTATTGATGGAAATTAAGTTTTTCTTTTTTCCTTTCTGATCTGTTTATTTTGGAATTATCTGTTAATAGATATACACTGTAAAAAATTTCTGTAAAAATAAAGCACTTTTTTTAACATAAATACAGCAGCATAAGTTGCTGTATATTTTTACAGTTAGTTCTGTAAGAATAATTGAAGTCTGGTTACTTAACATTGTGCTTTAAATCGGTATAAAATTTTTTCCAGAAGCCTTTTGGTGCATATGACATGATGTATCAACCAATCAGTGCTGGTGGTAACATTATCTGTTTTTGTAAAAAAAAAAAAAAAAAAGTAATTATGATCCCAACGGCGCGATTGACAAAGTGAAACACCTCTAGAAAAGGTGATTGTGAGTGTGAATCGCGGGATATCAATGACCGTTTTCTCCGCATGGAAAAAATAAGTAAAGTAAATTATATGTGTAAAAAAATAAATAAGTTGCTTAGTGTTGTGGATTACTCCCTGCACGCATGTGTAATAATTCCAGAAAATATTTTTAAAGCATACTGTGAAAATTACAGCGCACGTGAGTAAAAATCGCAGCAAATTTATTTTACTGCACATTGTAAAAATACAGCACAGTGAGTAGGCAATACTTTTACCAGCACACTGTGCTGTAATCTACCACAGAAAATTTTTACAGTGTACAGGGTAGCCATAATTAAACTTGGCCTTTTCAGTGCATATATATAGTGTGTATATATACAATTAAAAGGATGCGTTAAAAGGTTCTGCAAAATAAATTAATAAATAAATAACCGCTGGGGACCATACATCAAAATTCAAAAAAACTATTTTTGTCTTATCATTCAGAAGCCAGGGTGTCTTCACAGCTAGTTTGAATTGAAATTTTAGAACCTGAACTATTCTATTCTGCGGCTAATTTCGTCCGGTAAGATGAATACAATATTTTTATTGACGGAAATTACGTTTTAATATTGTTGCCGAATCCGACTTTCTTTTTCTCCATTCTGATTTGTTTATTTTGGCATAATCTGTTAATAGATATACAGGGTACCCATGATTAAACTTGGACTATTCAGCGTTCTCTGTAGCTATAGATAAGATGCAGATCGAGTCAAAAATGTGTATATAGACAATTAAAAGGTTGCATTCAAAGATTCTGCAAAATAAATAAATTAAAAAAAAAAAAAAAAACGCTGGGAGCCATGCATTAGAACTCAAACATGCTACAAATTTCAATACAAACATTTTTATGTATTATTACAGGATTTTTTGTTTCTATAGATACTACTTAGCAGTAGGATGGTTCGAAAAAAACTTTTTTTTTAAATTTCAGATCGCTATAGTGCGCAAATGTTGCCATTGGTATAGACATGAAAAAAGCACTAATTATTATTTTTTTATTAATTTGTCTTCCGGTCGCGCAATGCCATCGAAGTTAGCAAAAAATTGTGAAAAACCTTAATATTTCATAATTTTTTAAGCACGCCAGATGGTTTTAATTGCGTTCCTATACCATGAATTAACTACTAAAAGTATGTAAAATCAATATATATGCACTTGTTATACATTTGTTTCATATCTTCCGGTCGCGCAACATAGTACAAAATGAATAAAATTAGTAGATTTTTCAAAACTTCAAAGTTTGACTGTTTAGTACATTTTAATCATACGACTTCTAGAAATGTTATAGTTTAATTCTATTACTATAATATATTTAAAATCCAAGCATTGTAGATAAACATGGCTATAAGATAGACGTGGCGTACGTGACGAATGCCAGCGATGCGCGCGCAGCACAGCCAGTCACAGCCATTATCGTTTCCCACTATTTCCTTCTGTCTGATTATGCCGCTAGCTCAAATCAGTACTAGATTGTGTTGTACTTAAGTCCTTATTTTTCAGTCTACTTTTGCGTTCAGTGTTTGCACTTGAATACGACTGTTATTGATACAATAGATGTGCCAAAGAAAGTTGGTATAGGTACAAAACATAGAAAAGATTTTAAGTTCCCTATCTTTGGTCACCCACGAGACTTGTTACACAACAAGCTTCCTACTCATGAAGATGTCCTTCGCTGATGCTTTCAACAGAGATTCAACCTAGCTGTGACAATAAACAACAAGAGTGTATCTTTTTCAAGAGAAGCCTCAACAGTGGCAAAGAAAATTATCGGTTTATATGACAAAGCCTCGATCCCAGAGTCATCCAGCTAATTAGTTCTTACTACGAATCATACAGTAAACTCAGAAAGTCGTTTCATCGTGACAAAGATAAACCAGCATTCAAACTTAAACTTGACAATTGGAAGAAGAAAGGATGCTCTCTTTTTGATATCGCGGTGTGTAAACGTGTAATTGTTGCTAATGGCTGTTCATGTAAGAAATCTCCAGATACATGAGTATGTCCTCTAAGTGTGAACTGCATTTGTGAAAGAAGAAAAAATATTCCACCTTTCGAATTAAGGTTTATGTACTTGCTAATTTATACGCCGCGACACCAAAAAGAGAGCATGCTTTCCCCTTGAAATTGTCAAGTTTAAGTTTGAATGCTGGTTTATCTTTGTAAGGATGAAACGACTTTTTGAGTTTACTGTATGATTAGTAGTAAGAACTAATTAGCTAGATGACTGTGTACTCCGTAACACTTGGGATCGAGGCTTTGTCATATAAACCGATAATTTTCTTTGTTACTGTTGAGGCTACTCTTGAAAAAGATACACTCTTGTTGTTTATTGTCACAGCTAGGTTGAATCTCTGTTGAAAGCAGCAGCGAAGGACATTTTCATGAGTAGAAAGCTTGTTGTGCAACAAGTCTCGTGAGCGACCAAAAATAGGGCACTCAAAATCTTTTCTAGTTATTAGTACCTATACCAACTTTCATTGGTACATCCATTGTATCAATAACTGTCGTATTTAAGTACAAACACTGAACGCAAAAGTAGAATACGGACTTAAGCACAACACAATCTAGTACTAACTAGAGCTAGATCGGCATGAGCAGAATGAAGAAAATAGCGGGAAACGATAATGACTGCGACTGGCAGCGCTGGCATTCGTCACGCACGCCACGCCTATCTTATAGCCATGTTTATCTTATATGTTTGGATTTTAAATATATTATTGTAATAGAATTAAACTATAGCATCTCTAAAAGTCGTATGATTAAAATGTTCAAAACAGTCAAACTTTAAAATTTTGAAAAAACTACTAATTTTGCTCATTTTGTACTATGTTGCGTGACCGTAAGATATGAAACAAATGTATGAAAAGTGCATATATATTGACTTTACATACTTTAAGCAGTTAATTCATGGTATAGGAACGCAATTAAAACGATCTGGCGTGCTTAAAAAAATTATGAAAAATTAAGGTTTTTCACATTTTTTTTGCTAACTTTGATGGCATTGCGCGACCGGAAGACAAATTTATTAAAAAATAATAAGTAGTGCTTTTTTCATGTCTATACCAATGGCAACTTTTGTGCACTATAGCGATCAGTAATTTAAAAAAAAAAAAAGTTTTTTTCGAACCACCCTACTTAGCAGTATGATGCATATTTTCAATATATGTCTCATTTATAAGTTGTAAAATCTGCATCCGATGAACAATGTGTTTAACACAAGACCGAAGCTGATCGCCAGTGATCTGCTGCACATGCACCGTTACGCGGTTATTCAAGTCAGACAAAGTTATAGCCTTTTCATGCTAAATAAAACTCTTTCAATGACTCCATAACTAAAAAGAGCACGTGTTAAGATGGGCACGTGGAGAACGTGTCAGCCAAGGAGTGAAAATAAACGGCTGTTCACTCTGCCATCTGTAATATGTTTCTGTAAAAAACGTTTCAAAATATATGAATAACAATTTTAAGTGTCCTACGATTAGAAAATGTTAAAATAGACCCACAGTTATTCATTTCATACCATTTTAAGAATTTTGTCTGCAATATACCTCTTAGCGGAAATTTATAAAATCAATTAATAAATTTTATTTTATTTATTTATTTAATTGTACACTTTTTTAGTGCATCCTTTGAACTGTCCATATACACATTTTCGACTTAATCAACATTTTAGTTGCAGTTACGTAGTGCTCTGAATAGGCCAAGATTAAGCATGACCACCTTGCATACCTGTTAGAATATAGTAGTCGATTATATGTGATGCTGTTAAAATGAGTTTTATTGCTATTTAAAGACTAACAGCTCTTGTGTGAGCATGAAAGATTAAAAAAAAAATGACATTAAAATTAACATAAATATTTAGTGTTAATTACCGTAAAACTTAGTGTTATTACAATTTCCAATAATTATATAACGGAAATTAATAAGCAATTTGTTATTATTTTTTTTTTTCGGAATCACAGAAATATTCTATGCTCCATAAGTTAACACATTCTACATCTTAAATCCAGTTTTACATAGTTACTATTGCCATACATAAGTTAATATTTTATGCTGTGACATTCATTATTTTAAGACAGACTTTTTAATAAATTTCGCTATTAGACTCTTCACTGCATATGTCCGATGTAAAATGAATTGCCAAATTAATGGTCAGAAAAAAATGACATTTCGCAAGGAAAAAAAAATTAGAAATTAAATTTTCCTCTAGTACACAAAAAATGCGTTGCTACACTACCTCAGATAATTCAGAAGTCTTTCGAAGAGAAATATGCAGCGATGTTTCGCATAAGACGGCCTGAAAGGCCTTCGTCTAGTTTGTAAAACTAAGCTTACGAAGCCTACGAAAAAAAAAAAAAAAAAAAAAAACTATTATCCTAAGCTCAAGACCATCGTCACATAACTGTGGAAGATTGGCGTAAAATAATGTAAGTCAATGATCCGGGGTTCGAGTCCCGGTTCAGGCATTATTTTCACTCAGTCGGAAAAATAAAAAAATTTCAATAAATATGATTTTCTTCCACAGTTGATTGTGTGATTTTATTAAAAATTGTATTTCATTCTCCCATTGTTTAATGGTGTTTTCCATTTCCTGCGGCTTATTTCTGTTTAGCTATCTAAATGATAGACCATATTGTTTCTGCCTAAAAGGTTGTCTGAGCGAGTAATGCTGACCGGGATGTCGGCCTGTATAGCTCAATTGGTAGAGCCTTGAACTTGTAAGTCAAAGATCCGGGTTCGAGTCCCGGTCCAGGCATTATTTTCACTCAGTCGGAAAAACAAAAAAATTTCAATAAATATATTCTGTCTTTATAAACTACTTTCCACAGGCAAAACATTTATCGTTTTCATAAAAATGTGTCACACAAATACGTCATAAGATGTTCACATTATCTTTTTTTTTTCACAAGAGAAAATTAAACATATTTGAATAAAATGTCTAATATCTACAGTTATGTAATAAAGTTTGATTAGAACCTATGATGAAGTTTCCATAATTAAAGAATAAGTAAAATATTATTATATAAACTTGCGCATCTTACTAATTGAAACAAATTAGCAGCTAAATTAAAAGTAAAAAAATAAGCAATCTGTTATTTAAGAAAAATATGCAATTAATTCAAATTTTTATTTTTTTACGTTTTCTTACACACACACACACACACATGCACGCACACACATATCTATATCTATATATATATATATTTGAACATCCCATTGAAAAGCAAAACCAACTAGAAAATCATATTTAAACATAAAATTCAAGAATAAAACAAGTCAACAAAAACTTAACAAAATTAATAAACAAACTAAAACCAAATAGAGCACGAGAAACATCTTTAACATAGTCCAGAACTAAAAATGAAACGGAGCAGTGCAGGGTTAAACTAGTTCTAATCATGCAACGTTCCCCTCAACTGTCAAGACCAAATGAAAAAAAAAACTCATGAAACCAATTCTCTAAACCATCCTTTCTTTCCAACAACATTTTCAACTCAGTACTCCTTTTAAACTGATTCACGGATTGGTATGTCATACTTTTTACTAAACCTCTATGGAAACCCTGCGCTATGCTCTGACGACACCAATCCACCATATCTTCAAACATCTCTTCTAAGTCTGAATTTAATCTAGCTATACGTACTAAACCATTTCTAAATACGTTCTTTTTAACTGAAATATGTACGTTAGATGTAAAATGCATTAGCTTTATTGTTTTAAAATGAGTCTTTTCTTTTGTCATAAATTCTAGTTACCAAATTATCATTCTCTATTTTTTTGTTTACGTCCAAATAATTTATATTTTTACAATTTGTGGAAGAGGGTTCTAACTTTAAATTCTTAGGGTAGTACTGAAAGTCAATATATGTATTTTCACCATTTTACCTTACCAATACAAGGTCATCGATATATCTACAACAAAATGTATCTGTGTTTAAATTATTGTTCTTTTCATGAATATGTAAGTAAATATCAGCTAGTATAGAGCTGCAACTCCCCCCATTGGGATTCCGAAAATTTGTTTGTATACTTTATTTCCCTCATACAGATAATTCTCTTGAACGACAAACTTAAACAAATTAATGAAGAAATCTTTATCACTTTCTTTATTACAATATTTATCATAAAACCCTATAACTTTTTTCTTTTAAATCTTTTAAATCAATAGTATTATAAAGGTCTGCAAAATCGTAAGCATTTCTTCTTACGTAAGCATTTCATTCTTCATATATATATATATATATATATATATGAAGATAGAGTTTTTTTTTTTTTTTTTTTTTTTTTTTTTTTTTTGTCAAATTTACGAAACTGAATTTTTGTTATATTTACAGGTTTTGAGGATATTTGATTGTGAAAATCATGTTTTTATTGTTTTGTTTGCGAGTGTATTTGTATGCACGTGCGTGTGTCTAAATATCTGCTTTTGTGCTGTTATCTGCATATCTCATGAACAATTAAAATTAGAATATCCAAGCTCGATATTTCAAATCTGTATGATATATGGATGAAATATTTCACCTCTATGGGCGGCATTTATGCTAAGTGTAGTTTAATATATATAGGCTACACGAAACCAAACAAAATAATCATAAATTACGTATATGCATAAAAGCATCTTTCGTGTAGAATATCGTACGAAAATCATTCACAATTATATACAGGGCTACTCAAAAGAACTAGAAAATAATTTGGGTATGCCTGGAAATTGTTGGAAATTCATTTCAGGTTGTACTGTGTAGTATTAATGCACGACTATATTGAAGTATGCAATGTTGTGCACATAATTTAAAGAAAACAACCAGGTCTACCAATAATTAAGCAAAACATTCTTTTTTATTGAATGCAATTGGAGGAAGTGCTTTACTTTATTTTACCATGACCAGGAATTTTAACAGGAATAAATATTAATTTCTTATACTCTTATGGTAAATGAAGTGTTTTTTAAAGTCAGGTTTTTAGCGTTGTTTTACGTATAATTACACTTTTTGAGGTACCCTGAATACTCAAAATAATATTTTTAAGTTTAATTTTTGTGTACGCCTGTTATCAACCTTACGTAAAAATCAAATATTTGCAGGCAATTCAAATGTTATATTTTGAAGTCCGTATGAAATTGCTACTGTGGTGCAGGTGAAAGCTGCCTGGATAATTTGGAATAGACATTTGAGTTTAAGAATAGCCTTGAATTCTATATAAATATAGGTACTATATTAAAACGGGTTTTGGGGAAGCGGTAGCCCCATCAGATGGGATTATGAATTAAATAGAACTGTTCTTATACCAAGTTTCAAGTCTTTTGAACGTAGATTTATACACAGTACTTGTTAACTTACCCATTAATTTGCAATCTGTCCTTATAATATTAAAATTCTGGGTAAGAGAAAGTCGTGTGAGTGTCACGCCAGATTATTTAGTTTTATCTTCTTATTCTAAATTTGCAGACATGTGATTAATGCTTTTTTAATAATATTTATATGAAATAATGCCATTTTTAACATTGTCCAATAAAGTGAATAAATATTAATATGTTTATGACGTCGTATACCCGTTTGTCGATTTTCTCTGTTAGACTGTCCCTGCTTCATCTTTCCTTAATTATTTCAAACAATTATGCTTTGTTTCAGATTTTCTTTTTAGTATATTTCGATTAATAAAGATTCATACAGCACTGGCGATTCTTAAACAAGAACACTCATATATTGCTGTGAATAAGAATTTTTTTTTTAATGTGTATATATTAGCATCTTTTTACTGTATTAAAAATAATTAAGTTATACATGCTTTTGAGTCGAACACAAACATGTTTCATATAGTAAATATTATGAACGGTATTAATAAATGTGTACAAAGTTACACATATTAATTCTAACGCAATATACTTGTCAGCGAAAATTCGGAAAATAGTGGATACACCTTCATTTGTGGTATGTGCTTATTTCTTTATGTTCCAAAGTTGAATGCACAGTATTTTTCCCTATGTAATATGTAGACAGTGTAACGAAAAAAAAAATGTCGAATCCTTTACTTTTATTTGACATACTTGATAGCAATGCTTTATAATGTATATTATACACATTAGTATAAAAATTTTGAAGTTGTTCTACCGGTATAAAGCATATTAATTTTCATAAATACATGTAGGTAGTTATCAATTATTTTCGTATATTTTATATCCATAAAAGAAAGTGTACGTAATTGATCCCAAACATTTACGCTGACACCTAACTTGATCTATATGCAACATTACTTCCTTAAAACAATGTATGTTTTAAACATTACAAGTCTTACTATATTATAAAATATGTTTAATATAGACATCTGAATTTCATATTTTGTTAAGTCATTTGATTTTCAATAGGAAACAAAATTGCCGTTATCATTAATTATTTTAAAACATTATACTAATTTGCAACAAATATCGAAATATTAATTAATTTTCTAATACAGGTTTCCTTGCAGTACACGTATATTACTTTCTTTTTTCTTTTTTTTTTTTTACGGGAACTTTTCTTTTTTGAAAGCATCGCTGAACTATGTTTCATGTAAAAGCCTATATTTCCATTTAATATTTATACATTAAACTATATTATGTTTGCTTAATATAATATATATTTAGTCAACAATTGTTATGGTTTTTGATTTATTTTTTACAGATTCAAATCTTTAAATTGCAGTTTCTGAGTTTGCATTTTTCTATGAATTCATGATCTTCAAAATGTTAAAACATCTGCAGATATTTGAAAAAAGACATTTTTTTTTAAATAAATAAATAAATAAATAAATAAATATACTAAAACCTACTTAAAAGAAATAGTTATGAGTTTTTCAATATAATTAAAGGAAAAAATATTAAAAATGAAAATAAAACAATTTTTTTTTCAGACTTTTACATTGACATGAACTTTTTAATTTTTTTCTCAAAAATTAATTAATAAATTTCAAAACAAATCCCTAATTCCTATAAGTAGGTTCTATTAAACATCTCAAAAATATTGTTTTTGCTTAAATATGAGAAGATGTTTTAACTTTTTGAAGATCATGGTTTCATGAAAAAATGCAAACAGTGAAAACGCAGTTTAACGATTTCATATCTGTACAAAATGTATCAAAATCCATACGAATAATTGTCTGGATATAAATTTTATTGAAAAAACCAAATATAGTTCAATTTATAAATATTAAATGGAAGTATAAGCCTTTATATGAAACCTAATTTAGCGATGCTTTCAAAGGTATGCCTATATTCCTGGAGTATACAATCAGCCTAAAATTTCACATCTTAACACCATAAAAATCTAATGCACAAAATGTATATATTTAGTGCAAGATTTGTTATAATTCATTTTATTAAAACATTTTTTAAACTAACAAAACTCACAAATTTAACGTAAAGAATTATTTACTAAAAATTTACTACATTTGAGATAACTTCGTTCAAATTTCATGTACGACAAACGGAAATACGATTTTTATTTTCTCTATTCAATAAAGTTAAAATAATTTAAAGAAAAGAGAAAACTATTACTTATTTACGGTGAAATATAAACAAAAATGCATATGCAACTACCATGAACTTTAAAATAAAAAATAATACATGTTACAAATTAAAAATATTTTCAGTCATTCACGGAAACCAAAACGTTACTGAAAAAATTCGAAATTTATTTTAAAAGAATTTGTTTCTAGCTTATTTTTGATCTGAATTATTTTCTTTGGTTATTTTGCCACATCAGAGGATTCTTTTCTTTATTCCTCTGAAAGACTCTAAATGAAATTTCAATTTCTTTTTAAATTCCAGTAATTCTCTATTATCTGCGACAGGAAAATGAAAATATAAGGAAGTTTTGTCTAACTTCGTAACAAATATTGTTCAAATATTTAAAGTAAAGTTTGTCAAAAGGATTTATTTTACATTAAATGGAATTAAAATGTATCTTGTGTCATGTCCTTTGCTTTCATATTTTGTACTGTTAAAGAACAAATAGCTAAGTTTATAGGATATGGCATTGGGAATTATAAAATGTTCACAAATCTCCTGGAGCATAACAAAAAATTTCAATATGTTCTCAATAACATTATATATATATATATATATATATATATATATATATATATATATATATATACACATATATACATATATATGTACTATATGTACATATATATACCAGGTGACCCATAAGTCTGTACACATTTTAAAAATTCATAAACATTGAAAGAATCGGTAGAATTCAACACGGTTTGCGAAAAAGTTATCCTCGTAAAAAGGAATTTTTTTTTTTTTTTTTTTTTTTTTTTTTTAAATAAAGAAAAAAATAATAGTTGATATTTTCGTTGACAGAGGGAGCTGGATGATGGATGTGTAACGTAAAATATACAAATCAGTTCTTTAAATTGCATAGTTTTACGATTAACGCAGCTTATTTTTTTTTTTTTTTTGCCTCCTACTTTCCAAGACATGAAGTTTTAATTGCGATGCTGACTTGCTGGTATTGGTGAAGATATTTTGCTTCAAGTAAGAACTGCGGACTGAATCAGTGTTGTAACTCGTTTGCAAACTGTAACTTTGGTGATGGTGGACATATAGGATTTATACGCCTGTAAACATTTACATGCAAATGAATACGGTTTTTCACGAACATGCGTGATTGACTCAAGTACAGGGTCCTCTATCGACGAAAATTTCAACCATTATTTTTTTTTTCTTCGAAAAAAAAAAATAAATAAATAAATAAATAAAAAAAAAATAATAAATAAATAAATAAATCCCCCTTTACGAAAATAATTTTTTCGAAAGCGGCGTTTAATTCTATCAGTTCCTTCATTTTTGTGAATGTCTACGGACTTATGGGACACCCGATACAGTCGGTAACAAAAGTATCCGAACACTAGCGTAAATTCCTATGTAAAATAGAAGAGTAAATACTGCTTTGTTAAATAAATCCTTGTCGAATCATGTTCTTAGACTGACTAAGAACATGATTCGATTCATGACAAGGATTTATTTAACAAAACAGTATTAACTCTACTTTTTTTTATATATATAATTGTAACTATATTATTTGTTTAAAATATTTAACATAAATAACTGAAAATTGTCTTTACAAATTAAAAGTGTATTATTGAATAAGTCGTGTTAAGTTTAGATTTTTTTTAAAGTTGTGTAAGTACAGAAATGTAAATTTGTAAAAATGAAAATTTTGTATTTCTTATTAATGTGTCTGATTTTTATGGGGAGATCATTTTTATATATTCAAATGATGCACCATTTTTTCTTATGAATGAATTATATGACGGGAAAAATATTTTACTTTAATAATATTTTCATTTGATATATTAATATATATGCTTCAGAAGAGAAAAATACCAAACACATTCACACACACACACGTGTGTGTGTGTATATATATATATATATATAGGTAGATAAATAGATAGATATACATATATATGGGTCATTCTCAGATAATGGTAAATATTGGTTTCAGAAAAAAACAATAATAAAATTGTTTTAATTCCTGATTTTTTTACATTAATGCAATTATCCATGTCTGTTGTAGAGGAAAAAATTACCAGCAGAGATCGTTTGCCTTAATTACAGATTAATTAATTTTTTAATTTCCATTGCAACATGGTAATGACATTTGTGAACATGGTAATGACAGACAGAACCACAGAAATGACCAATGGCGAAATAATTACACATTTATTTATGCATAGCTGTATTTATCATTCTAATTTGTAACAGAAAAATTAAAATGTCTAGACGATATATAGTGGTGAGATTTTTTGGAATAATTTTCACTATACGAATCCTATAGCTGTCTGTTTTAACAGGCGACATAAAGTGATTTACACTTTACTGCCCAGCAGTCATTACCATGTTCCTAGACATCATTACCATGTTCCTAGATATCATTACCATGTTTTCAAAACACCTTGGTAATGACTTTTTTAATGTTAAGCCTATTTATGGCTAAATTATAGCAATTAAAAGCTAATGCAATATTCATTCTGTATGTGGTCCCAGAGACCTTTATAAATCATTCAGTAAATTTACATTTATTAATTGTGTATTTCCGTAGTAATGGACTTTGTAATGACACACAATAAGTACACTGACTATAATTTTAGAACAAAAACAGCAAAATGAAATAATTTGTATTTACTTAAACTAAAAAAACCTTGTCTGCTTGTAAGGGCATGAAACACTTTACTTTTGACAGGTTGATAATTATGACAGCACCATCTAGTAGTGAGGTACTGAAAAAAAACTTACACACCTTGGTAATGACAATTGCCCTTAGGGACAAATTTTAAATAAGAATAATTAATAGATTTCTTTTTTTTATGCCTAAAATTCCAAAGATATTAAAAGTAGAAAAGTGAAATATACCTAGCAAATTGTTAGCTTTGTTTAATTTTTTTTCAATTCTTTAAAATAAAGGTTCAAATAAAAAGTTTGGAGTTTGGGACAAGCCTTGGTACAAGCCCCATTTACAACTTTAAAATTTTTTTAAATATTGAAATTTTACTTTTTTTGGTTTTCAAATTACTGCACAGTGTAGTGCGTGAAAAGAATTGTTGAAAAAAATTTTTAATTTTCATAGTTGACTTGTTCAAGTAACATTTTTTAGCCAAGGACACAAAATTTACCATTACGTGAGAATGACCCATATATGTGCGTGTGTGCGCGCGTTATTTGTGTGGTAAGTTTAATCACGAGTTTTTTCCTTACAAAAAGTTTTTCAATTTGTTAAATAGAATGCTTAATAATATTTACAAACATGAAAGTAGTTTTATAATCATTAATAATAGTCCAAGTTTAGATTGCATTAATACTGACATTTCTACGATATACTCTATTAACACGTATGATTTTGAAAAATTATTTTGAAGTATTCCACTTTATTATGATTTGTTATAAAATTGCGCGACAAAATTAGTTCAATTATAGACAGGGAATGAAATTTATGACATAATTTACATAAATTTTAAATTTTTGAAGATGCTTTTGATAATACTTTATACTTTTGAAAATACTTACGTATATATATATATATATATATATATATATATATACAAATGAAAGGAATTTCTATGGGAAATTGTTTTTCAAATGGTTGACAATACATTTTTATATTTTCATCTGAAAATTTTAGCTAGTACTGATGTAAAATTCTTCAGGTATATTGATGATCTTATAGTGTTTAATTGTCGTAATTTTTTAAAAGATTTTTTATATTATTTATCCTAAGGATTTAATTTTAAAACAAACTAATAATGAAGGTTTAATTTCTTTTTTAGATTTCTGAATTAGTTAATGAGTCTTGTATTAATCTTAATGGCAAAAGGTTACATTTCCTTTTTAAGGTTATAAGTTTAAGTAGTTAAATTATAATGTAGAAGTGTTAAAATTTTGAAAAACTTTTCATTTCAGCAAATTGATAAGACTAAAAGAACATGCAACAATTGCGATAGTCATGAAGCTACGTTTCACAATTTGTCCAACACCGGAAAATCACATGGATATACGTTTTATGTTACCACTGATATCCGTAATTGTTAATATACTGTATTTGTTTTCCCCAATTTTTTTGGTGTTTGTGTTTTATTCGTGTATTTTTGTAGATTTTGATAAGCGTTTTTTACAAGCTTTTTATAAATTTTTATATTTCTATGTATTATTATGTAATTTTACGTATGTATTTTTCACCTAAATAATTTTTCATTTGGCATTTAGAGCTGCAGTAGTTATTTTCTTTTTCTCTTAGTAACATGCAGAGGGCCAGGCTACTTCTTGTCTTTGATAGTAGCTATTGAAACATCTTACTATTTTTCAACTCAATATATTTTTTTAAAGGGTTTTAAATTAAAGGTATTAGAAATTGAATTTAAGAATCATTTCACTAAATATGTTAAATAATATTTTTTAGCATGAAAAAACAATTAATTACAATAAAGCTATAGAACATCTTAATTACTTTTTGAGGATTCAATAACTGTTATACGCGGCGTCTATTATCAATATTATTTTTATTTTTATTATTATGATGATTACAATTTTAATTTTGTGTATATTTTCTTTCTTTCGATTTCTTCTTCTTCTTCTTCTTTCTTTTCTTTTCTTTTTTTTTTTTTTTTTAATATGTAAAATTATAATTTTTTTTTTTATCCTTCTAGATTTTCAAGGGTATCATGGCTATAACCAAAAGATATTCTGAAAATTGTAATGTGACTGTAAGCAATACATACAAAAACAATAAAATTTCACTATATTGTGCGATATTTTAACTAAATATTATTGTAAATAATTAGATGAAAACATCCTCCATTCTTTTTCCATTGAAAATCTAAAATATTCACCTTGCATTGTTCCCGGATGTTCCACACAATATACCTTTTTTTTTTTTTTTTTTCAGTTTAAAACTTTGGAATTGCGAAATGTTAGAAGTTTGGAAAATTTAATTAGCATTAACAACTATAGCAAGCGCTTTATGCATAGATAGAAAAAACAGTTACGCAATATTTTGAAATATGGGAGTTGGCAGAACAATTTAAAGGTAAATTCTCTCAAGTTTACAGAATTTGTTTAGAGTGTAAATAAGGTTAAACATTTCGATCTAAAATGTAGTGAAAGAATGCTTTATTTACAGCGGATATGAAAGGCATTATTTTTTAAAATAAATTTGAGAACGAACTATTAATTAATATGATTATATTTAAAGGAAACTATTAAATTATGGGATTTTTAGACATTTAGTTATTTCTTATATTTATATATCTCTATATATTAAAAAAAAGTAACTGTCGCTGGCGTAAATTTTTTTGGTCTGCGACAGCAGTTTCTCACGGAGGGCAGGGTTCTCTGCGTCATGAGATATATCAGTGTATTCCGACTGCTTCAAGGAAAGTATTTCAGCTGCTTAGAAACTTCTATCATCTAAATTATCGAAGTTATTAACTAAAAACATCGGATTTATGAAGGTACTCGATTTGCCACCGTACAAAATGTTTCTATTATTACGTTTTTTCTCTGTCTCTGACGTCACTTTCCTCGGGAAAATTTAAATGTGATCAATGGTGTAAATAAGAAAAAGTGAAAAATTGTCATCTTTGAGATGCTCGAGAGAAGAAAAAAAATATTTAGAATAGTGAAACATGTGAAAATTACCGATATTCTTAAAATATTAAGTAAAAATTTAATAAAGATGAAATGAAAATTAGTTTATATTTTTATTTTATTTTATATTATTATTTTACATTATTAAGTTTATGCTATTAGATTACTTTTTATTTTAACGTTAAAAAGCACGTTTTAAGACGTTTAAAAAACGTTTTATTTTAACGTTTAGCGAAAAAAGACTCAGTAATGAATATCATGATTAGGTTAAATAACTCTTAATATAGAGTTAGAGGTTCACCCCAGAAATTTGTAAAAGGAAATTTACGGGAAGAAAATTTGTATTAGTTTATATTTAAAGATTTAGTTTTCTTTTAACTCAAAACAAATTTAAAAGGATAGATCTTTACTATGAAAAATTTAGCGATTTTTAAAATTTAGAAAGGAAGAAGCTCGTAAATTTTTCGCCAAGGTACGCAACCACAATAGCCATTTTAATTCTAGCCATATCTTAAATATAGAGATAAATTATAAAATGGTTCAATAACAATGATAATAATAATAAAATCCGCAACATATGTTTGTTTTTTAAGCATTGATATAAAACTTTGCAGAAAACAGAATTTAAGTTAATACGACAGGACATTTTGTTTTCTCTGTCTATTTTTCCATATAAAACATGCAGTAACTGCATTGCTAAAATATTTTAATTACAGCTGATATAAGACGTCACTGGCAGATTTTAAAATTTTCATTTATTTTGACGATGACTTAAATTATCTATCGCAATTATGCATGTCAAGATTTTCGCGAGAAACGTCGAAGTTACTTTGGTGCCAAATTTCGAATTTCGGCAAGAGGTTAAACTGTACCATTGCTTTAGCACGATTTTTTTTTTTTTTTTTCGATTTTATTTTAAATATTTTTTAACTTAATACAAGACGGGGGAAAAAAGAAGAACATTTTTTATTTGGTCTAAATGTACAAAATGTCTCCAGGTAAAATATTATCCATTTTTCATTCTGTTTATTATTAGAAAGAAATTGGCTAAAGTAATTTTTCCTATACCATTGATGTCTCTATAAATTAAATTAAATTAAATTATCCAGTATCATTATATTTCATTCGCCACGCACTTTTTCTTTTCGAAATTCAATATTACATAATATATATATATGAAAAAAAAATCACTGTGTAATCAGTTCACATCCAGAAGATTTGTAGCCAACAAATATTCAGAAGTCATCATCAACACAAATTCAGGAGATATCACCAACAACTATTAATAAATAATAATTATTCAGAAGATATCGCCAACAAGTATTCAGGAGCCATTATCAATACTTATTCAGAAAATATTATCAACAAATATCCAAAAGCCACTAAATTTATGAATAATAATGGTCTGTCTCGAATACTTCAAACCGGCAATACGTTTTTACAATACAATCAAGGATGAATTTTTCACTTATCACTAGGTTTCGAAAAATGTGATTTTTTTTTTTTTTTTTTTTTTAATTAGTATTTTATATAGTTTAAGAAATTAAATGGTAAAATCAGATATTGGCGGGCATCTTTGCAACTTCAAAGTGTTATACAATAAATGGCGACAGTGCAAAATCGCTATCTGAAAGAAATTATCCTGTCATGCTGCTACTACTACTACTAATGAAATGTTTAAAATATTTGTATTAATCGCATAAGATATTTATTTTCAAACGTATCTGACTAAATCATATTCTAGAAAAAATGCACTTTAAAAAGTTGCATCTTTACTGTTGTAAGCACCATTTTAAATCTAGCTGTACGTTGGAAATAAATGCAGAGTGATATATATTGTCCTAAATTAACTAAAGAAATTCAATAGTAAAATATATAGGCATTAGAAAAAATAAGTTCATACTTTATTTAATAAAGCAATAATACCCAAAAAATTCATCGTCAAACAGTGACAAAAATTTAAGAAGTGGATCATATACTAAAGCTGTAATGCTAAATGGTTTAGATGTTAAGAATTTCTCTCTGTTCTAAAAAGTTAGCGCTATCGTTGTTTATTTCGTGTGCCTAGCTATCTAGCATATGTTTTCTCTCGAAATAAAAGCAAATTGTTATTAAATTGTCGAATGTTAAAATAGATTTTTACATATTGTAAACTATATAATATTAAATATTGTGTATACCAATGTGATACCAAATATGATGGATTACTATAATATTGTTCGACTTTTCTCTTGTGATATGTATCGTTAATATTCCATTTCAATGGACAGCAAAGTTTCGAATAGTCGGATAGTAATCCACAGGGGCTAATGAGCGAAGTGAGTCGGGGGAGGAGAAATCTTCCTCGGGGGTTGATGAGCGGAGCGAGCAGGGGGCAAAGCCCCCTAGTTTATATATATATGTGTATGTGTGTGTGTGTGTATACAAAACAACATACAGAATGCAAAAATTACGATATTCTGGCAAAAGTTTCTGCAGAGTTTTAATAGTCTTAGAAATAGAGAAGTTTTTAATTTAAAAAGATATTTTAAATAGAATATTTTATTTGCATAGGTTTATATTTATTACACAAATCAAATATTTTTAAACTGTTTCACCATTACTTCAATAAAATGGTATGTCTTTAATATTTTTTTCTTCTTAAATAGCAAATGGAGCGAAAATTTTTGTGTTTTACGATAAATAAAGGAAACATTTTAAACACATGCAAGTAGTTGAAAAGATTGTTAGTTTTCGCTACATATCAATAAATATTTATTTATTTCAGCATTAAAGAATAACATCACGAAATATATTGAAAAATTAGCTTGCATTTACAGTAATATTTGAAAACATTTCTATCTTGTTCAATGTTAATGTTAATATCAGAGCTTTATAACAGATACAACTTTTTTTCTTCTTTTAACTTTACCTTAAAATAAATTGCATGCCATTAAAGAGATACTGAAAAAGACAAGGAAAAAAAAAGAAAGAAAGAAAAAATGTCGTTTCATTGAAAAAATAAATAATTTTATTAAATAAAAAATAAATAAATAAATAAATAAAAAGGAAATAATAAATTAGATGGAAAAGTGCTTTTTCTTGTAGTAGTAGTAATAGTAGTAGTAGTTTCTTCTAGTAAAAGTACCTAATTTTCTAGGACCCTGCTTAAAAGTTTTAAAGTGTTCAAAATTTTAAAATGGAAAATTTCAATCTGAATTAATCTAATTTTCAGAAAAAGAAGCGTGCACATGATTCTCGCAATCCGCCTGAAGCAAAATGTGGCAAAGCTTTATAATTTAGAATTAGTGGTTATTTAAGATCCCGATTTGAATTGAATTACCCTTATCTTCAAGAAAATTGGCATTCGCTGGCTAGCTTATTAAACGAGTTCATATAGGATGTATGTCCTGAGTTTCTCGGAAACGGTTCTAATGATTTTGATAAAAATTAAATTTTAGGGGATATCAGTTCTATCTAAATAATTCTCAATTTCAGAAAAGTAAGCGTTCACTGGTAACCATAGTTGCCAATATAGCACCTTCTAGCTACAGGAAAATTTTAATAAAAATGTTTATTTTGTTTAATCAATGAAAACTGATACAGTTCACTGAAATAATAAAATAAATATTTCTGTTAATTTTTTTTCGATGGCCAAAAAGTGCTAAGTTAGCAACTATGCAGGTAACTTCTTCACATATAACTATATTTCGAACAAAAATGTTTGCATATAAAACCTTATGAGAACAAAATTTCTAGTTCAAGTTTTTTAAAGTCAACAACTTGTTTTCTCAAAACTTAAATACATATTTTCTTTCTTTTACAAGATTACTATTGTTTAACAAGCTAAAAAATATAAATTTCACTTCAATTGGTAATTATCAATCCATATCACATGAACCTGATCGTCAACTGAACTGATTATGCTTTTTTATACGATACTTATTTTTAAATATAAAAATTTTAGTCTTAGAAAGGTTGCACTATTTTCTTCTTAGAACAAGGGAATTTTAAATCCCTCTTAGGGAATTTCATGTGAAATATTTTTGCTTGAAGAATTCTCAAATATCACTTTCGTTCTGGTTGATTAAAAATTGATTTCTGCGATCACTCTACTGAAAAATATTTCTATAATTTTTAAATGACTTACAAATTGTAAGTTGCGTTTCCTTCTTCTAATTCCACATTTTTAAAATGAGATATTGTTTTCATACGCTTTAGAATTATTTTTTTCAATAATCTAAAATCTAACATCAAACAACATAGATTAAGAAATGGAGCTTATTGGGGTAAAAAAAAAAAAAAAAAAGGAAAAAGAAAGAAAGAAAGAAAGAAATGGAAAAAAAGCTTTTTATTTTATTTTCTATCAGACGAGATAATTTTTTTTTAACATTAAAAATTCTATTATTATTTTTTTTTCAAAGAACAGTTTCTGTGACAATCATTAATAAAACTTGTATTACTATAGAATATGAAACATCTTTCCCCTTATATATATTTTTCTTTTTAAAATTAAATTCTGAAGTATTATCTATAATATATTATGCTGGGAAAAAATCGTGCATTGTTCTATAGATCATCAACTTTTCTAGAAATTAATAAAGTGCATTATTCAATAGAATTAAAATTTTATTTTACTTTTAAAGAATTTAAGTTTATTCTTTCGGGTTTTATTCCTTTTTTTTATTATTCAATTGTTTATAAATAAAGTACTATTAAAATTATCATATCTTAGATCAGCAATCATTAAAAAATTGTTTAGCATATAATTAATGGAAGTTAATATCACATTTCAATTATATTTTAAGTAAAAGGAAAATTTCGGTTAAATATACAAAAAATAATTTGAAAATATTTGAACTTCTATATTATCGTTCATCTTTATCTCACATACAAGAAAAGCTAACTGTATAATAGCACGATATAACAAAAATTATAAAGCCTTTTCAATATTGTGAGATATCTTGTGAATAGTCATTCTGTTTTGTATAGCTAATATACCGCATCAAATCTGAAAGAAATGGTGTGCGAGAAGTGATATAACTACTTTAAAGTTGATACTTTGTATCAGCAACAAATTGTTTAGTCAAAATAGAAAAAACCGATATCCTTAATTATGTGATATTTCATCATTTTCTCAATATTCATTTCTTTTACAATAAATCTAAATATGTTTTACAAAATGGATATAAACTTATCGAAATAGCAATATACTTCTACGCTGTTATATTTGAACTCATTCCTTTATCACAGCAAACTTTTTTTCCAAAAATGGTCTCCCACTGGAGATTTTATTTAAAAAAAAAAGATATTCTAGTGATTCTAGTTAAAGAAAACAAATTAAACAAATATTTTAGATGAGTTTTCCTTTCTAGAAGTGCAAAAAGTTAATATATACCTGTATATATATGTATACACTTCTGCTCAAAAGTTTGGCAAAATTTGCAAACGCCCAATTTTTCTCAATTTAAAAAATTTTCTCTTGATGATATGTTTTCAAACATTGGGTATTTAAAGAACTGGGACATCTTCATGTTTTTCAGTGAAGATTGGTTTAAGACAATATGTAGGGGCTGGTAACAAATTGAACAAAATCAATAATATTTATGATTACCCTGTCCCTTTAAGTGAATTAAATGGTCTGTAACTTAATGATTTGTTAGCATATTAAATAACATACGAGCATTTAATTTAAAAGTCAAAAAAAAAAAAAAAAAGAAAAGAAAGAAAGAAAAAAAAGCATGTTCTTTTTATTTATAATCAACAGAGTTTTGAAGGAAAATTAGTCCCACTTTAGGATTAATTGAAAAAAAAAAAAAAAAAAAAAAAAAAAAAAAAAAAAAAAAAACACTTTTGAAACAATATATTGCAATCGGAATACAAATATCTTAAATATCTAATGAAATATGAGCATTTTTACAAAAAACGTTTTCACTACGCATGTGCGAAAGTTTATTACATAGATTGAAAGCTAGATATATTGGCCAACTTTTTTTTCAAAATTTCATTTGAAAAGAGCAAAGATTGAGCAAGTTTTCGGGAAAAGAACGGGCTAGATTTAAGTATTTTCCAAGAATTCAAATTTCATAAAGGGCAATTGCATACCGAGTAATTAATTTGAAGATTCAATTATTTTAACCACTCTTACAAAAAAGAACATTTCAAAGTGGTTGAAATAATTGGATTTTCAAATTAATTACGTGCCATGTGAAAACTTTTTTGAAATTTCAATCCTTGGAAAATTCTTAAAATCTAGTTCATTCTTTTGCCGACAGTTTGATTAATTTTTACTCTATTCAAATGAAATTTTGGCAATACTTGCCCAATCTAGCTTTTAGCCTATGTAATAAAAATTTTCTATTTTTCACGCATGCATTGTGAAATTTATATATAAATGCTCATATATCATGAGATATTTAAGTTATTTGTATTCTGATTGTTGTATACTGTTTAAAAAGGGTTTTTCCAAGTTATCTGAAAGTAAGAATATTTTTTTCGTTTAAACGCTACGTAACAACGCTACGTAAAGTTTTACAGAAAACAACTCCTATCACTGCTTTGCCGAAGTTTAAATAACACAGGTCTTGTAATAGCAATATATTCATGAATATAAAAAGATGAGTTACAGAAATTATACAAATATCCGATTGAAACGCTGACAACTCGAATAATATACAGAAAATCAATTTTTGAAAATAATAAAAGCAGCAACAATTTTTTTAATCTGAATTGTAAAAGATTTTTAAAATAATGGCTGTCATTATACAGATATCTTATTCGATATAATAAACAAAAAATGTTTATTCCTACTATATCAAAAATACTGAAAGTGTTTGAAAAGATTTAAAACATCGTTCGGCATACATTGCACAAAAATCTATGAAGAAGAGCATTTCATTCAAAAGGAAATTATAATATATTAAATAAATGATTATGCTTCTTATTATTTATTATTCTTTGTACATAAAGCAAATATTTGTCATTTTACCCCTTTTTTTTTTTCATTTTATTAAATTTATTGTTTATGAAATAATGTTACTTTCAGGGTAAACTTCTTTTTTTTTTTTTTTTTTTTTTTCAAAAATTTTAAGAAGTTTTTTCCCTATAACGATACCTTTTCCATAACACAGTGTCGAAAGTTTTTGTCTAAATTCTAGATAAAGTAGAAACGTTTTTACCAGTTTTTAGTAGGTGTTTCAAAGATTTAAAAAAAAAAAAAAAAAAAAAAAAAAAAAACCTTTTTATTTTTCATAACATTATTAACACCTGTGAATTTTATTTTTAGTGCTGTCAAATGCCATTTTTGCTTTAATATGTTTTCTGTCACATAAACTTACACAAATAACGCTTTTGCTATTTATATTAGTTTTCTATACTACATATCTCCATTGTTTTACGTTTACCTTTTCCCAAGTGATGTGGAAAATTTTAGACATAAATTTTAGCAAAATACTATTATGAAATACGATTTTTAATTATTATATCATTTATTAAATGAATTATCTGTGAAAACTATAAATGTATGATCAAGTATCTCTCTATATATTTGTTCTCATAAATATTTATTATAGATTATCGTCTACTGATGTAAGAAAAATAAACACAGCTAATGGGCGGATAAGATCAGAGACTGAAATTTCTTACGAACTAGGCTGCTTTTTTCCTCTTTAATCCTATTATATCATCCTAATTTTCTGCTTAATCTTATTGATAGGAATTTAATGTTTTATATTTCATGCAATACTTTGCTACTTCTCACTGAATAATTCCTAGTTTATATGAAATATTTACTTATTTCACCATGTTATGAATATTTATTTATTTATTTATTTTGCAAACAAATTTTCCATTTGGAATGTTGAATTTCAAACTAAATAGTACTGTAAGTGATGCTTTTAAACCTTTCCAATACCTTTATTTTGTGAATAAAATCAGTGTCGTACAAACTCAAGAAAAAAAAAGCTGATTCAAACTCAAATTCCTCGTCTAAAAAATGAATTAGTTCACGCTCAAATTCATATTTAATTCATCAGTCGATTCAAGAAATGAATCCGCTCAACTCAAGTTCATTTTTAAAAAATAGCGAAACTCATTAAATGTCCATTTTTACGGCGTTTTTTATTTATTTTTCCCCATATTTCTTCCCTCTGGGAACACTTTCGTAGATAGATTATTTTTTTTTTTAACATTTTTAAAACGAACAATTTTTATTCTTAATTTTAACTGTTAAATTAACTTAACTGAAGTAAATACCTATTTAACAGATATTTCCGAATAAGCGTACATCTTTGTTTTGTTGGTAGTTTTTCAATTTCAAATTTCCTATATTTCTGTTTTTTTTTTTTTTTTTTTTACCTGGAAAATAGATGCTTAATAATAAGAAAAAATTCCATGATCATAAGTTTCTAATGTTTTGAAATATTTTATTCTTAGAATTGCAGGATGGTTTTGTTTTATATAAATTCATTAGAAAATAGTGATAATAAGCGATCAATTAAAATATCTAATTTTTGTATACAAATAAGAAATATGTTTTCATTACAAAACACTGAAACGAGCAGTCATATTTCTAGTAGTTCAATTCTCATGTATTCAGAAATAAATATCTGTATTTACGTACTTTAAAAAAAAAGTTAATGGGCTGCCACGTTTTGGGTTGTTGAGAGGAATCCAAAATATAACATGCTTCACGATTAGTTAAGCGAATATATAAAATAATACAATAATGTTCGGAGAATGATAATTTCTCATTAGCGGACGATTAGAAACGACTTATAAACTTTAGAACGGACCATTAAAAAATATGACGACATTGACAGAAGTATTAATACATAAAATATTAATATATAATAAATTAATAAGTTAGTATAATGAAAAAATAGTATATAAATGAATAAACAAATATACGCTTGGTAAGTGCAGAGCAGAACACACAACTTTATGATGCGACTCTTACAGACTTAATGATAAAAAATGTTTAAAATAGAAAAATTTACTTATTTATTTATTTATTTTATTTTATTTTATTTTTGTGTGTGTGTGTGTGCGTTAAAAAGAAAAAAAATCTGGAGTGACTCCACTCGACTTTCCGAACATTGAGTAACTAACAGTTTTGTAGATAAAATAAAGAAAGAGGAGTTGCTAAACAAACAAAAAAGAGAAAACCATAACAGAGTGTTTGAGTATTTTTCTCCATATATCACACGAGATTTTATTTAACGCTACTGAACTTTGAGCCCTTAGATCATAAGGATAAAGAATTTTTCGTTGTGTCCCTGTAAAAATCTATAAATGCTAGATTCACCAAAATGCTTATAGTTAGTGCAACAGTGATTTATAATATTCATACAAATTTTCAGCTCAATTGAATAAGTCGTTTAGATGCTATCGCTGGTCTCATAGGCCATAAAGACAAAGAATTTTTCTTTGTCTCCCTGTAAAGAAACTGTAAGTGCTAGATTCACCAAAATCTATACAGATTGAGTATCTGTGACCTATAACGTGTGTATAAAGTTTTTGCTCAATTGAATAAGGCGTTCAGATGCTATCGCACTTTTAAAAATTTGGCAAAGAATTTTTCTTTGTGTCCCTGTAAAAAAACTATAAGTGCTAGATTCTCCAAAATCTATACAGATTGAGTATCTGTGACCTATAATATGTGTATAAAGTTTTTGCTCAATTGAATAAGGCGTTTAGATGCTATCGCACTTTTAAGATTTTGGTCCCTTGGCATAATGATAAAGAATTTTTCTTTGTGTCCCTGTAAAAAAACTATAAGTGCTAGATTCACCAAAATCTATAGGGTTCGTACTATGGTGACTTACAATATACTTACCAACTTTCAGCTTATTCGAACAAAGCGTTTAGACGCTAGCGTGTTCACTCACAGACATACACACATACATACACACATACATACACACATACATACACACATACATACGCACACACATACATACATCATCGTAAAAATAGTGAAAACGGACTCGTTGGTCCTCGAAACGTATAGAAACATCAAAATCTCGAATTCGGATTTTTGACATGATTACAATACTTTCCTCACTATAGTGTTCGGAAAGTAAAAAGACTGTAACAATAATTGCAATTTTTATCGTTGAAAGTATATATATATATATATATATTCATGTAAATTACTTCAGTTATAAATTTAAAAATAAGATAAGTTATTCATTCTTAACAAGTTTATAAAAAATAATAATAATTCTTTTTTTTTATTAAAAACACGCGCTGTTTAATCCTAAAAAACAAGAAACTCAAAGACACAAGATACCTTGGAGATAACGTATTTAATATATCTCTGCATCTGCATCTAACAAACAAGTCCTGAGTATTTTTGTACCCTATTGTATTCCCTCATAGACATAGAAAGAAGCAATAAATATAAATCTTTTTTTTTTTTTTCCACTAAAGAGCGAAAAACTAGGTGTCTTGTAAACTACCATGCTTGTAAGTAAGCTGAATCTGAATGAGCTTTGGAACAGCTGGGATTCCGAAAAGGTAGAATCAAATGAGTTTGAATTTGAATCGTTTTTTTCCGCTCAAGTTCATGAAAAAAAAAAATGCTCAACTCAAGTTCACAATTTAAAAAACGAGCGAAATTCAACTCAAAACTCAAAATTTTTGAGCTAAACTCAGGAGCGTGCTCATGCACAACACTTATCTTAATGCCCACAGAAATTAACAAATTCATTCTCTTGCAAGAAGAACAGAGAGCGCATCAATTTTGAGATTTTTATATTTTACACATCTCAAAAAGTATTAATATATATACCGGGTGATCCAAAAGTCAGGACGAACTTTGAAAATGAATAATTCGAAAACGAATCAAGATACAAAGATACGGTTTGCACGAAACGGATGGAAAAGAAGCCGGGTTTTGTGTGGCAACGAAAAAAAAATAGTTCTGTTGGCGACCAACAGATGGCGCTGTCGGATTTCTGATGTAGGATTATGCAAAGCAACAAACGATATAAAAAGGAGCAACTACAGCAGGTAATGGTAATCGAAGCTTGTATGCATCGAAATGCTGTCCATAGTTGAGATAGTTTAATCACGCATGGCTTCCAAGACCTCCCGATCTGACACCCTCTGACTTTTGGCTGTGGGGATTCTTGAAGTCAAAAGTTTTTCGCGCCCAACCGGCATCACTAGCAGCACTGAAAGATGCCATCCGCCAAAATGTGTCTACCATAACGCAAGAAATGCTACTAAATGCTGTGAACGATGTGGTGAATCGTCCCACAGCTGTACTTCTGAATGATGGACAGCACATTGAACAGTTACTGTAGTAGTACTAATTAACTGTAATTAAGCTGACTTAGAAGTGGTCAAAATTTTTTCATTTGTAAATCATCTTTTGGTGAAATAAAACACTATAGCGGCATCTGTTGGGCGACAACAGATTTTTTTCATTGCCACACAAAACCCGGTTTCTTTTCCATCCGTTTGGTGCAAACCGTATCTTTGTATCTTGATTCGTTTTCGAATTATTCATTTTTAAAGTTCATCCTGACTTTTGGATCACCCGGTATATATATATATATATTTGAATGTTTTAGTTATCCACATTTATAGTCGAAAATTTTACCAAAATTTAAGTAAAAACTTAAGAAATAAATATAGAAGTTAAAAATTTCCATATAGATAATACGTTGAGTAATTGCTTTAATCTTCACAGAAAAAAAAAAAAAAAATCACAATCATTATCTTTATTCACATGAGAATGCATATCTTTAAGGTTTTTCGTAAATATTAACGTCTCAAATCAACTGATGGGTGTTCTTATTCTGAACATTTTAAAAATGCAGAATACTCTCTATTTCCGAACAATATGTCAACAATTAAATAAATAATAATAATAATAATAATAAAAACACATTTCTATTACCGCAGTAGCCTGGTCGGTAAGAGCAACGAGTTCGTGATCGAAATATTGCGGGTTCGTCCTCTAGCCGGCCGAAGACCGTCGTGTACGCTAATGGCGACTGGTGCACGTTAAATTCCGTTGTGGTCGCAAAGTCCTCCAAGTTCCCATAAAAAATTATACCTCTCGGGGTACCGGAACATGGTTGTAACTCGGCCTTGATCCGGATCAAAATTCGAGTTCCTGTTGCTTGCTGGTGCTGCCATCTTTCCCCAGCTTCTGGAGCGAAGTCGTTCTTCCTCCCTTAGCGGCGCTCCTCTGTAAAACGGAACACGCACCGCTCCTGCCTTAAAATCCTGATAGTTCCACTACAGGGACTCGGAATTTCCGAGTGGCATAAGAAACAATAACAACAACTATACTAATGATAAAACATAAATAAATCTTAAAAAATAAAATAAAATATACTCACTTCATTTGCCAAAAGTTAGATGATAAAAGATTGTTAAAATAATGTAAAGAATGATTCCCTTTTGCAATGTTATGTCTGAGTTTTTAAAAACTTAATAGGGAAGAATATATACAGAAAATAAGCTATATCTCAAGCCGTTGTATTGTATTTAAAAAACATTGTACGTGTAGATTTAACAACTTCTTTTTTTTTTTTTTTTTTTTTAACAGAAATTTTAAGAAAAATTTTATAAAAATATAGGGGGGGGGTTCTGCCTTTATAACATTCTTGAATTTTTTTCTTTTCTGCAACACACACTAAACATATTTTTCGAACAATACCACTTGTGAGCTCTTCCTCTTATTAAAAATTAGCAAAAAATGTACGGCAATTTCCATGTTTGGACACTAATATAGTGACAATTACTTAAGGACAATGTGCATAATTCATTTGACGGTATAAAGGTTCATTATTTGAAATCAGTACATCCTACGAAATATGTTTTAGTTGGAATATCAAAATATTAAGTAATATATTATAAGGATTTTTGTGATGCAACAGTTGGAAATTAGAAACTAGCTAATGAGCATATTGCACATTCTAACGACTATTGTAAGCAAAATATTTTTCATTGTTTTTGTGCAAAATCGACAAACTAAAAATGTCATACCTGATTTTTTTTTTCTTCTCTTTCATAGTTTAAATAATTCAAGATCGTATTTTTTTTTTTTTTTTTTTTTTTTTTTTTTTACCAGGATTAGCTGGCCTTACTGTGTGATAAGCAGTGCTAAGACGGTAACACCGCGTAATACCAACTTTTATATTATATATAGATGCCAACTGTCACAGTTAAAAAAAAGAAGAAAAAATGGCTTACTAACGTAAAAGGTGACGTGTTAAAAAATTTAAAAAAAGAAAAAAAAAACAGCATTCGAAAAACTTTATTTTTGAAAGAGATATCCTGATAATACAACGAACAAAAATTCTTTAGGATTACACGGGGAAGGATAAAAGAAGATATCTGACTAACGGGGTTTCTTAAGAGGAAATGCATTAGATCATTTGCAGGCAAATTCTATAATTTCCGAAGTACAATATTTGAAACATAAAATGATGGAATTTCTTTACAAATTTCGGCGAGAAATGTATGACGTTTTCTTTCACATTTTTCTTCGTAATTCTACACAGATCATTCAATCTCAATAGCAGGTAGATAGAAAAAGGATGGGAGAGTAAATCATGAACCACGAATGACTAGAACGTGCAATTCATGCCAATCTTACATAAAGAAAATAAATAATAATTAAGATTCACTGAAAGTAAATGTACCTGTTAATTAGCACACACACACACACACACACAAAAAAAAAAAAAAAAAGAAGAAGAAGAAAAAGAAGAAAAAGAGATTTCCGAGTAGAAGAACTAATTTCGATGTCTTTAAAATATCAAATATTTTAAAGTATTCTAATAACGCAGTTTCCGACACTTAAAATTGTCACGGACATTGTTTTTAGCAATTGCATTACATCTTTAGAAGTGATTTTCTCAAATTGGCTAAATTTTCGCATAACATGTTCATCCACTAAGATTTTCAATTATATCATATACATGAAAAATTATTTTATTACAATTTATGGCATATATATATATATATATATATATAGATATATATATATATATTATAACTGGAAAGTTTCGGAAAAATGGCATTTACGCTCATACATTGAGATTCCTCCACGTTCCCATCAAAATTATACTTTTGGGGGTCACCGAAGCGAAGGTGCCGTCTTCTCTGGGGAGAATCAAAATTGTGATGGCATATCTATGGACCATCATCAGGGGTGGGTCTCAGACCGCCACCAATTACCCGTAAAGCAGTACTAGTACTACGTTTAACTCCACCAAACAACCAACTAATCATACATTTAGGTGCGAATTATGAACGTTTTAGATTACAGTTAAATATTCCATTTCTTTCAATGAATAATTTAGCACAATTTAAAACAATATATTTAATTTATATGTATCTGCACGATATTTCAGAAAAGAAAACGCATCAAGACAAAGTGGCGAATGATTGTTTTATTGTTTATATGAATCAAAATATTTTAAGAATAAAAGTGGAAAAACCTTAATACGGACTCCCAAAAAGGTATTCATATACAATATTATACTCTAGCAACGCTATATTTACGCAAGGTGTACTACATTTTGTGTAATGGCGCATACTTTTCTGTCTTAATAAGTCTTTTTATTGTCAATATTGTAAAAGGTATTAAGATTTAAATTTTTCGATTCATCATTCTTTTGTAATAGATTATGAAAATACTATTCATTTTCTACCGTAGATTTAATTTCAAAGTATACCTATTCGAATGTATAATGGCAAGAAAAAGAAATAAAACGCATGCAGAATATATTATTATTCCTTGTTTAATTTAAAATTTAGAGATGAGTGTGAAGTATTAAATGTTACGTGAAAAAAAGAATTTAGTAAATGCATTTTAAATAACTTTTCCAAAGTTTGATGTACGATAAATAAAAATATATATTTATTCCCCCGATTCAATTCATTTAAAGTCAATGATACCGAATACTAAGTATTACATATCCTTTATTAAGTACATAGAAAAATAAGTACGTATGTAAGCGTACTAAACATTAAAAAAAAAATGATAATACATGTTTACATATTTAAAACTTTTGTCAAATTCAAAACCAGAAATGGTATAGAAAATAACAAAAATAAAATCAAAGAAGCTAATTTTATAGACTGTGCTTCTATCTTATTTTTAGAACAGAAGAATGATAAATTCATTTCTTTGCTTACTTTGCCGCTTCAGGGATTCTACTAGTTATTCATCCGAAAAGTTTTAATAAAAATTCAGTTCCTTTATAAATTTCAGTAATTTTCTGTTATCTGCTACAGGAAATTGTAAATATAGGTAATTTTTGCAAACTTTGTAACTGCCATTGTTCAAATACTCAGCATAAAGTTTTTAAAAAGAATTTCTTTTATATTAAAAGAAAGATAGCTTCTTTTATCATTGTTTGATATTCAAAAGCTCTATGTATGTAAATAGCTTAGTTTATAAAATATGCATTCAAGAATGAAAATGTTTACAGATCTTATGAAGCATTTAATTAAATTTCAATATGTCTCTACTAAAATGTTTAATAAAGTTAAATCTATGAAATTTTGTAAGGTTTTAAAGTAATTCTAATCCGAACCATATAAATAATATTTTATAGATAATTATATACAACGTTCTTAAGAAAGACAGAAATTATTATTTAAAAATTTATTCTTGTAAACAAAGTCTTTTAAAAATTAATATTTTAAACAAAATATTTATAACTGAAAAATACCTCTTCAATTAGAGTAAACTCAATAAGATAAATTATTTTTATTATTTCGTTTTATATTACTAATTTATTTGTTGAAATTTTAAATGAAACAAAAATATAAATAAATAAATAAAATAAAATGAATTACCAAAGAAGTAATCATAGATAAAGTATATACCAGGATGAAATATTTAGTTTTACTAGAAAACATAATAACTACTGTGAATTAAATAATATATATATATATACTATATAAAAAAATATTCTGAAGAACTGACAAAAATATAAATATTTTGTATTTATAAATCGTATTGAAATATAAACTGAGGTATTAGTGCATTAGAAACTGTTAATTGTCACCATTATTTTTTATTAATACATTCTAGTATATTTTGATAATATTTGTGACATTGTTATTTCTATTACTTCCTTTAGATGTACGTACTTTTATTTATCTGGTATTAATAATGAATTGAATGATCAATAACTTCTGTTTTGCCAGATTAAAAAGAATATAGTAAAGTACATTCAATTTAAACTAGTATGCTGCATCAGAATTGAAATCTAACAGGTTTTAGTTCCCAGGAACCGTGTTAAAAATTTTTTAAGTGCTAAACTTGCATATTGACTTAAAATCACTTTAAATTTTACGTCCGGTTTAGTGTGTCTGATGTGCCTCATGCCCATTGTGCCTAATTTGCAAGTCTGTGAAGCAACAGCCCGAAGCATTCAAAACATATCATTTCTAACACGTTTTATTTTCAACAGAATTATTTAGAACGTTGTTAATTTTCCTTATTTCTATGGTGCTTTAAGAATATAGTATTACTGATATCAGAAACTGATTATTAATGTCTATCTTATTATTATTATTCTTATTATTATTACTATATATCCTTATGAACTTGTCTATTTACCTCTCAATCATACCGATTAAATTTCTTCTGGGCTTTTCAATAGCAAAGAACACTCTCTATATAGAAACAATAAGTCAATAGTTTGAAAAAAAGTAAAATTATACTCACGTCTATTGCCAGAAAAAATTAAAAAATGAGACATATACTCACTTCTGTTTTCAAAAGACAAATAATAAAAGAATGTTATTTCTTTTACGCTTTCTCAATTCAAAAATTTAAGTTTTTTGACAATCAATAGCAATATATGTTTGAACAGTATAATATTTCGAGCTCAAACAGATTTTTAACAAAAAAGGATCTTTTTTTTTTTCTGAAGATGTAAATGCATCTGGTAAAATCCTTTAATTTTTTAGTTTTAAACTTATGCAATTTAATGAAAACGTATTATAAATAAAATTTCTTTCTATTTACGTCAGTTATATAATTTATTTTATTTAATCACGAAAAAATAAATATTAATATAACAAATATATAGATTTTTTAAAGATAAGAAACATAAGAAACATAAGAAAGTATTGATTTCGTAAAAATTTTCAACCACGGGTTTTCGATGAATTTACAAGTTTTGAGAGGTCTAGAATATGATTTGACAATTTTTAGAAAAAGTCTGTATGTGCGACAAAATATTTAAGGCAACTGTATCTCAGGAATCGCTGCCTAGAATTTTCTTGAAACTGATATTTAGTTGCAACTTGACACATAAATTACTTCGTATCAACTTTGAGTGAAAATTGTCCAACAGGCCGTCCCGATTTTTCTAAATTTTTAAACAGCGGTATAGTACAAAATTTCGTATAATTATGTATGAATATTTTTTTTATAATCTTTTTGAAATGAAAAAGAATTACTTATAATAGTGATTGTCAATTGGGATTTTTTTTTTTTTTGTGTGTGTGTGTGGGTGTGTGTAGGAACATCGCTGCTCCCAAATTATTATTATGGGTTCGTTTCAAAAGAGCTCATCAATTCATTTAATACGAATGCTCTATTTGTATATATACACATATATATATATATATATATACACACATACACTTACATACGCATATATATAAATATATATATATATGTGTGTGTGTGTGTGTGCGTATGTATGTATATGTGTATATATATATTTATTTAAGATGCTATATTGAGAATAAAATTGTCTTTCTTTGGATATTTAGTGTTATACTTCTTTCGAATAAAAATGGTCTGTATTCAGCATGGAAGATAATCATAATGATTAATAATTTTGATAAATGATTTCTACTGAGGGAATTTATATTGGAAAGGTTAAAAGAAAATCATCTGGTGGCCACAACATAGTCGTTTTTTAATATCTATCACTTAAATGTTTCTACAATTCGTAATATATAACAGTCAGAATAAACAATTTCTTTCTTTTCATTCAATTATTATTATTATTATTATTTTGTGAATAATTAGAAATGTTCACTCCGTGACCTCGAATTATTCTCATCATAAAATTGAATGAGAAAGAAAAATATTCCTATCATAAACTTCTGTTTTTTTTTTTTTTTGTTTTTTTTTTGTTTTGTTTTTTTTTCAGAATTTGACAGCTGCACTTCAGTATAAAACATTTACACCAACCAAAAGCTAAAAAAAATTTGTTCATTTTTAAAAAATCTAAGAATCCAGGCACTCAGCAGTCATTATTTTGAATGCCACTTTTTTTTCTTACTTTGCTTTCTTTAACAATAATTATCATTTATCGTTTGTAATACATATCTTCGAAAGAATGATAGAAAAATTGCTTTATACAACAAGTGGTATTCAAAATAGGGAAATTACAGGCAAAAATTAATTACTGGGTATTTGTCAAGAACTTTTTCTAACAGGCCAAACCCCGTAAATTACCAGATTTTTTTTTTTTTCTGTGTGTGTGTGTGTGTGATTAAATGAATTTAATCTATGCACTTTGTGCAAAAATATATTAGAAAACATTACAGACAGAAAAAAAAATGATTGTACATTTTTTACAATTAATTTATTAATAATCAATAACTAAACATTTTATTTTTGCATGTTAAATGGTTTTAATGTATGATATAAAAAAGTATTAATAAACATAGAAAATTTTTAGAAAATACGTATGATGATTACGTATAGTACGTATGATGTAGTACGAATGATGATTTTTCAGACATTTAACGAATGACCAATTAATGAATACCACGACGACGGAAAACATGCAAAATTAATATACATATATAGGGTAAGTACACCAGTGATTGACACTTTTAGAGCAATCTCTGATGTTTTTAAAGTTCTAGTCATCAGAAAATATATTCAGAAATCTTAAGTCAGTACATATGGCATGAATGACGTCCAGAAACTCATATATGTTAAAATATATACATTTGAATAACAATCATTATTTTTTTTTATGAATTTTTATTTGACACCCACTCAATGTTCCAGTAATTGACACCGCCATTTTTTCATTTTATTGGAAATTGTCCCCCTATGTACCAGTGTTTGACATTGCTAGTTATTCATTTTACCAGTTATTAGCACCCTATGCTTCAGTGTTTGACATAAAATGTTAAAATTCTTATATGTAAAATATATGATATTATTATTATTTTTTTTTAATTATTTCGGGATAGATGTTAATTACTGGAGCATGCCAATCACTGGAACACCTACCCTATATATATATATATATATTTGAAAATATAGTTTGATTTTTTTTACATTTAAATATACAATTTAAATGACTTTTTTAATGAAAATATTTTGTATTTATTCTATAAAACACATTATTTTTATTACTTTTCTCTTTATTTAAATAAATGTTAAGTATTTAATATCTTGGTTTCTATTTTGATAGTAGCAAGCAATTAAGAAAAAAAAATACGCATGCAGAAAAATGAAAGCATTAAAAGTGTTTACTGTACCTCTCACTAGAAATATGTTGGTTAAAAAATAGGCATAAAATATGCTTCAAAATTATATTTGGTATTACATTTAAAGTATTTCTTAAAATTACACGTTGAAAGTTTATGTTAATAAAAGAACACTAGAGAATATTCAGATTTATTTTTTAAGAGGCACTTTAAAGTCAATTGCATGTTCTAAAAAGATATAGAAAGGTATATATATATATATATATATATATATATATATATATAAACATTGTCTCGTTTAAAAAAAATTCTTTTACAAAAAATAAAATAAAATAAAATAAACAGAATCGTGATAAATTAGAGAGAAAATTTATTCACTTTATAGCAGGCACTTTAGCGTTCTCGTAGTCTAAAACAAACAATAAAAAACATATTGAAATTCGAGTGGATAGAAATAAATTACTGAAATGAGAGAAAATGTACGGAAGATTACTGTAAATATAAGGAATATTTTGAATGGAGACGAACGTATCGTAAAAACAAATACTTCAGAAATATAAATGTAGAATTTCTATTGATATGAAGTGCGCTATGAATGTTTTATATGTTGTTGCATTTTTACTAATAAAAATGTTTTATAGTTTATTCTTTTGAACTTTTTTAGTATAAATTTCGACCTTTTCTTTCAATGAATAAATGGTGAGAGTCATATTTGTTTCGAAGTATGTTGCTATAAGGTTATTTTTTTTTTTTTATTAAACACTCCTTTTCAATAAAACATTTACAAACAAAACTTTTGCATTATTTTTTATTTCATGTAATTCAATGTTATGTATTTTTACTTTCTTCTATATGTAATATAGAGAAAGTATTGGATTCGTAAAAATTTTCGACCTCGGGTTTTTGATGGATTTACACGTTTTGAGAGCTGTAGAACACGATTTGACCCTTTTTAGAAAATGTCTGTCTGTCTGTCTGTCTGTCTGTCTGTCTGTCAGTCTGTGTGTGTGTGTGTGACAAAATTTTGTGGCAACTGTATCTCAGGACCTACTGCACAGAATTTCATACAAATTGGTATGTAGTTGCACCTTGACATAAATTAGTGCCTATCAACTTTTGGTAAAAATTCTCTTTCAGGTTGTGTTGCCATCCCGCTTTTTCTAAATTTTTAACATGGTGATATAGGACAAAATTTTGTATAAATGTGCATAAAGAGAATTATTTTTTAGTAATCATTATGAAATTTACAAGAATTATTTATAATAGAGGTAGTCAACTGGGGAAAAATTTTTGTATGCGTAGGAGCCTCGTGAACCCCCCTGGGGGGGAAGTCCCCCCTCGAGGGGAGTAAATTTTCAAGATGGGTATCTTTCGAAAGGTCTCGTCAATACCTTTAAAACGAATGGTTGAACTATAAATCTGTGATAATTTAAAACGAAGTTATCGATTTTTTTTACTTTTAACAAAAAGTAACTTAGAAAAAAAATCGTATTTTTTTTTTTTTTTTTTTTTTTTTTTACGAAATTTAACCAGACTTGGTATTTAGTTGGCCCCTGACATAAACTGGGGCTGATTAGATTTGGGGATCAATCACTCAACAGGTGGTGCTGTGATCGTATTTTTTCTAAATTTTTAACATGGCAGTATGGGACAAAATTTCGTATAAATGTACATAATGGGAGTAATTCTTAACCTGTGATTGTGAAATTAATATGAATTATTGATAATAGTAGTAATTAATTAGGAAAAAAATCTCGGTCATCGCTCCCCCCCCCCAGGGGAAAGTACCCCCCGGGAGGGGGGGGGGTAAATTTTCAAGATGGGTATCTTTCGAAAGGTCTCGTCAATATCTTTAAAACGAATGGTTGAACTATAAATATGTGATAATTTGAAACAAAGTTATCGATTTTTTTTAACGAAAGAAAACTTTGAAAAAAAATCGTATTTTTTTTTTTTTTTTTAATATTGTTACTGCGTGAATTTGTATAGGAAAATATAGAAGAAAGTCTTGTGGTGGCCACAGCATACTAGTTTATTACTGTTGTTAAGACATTTCGTATTAGATATATTTTACTATGCATTGTGTATCTTTTTTAATAAAATTGTACTAATATTTCTGTTTAGTTCATTATATTCTAGGAATCTTCGTCACTACTAAACCGTCGTCGAACCCCACACCCTGGAAAACATATCACAGGGAAAAGTTCCCCTAGAAAAAACGTTCTATGAAAAAACGTCCGCAGAAGGATAATTTTTAATACTTCAACAATACACGGAATAAATAAAAGAATAATTAAATTAAATGAGCATTTTATGCTTTAAAACTGTTTATTTTTTCAATGAAGAATTTTTTTTTCTTTTTTTTTCCGAGACATTGGTTTGCTAGGGAAGGGGATAGGTCTGTTTTTCCAAACTTTGAGAAAATGCGAAAACAATGTTTGGTGGGACGTTGAAAATTTGGATTCACCTACCGCAAAAAAAGCATAAACTTAACCATATATCCAGAACCATCATGATTCTTTTCAGGAAAGGCTCCTATAGGGTCTTTATTGCAAGGACTTCAGCTGAGGAACTTGCTCATGGTACATTTAAATTAGACGCAAAATTGTTTAAGCGATTGCACTCAAATCATGCAGTAAGAAAAAAAACGTAACTTTCCCTTAATTTTTACTCCTTTTTTAATTAAACAGGAAGTAATGTATAAAGGTTCTTTGTAAGAGCTTAAAGGAATTAAATCATAATAAAGACCACTGTTTTAAAGAATCATATTCGAAAACACAGTATAAATCATATTTAAAACAACATTTCTTACAAGTGAAAGGTAGTTTTACAAGTTTTTTTTTTTTTTTTTTTTTTTTTTTTGTGAAACTCTTTATGGTAACGTTATTCAAGAAGAATATCGTGAAATTGATGATTTAGACTTTTCACTTTATCTTCATCAGCTACCTGGTCTGGCCTTCGTTTCAATCAAAGACGAAATTGTCGAATTTTATGAGAAATTTATTTGCTTACCATGGTTCAAAAAACATAAGACTTTGTTTGACGAATTCCTAAACAATTTCGATGTCATCTAGATTCGACATCTTGTGCGATGAAATTAAAAAAGAACGTACTTCTATAAAAATGTAGAACTCCTTTGACTTGAACAGAAGTGTTCTGAGAACCAACAGCGTCGCCAGTATCGTTAACTTTAACAGTCTTCGTTTGTTCTTGGTAATGATTCTAGATTTTTCAAATTTAATGACGATCTAAAATTATAAAAAGGAAAAAAAAATGAAGCAGAAATTGAACATCATCGCCCCTTATCTACATGAAAATCGTACAGGATGGGAAATCAGACCGCTTTGACTCTCATTAAAAATAGATTTCTGCTAAATTTTATAAGAGGTGTTGTTCATAATATTATTTTAAATGTTTACAGTTCACATTGTATCAGGTATAAATTTTCGCGTACATTTAAGAATTGAACGAAAGAGTATTTTTTTTTCGAAACACGTACTATTTGGTATTCAGCCGATTGTTTAAATTTTAATATAAATGTTTTCCTTAATTAAAAAGGCTCAACTATTTGCTTTTTAATTTTTATAAAAGTATAAATTTTGTAATCCGAAAAATAGCATAAAGATTGTAAAATTATAAGTTTAAGACAAACATTTAAAAGTAAATATCACATTCTAGAGAAGTGAAAACAAACTATTTCTATTTAATAAAAGTTAATTTTTAATGTTTTTTTTTTTTTTTTCCTTATTTAATTCTCTTTTAAATCTTGATATTATTAAATAAATGTAAAAATTAAAGTACCTTAAATTTGCTCAAATCCTAAATGTATTATTTTTGAAAAAATTTAGTTTTCATATTCCAATTCACAACATTAAATTTAAAAATTAACGATTAATTTTTATAAAATACCACTTTTGTAGAATACCATATATTACCATACATAACTGATTTTCCATAGTTAATAAATACATCAACAACGTAAAGCAAAAAAAAAAAAAAATATTTCATTATGTTTATGATGAACAAAAAATCTAAAACAGTATAACAGATGTGTGAGGTAGGCGTGGCGTCGATTTAAGGAAGTGAAGGTAGCCGAGGGAAGTCAGTATGGAAATTAGCGTAAAGTGGTAGCGTCGAGTTTTGATAGACTGTTGATTGAGATTGAGAAAGTTTCTAACTGGATCCAGCATAGTTCGGAGATGTTGTGGGTGAGATAGCTAGTTGAAGGTGTCAAGCAGAAGTGAATTTGGGTTAGCATAAAGTGTCTAGTTACGGGATAGTTAGTTGGATAGATTGAAAATAGGATCCACGTAGATTGTGTGTGGGTAGAAAGGTGTTTAAGATTTGAATGTGGGCAATCTTTAAAGAGAAGTTGAGTAAAATTAAGTTAATCATTTTTTCTGTTTTTAAGAACTTTAAAAAGAGCAATTAATAGAGCACTGGTGTGTCGTTGAAGTTTTGTCACTGGAGCAGTGACGTGCTGTGTTGTGCTGATGAGCTATTTGGAGATTAATGTATTGTGTGTTAATATTAGATTTGACGAATGTGCCGTTGGCGTCTAAAGTTTGATGCTGATGATATAAAGTGTTCCTCACTGCTCTCAAAATTCCTTGACAAATTCATATATTAGAATTTGTAAGCTACAAGTGGTGAGTTATATTTTTTCTATGACAGTATAAAATTACCTTATTAATTATTAGCGGAAAAAACTGTAGTCAAAGCGCTTTGTCCCTAGCAGACGAATTTACGATTTGAGTCTGGATTGAACCATCAGATAACGCCTTACGTCACTGTCGTATCCTTTCAATAAAATTAAGGTCCACGTTAGAGATATATTATATATATTATTTTTACTTTAAAATAATGAAAGGAATTTTCATTATCCTTGTTTTAAAGAAATGAAAAAAAAAAAGGATCATCTGTAGGATTTTTTTAGTTTCAGATTAGTTTTGCACAAGTTAACGAGTTTAAAAATTGTTGAATTGTTTATCACAAAACTATACCATCATTATTATTAATATTTTTATTATTATAAAAACTCTCAGAATAAAAAGTATTGTGTGACTTACTGGTTTATGGGCTTGATTCAAACTCCTAAATTAAATTATTAAGAAAAGGTTACAGTTTATTTTTTTTTCATATGTACATACACTTCGTTTTATTATATATATATACATATACGTATATATATATGTGTGTGTGTGTGTGTGTGTGTGTGTGCATTAAAGAAAGCATTGTTCTACAATGTTGTATTATTCTTTTTTTAAATATCTAAAAGAATTAAAAATTCAATTAATTTGTTAATGATAATGCTTCGAAAAATGTCATATTTTAAATTTTAATCTAATAGTTTTTTTTTTTTTTTTTTTTTTTAATCAAGATAAGTAAGTTTAAGTTTCCCATTATAATTTCCTGTTTATCAAAAAATCACAGTTCTTTTTTTTTCTTCTTACAAATTGGTGCACAAAACCATTAGTTTTGGAAAAAATATATATAATTGTATCTCATGGTATTCAAGATTTGGACAATTGAGAGTGCAAATAAAAATTGCTGCAACTTTTGTAATATTTCTTATTTTAATGATGAAATTGAAAATTCAGTGTGTATTTACTTTTTACTTTTCTCTCTCTCTCTCTCTCTTTTTTTCTTTTTTTTTTTTGTGTGTGTGTGTGTGTATGATCTTTTAAAGCGTGAATGAAAGTTATATGTTGTCCAAATCAGAAATTTCTACTTATTTTTAATAATATCACAATTCGTCAATCCGTCTTATCGTGCTCTCTTTAGATACATATTTGTACATGGGTTTGTTAAAGATTGTTGATAAATAGAAACATTAATTTGGAGATGTTAATGAGCTTAAGATATTGCGTCATTATGAAAGACAGCAAGTAGTAAAATATACTATATTCGTTTCTTAATGTGTACTTAAAATATATTCGTATTTTTTCAAAACATAAAATGACACAATCACTATATTTTATTTTATACTCTAACTAAAAAGTTATATTAAAAAAAATAAAAATTAATTAAATACCGCATCAACATTCAATGATAACCTCATAGCACAAACAGTTCATTAATTGTTTACAACTAACAAGTAGAATATTACGAATTTTTATTGATTACTCCAGTGTAAAAAAGGAAAATATATATATATATATATATATTTGTGCTTAAGACAGGGAATTTCTAAACCCCTGTTAGGGAATTTTACGCAGCGTTTTTCTACTTGGATAATTCTTGAATCACAGCATTGGTTCATGATGACTGAAAGTCGCTTTCTCAGAATATCCTTCTAAAAAATATTTTCACATTTTGAAAATGATTATACATTCTATTCCTTTTTTTTTTTTTTTTTTTTTTTTTTTCCAATTCTGCGAGATTAAAAATTGAATACTGATTTGATATGTTTCAGAAATTTTCATTTATAAAAATTGATCTTATATTTTTTTGTTTAAAAAATCCTATTTTTATCTTCATTGAAAAAAATCATCTGAATGATTTTTTTTAATCATTATTAATAAGATTATCTTTTTTATATAACGTTTAAGAGTTATTAATAACGTATTCAGAGCATTACTTAAAGTTTTATTTTTAAAGGGATAGTGGTAAATGCTAAAACTAAATGAAAATTATTAACATCGAAACATAAAAATATCTTTAAAAAGTTAAATTATACAGTAATCCGTTAAATAATAGCCAAATATATTCAAAATATATTGTTAAAAATTAATAATATAAGTTTGAGAAAAAATTAAAAATCAGTTTTAAGAAAGCATTTAATCTTAAAAATATAAAAATAAAAATAAATAAATAAAATTTTGAATTTTATTTTATGAAATTTAAATTCAATTCGAGTAATTTTAAGATTGTTATATTTTATATTATATGTATGCAAAATTTCAAAATTCTTTGACAGTAATTTACAAAAATGAAATATAGCATCTACCGTTACATTAATATTTGGGATTTTTTCCCCTTTTCTTTACTTCTCTCTCTCTCTCTCTCTCTTTTTTTTTTTTTTTTAATTCTAAATAAGAAGATTTTAACAGTTGACATTGGCAGAGCTGTTCATATTTTATGGAAGTTACCAAAGGTTTTATTGATGAATATAAGAAACGGATGTATATTTATCCTTTGCAAGCAAATTTTCAATTTTGCTTGCAAAGGATAAATTAGATCTTATCATAATACTAGCTGGTTTGCAAAACTTGAAAAATCCGACTTTACGAAACTCCTGCTAGGTGGCGCCTGTGGCGCCTTTTTCCAGTTTATATCTTACAACAGCTTATTGACCTATAGTAAAAATACCTTTATTGAAATATTTAATCACAGTAAATTCCCGCTCGGTAGCGCCTGCGGTGCCCTCTTCCAGTTTCAGTATCTGAAACAGCCTGTTCTCTCACCACGTTATGATCTTTCAAATTTCTGAGTTTAGCAAAGTCCTACTCGGTGGCGGCTGCGGCACCTTATTACAGTTTTAGAATATTGTCTGCAAAGTTAAAAAAGAGTTGCCATGGTAACCAATATACCAAGTATTGTTCGACCCGCAAACGCGATACGCGCGATTCAGAATATTGTCTGTGAAGTTAAAAGACAGTTGCCATGGTAACCAATGTACCAAGTATTGTTCGACCCGCAAACGCGATAAGCGCGATTCAGAATCTTATGAAAAAGTACACGGATACAGAAAATTAAAAAAATTATAATTGATTCAGGTTTTGAAATAAACTCTCAATCTCTTGAGATCTGATTCGTCTATTCGAGATCTATTAAATAAAAAAAAAAAATAAAAAAAAAAAAAAGAAAGAAAGAAAGAAAGAAATGATTTATCTCTACAAGATTTTGAGTTATAAAATGTTTTGTGAAAAAATCGATGCTTCGTAAAATCTAAAAATATGGATTGCTAATTCGTATTTTGGTAAAATTTTTATATGGTTCGAAAGAGGATTAAATGAGCTTTCAAAATATACCAGTTGTTAAGACTGTTACTCTTTCGTACAGGGTGTTTCAAAAAAAGACGATCGAGAAAAAGAGAAATTTTGGACCCTTTTTAAAACTTTTTTTTATATATATAAAAAAATCAGTATTCTTAAAAAAAAAAAAAAAAAAAAAAAATGTACCGTAATAAATGCTCTTTCAAGTGGTACAGGCGTATTTTCAATATCTGGAACTGTTTAGCTGGGATGGCTTTACAAAAAACCGCGAATTTTTCTCTCTCTGCTTTTTCTTTTGAGGAACACGATTCAGGGGGGAAATTACAGTCGCCTGGCTTTTTGAATCGCTTTTTGATCAAAGATATGTTGACGTTTCAATTAATATCTCCGGATCTAATTAAATTTTTTTAATTATTTTTGCACTATGCACACGGGAATGCTTCTGAGCATCCGTATGTCAAATTTACTACTGCTACTTTCAGAAGGGGCTGAACGTATAGATACAAACAGACAAACCGACAGACAGACATCTTCTTTTATTATTATTATATATATATCTATGTGTGTGTGTGTGTGTATGTGTGTGTTTTGTATGTTGAATTATTTATCGTTACATATTAAATTCTTAATTTATTATATCAAGAAAAATAAAACAAATTTGGCATACAAAATATTCAATAAAACTTGTAGGATAATTATTGCCCATATTATGTTTGAATTTAAATGCTTTTGTAAGTGTATTATTTTAAATCTAGCACAATGACACTGCAAATTATAGTTAAAATAGGAAAAGTTAACCGAATAAACTTTAGTTCAGATTTATGCATTGAAATTAGAAAAACGAATTTAGTATTATTCCATTAAAATCACAAAATTTCTTACATGTACGAGCAATAAATCTTAAAATGCATATTTTATTCAATATTTTACATTTACATTTTAAATATTTTAATCATCGTAAGAAATATATTTTTAAGATCAAAACGAAAACCAAATGTATGAAATAATATACCATAAAATATATTTTATAATTAATACCGTAAAATAAGCATAGGCCAACGTAGCAATTTTAAATGTTTTCTACTGCTTACCATTATATTATTTAAACGAACACTGAAGTGTAAGTATGACGACTAATTATCTTTGCCGTACATACTGGTCTTTCCTACAAACCGTTCTGCTCGACGCTAAAGTTTTTTTTTTTTTTTCTTTGAATGCAAAGGCAATTTTATATGAAAAAAAAAATTACTTACAAAGTCGTCTAATTCTGTGTTGTATAAACTTGCTAGCGAAACTCAAAAATCGAAAGGGCTAATAAAATATAAACCAATGTTTCGTGTGATCTATCATTCAAAACATCCCCGGAATGTCATTCATGACGTCCGATCACGTAAATATCCGAGCACTTTTGGCCAATAATTGAATTGACCATGCATCCATTCGCGATACATAATGATTCTCCTGATATCTGAAAAGAATTCGTAAGCATGTCGAGTAGCAAAATGGTGTTTTCTACAACTTCATCTCAAAACACATTAATATTGATATAAATTACCCGACATTTTGAGGTTAAATTTGTAAGAATATTGCAGTGTAGAATCTTTTATTGAAGCATGCGCTCTGATACCAGGATATTCAACCTTAGTTTAAGCAGGGATTCTCAAAAAAAAATATATATATATATATCGGGGCGCATTTAAAATTCTACAAATAATCATAGAACATTAGATACAAATTTTTGAGAAATATATTATAATAATAAAGTTAACATATGAATGGCAAACACTCATCTCTTCATCAATACACAGAAAAAACCCTCTACATTTCAACAAAATTTTGGTGAGGGTAGAAAATCTTAATGTACACAAATATGATGTTGAAAGTAATTTTTATACACAGGATGCCCGCTAAAGTTCATTATTGTTCCTGCACGATCTGGCTTAAAGCAGAACAGTTTCTGTTGTATTAATAAAAACATTGCCTTGGTAGAGTAAAGAGGTTGTGCCCTACAAGACTCCACTCTTACAGATCCAACTGGAGGAAATGGACAGAGTTTGCTTTCCTATCTCAAAAACGGTACAATATAGGGTAAAAAAAGTAATTTCAAAATTGTGTAGTGCATCAGCGATTTAGTACGAAAACGCAAGATATAGACATGAATGCTAAAAACAGAACGCTTAAACCGAGCATTTATTTGTTTGCGATTTCCTATACTCATACGCGAGAAAATGATTTTAAGAAGAAAAAAAAAACTTGTTTTCGTAGGTTAAATTTATTTTTGATACTCGAACTTTTGCTCGTCACTTGCAAAGCACGTTTGGACTCTTGCCTTGGACTCTGCATTGTAGATTAGCGGGTAACATGTAAAATTTTGACGAGTGACTAGAATTGCTTTGAAACTGACGGATAGAAATTTGAACATCGAAAATATAAATATCTTGCTAATAATTTTTTTCTTTCCTTTCTAACACCATATTCGCACGTTACAGTGTAGAAAATCATGAACAAACAATTACACTATTTAAGCGCCCGGTATTTAACAGTCATAACTACAATATGCCTTGTCATATTAAATTGATGAGACACTACAACTTTGCAATTCCTTCTTTTTTTTTTTTCTTTTTCTGTGTCGTACCATTTTGAGAATAGAAAAAAACTCCCCAATTTTCTAACAGGTATCGCTGTAATCGGTCACATCTCGTAACTCATAGTCACTTTACTACACCTAGATACTACTTTTATGAATATAGCTGCAGCCGTTCAGAAGTTAAAGGTGTGACGATGGGCTTTAGTTGGAGCCCATTTTATACAAGTACGCTTTGATTTTGCTTTCTTACTGGTATTTAACTTTCGGTCTCTTCCAGAAAAGTATATTTTGATATAACGCTTTTTTTGCGACATCTATACATTTAATTTCGATGTATTTGCCTAAAAGCAAGCAATAGGTATAACATCCACTTCAAAAATTTTTAAATTAAAAAATATGTACAACAATAATATTACTACAATAACAAACGGCTATCTCAAAACAGAAAAAAATAAAAAACTTATATTAGCTAAAATAATAGTGATATGTCGATAAAAAAATGGTACAGCTGTAATGATATGTTACAATAGTATAATTAGATTTATTTATATATCTGGACATTTCTCTGGAATATCACAGAGGACACCAACAAATCTTCTAAGGCACACCGGTTAATCCAGTTATAGTCTTGGAGAATGTCTGTTTAAATTTTCCATTAATATTTAGATAATTTTTCTCTTTTTTTTTTTTTTTTAAGAAGGGCTATTGGTATTGATAAAGACCTGAAACTGAACCCGAAACGTCTGCTTTTTGTTTGTAGTTTTAGATTCATTTTAATTCATTTTAAATATTAATTTATATATATATGTGTATATATAACAGCTAGTTAATACATCTTTTATGCGTAGATTAAAGAGACTTTATGTATCATAAATATGTGAGATCTAAAAAAATATTATAAAAAAACACATTTGATATTTTCTGAAAAGTTATCGACTGATGGTAACTTGACCTCTCCATTCTTCTTTCGAGAATAAGGCTAGTCACAACACGATATTTGAATAAACTTCTCACATTTGTTGAAAATTTTAAATGTTACCTTATTTATTTATTTATTTTTTATTATTATTTATTTTCAGAAATGTAGAATAATAATTTCAAAAAACAACAACTACCATTATCATGATTTTTCAGATGATTAACATTGAATTATCAGTATAAAATTAATTGTGCTTACTTCATCATTGATATTTATTAAGGACCGGTGTAATGTGCAATTACGAATAAGCATAAGTTATTTTTTAACATTCGATTACACATATAACATTAAATTATCATAACATTTTAAATGATGAAATATTTCTATCTATAAATTTTCTATTATATTTGTTTTTCTAATGTAATATTGCAGATAGATAAAAAAGGAAATTTACAATATCATTTCAATAGTGATTTAAGTAAAATCACTAACGAATCAAAAAAAAAAAAAAAGGGAAGGGGGGGAACCAAATAAATCCAAAAATCAAAAGAATTAAAGGAAAAGTGATATAAAAAGTTAGATATGAATAAGTGATATTTTTTCCGGATAATTAAGTAAATGAGAAACCTATTACCCTGTAACGAAAGTAAAATCGTAAATTCTATATCTTAACATTGAAAAGAAAGCATTTTTTTCCTTTTCTTAACTTTTCGAAAAACGTAAAAGTTGCAGATGCATTATATAATCCAAATGACATAACTTTAAATTGCCACAATCCTTGTCCTGTAGTTAATGCAGTCTTCTCACGGTCGTCAGGATGTAACTCTACTTTCTAATAGTCACTTTTTAGATCCGAAGTCGAAAACCACAGGTTGCCAGAAAGTGTGTCTAAAATGTCAACAACTCTAGGAATGGGGTAACTGTATTTCTTCGTGATGTCATTCAAACGACGATAATCCACTAAGAATCTTGTTGAACCATCCTTCGTTCGTACCAAACCGATGGAAGAAGCCCCCTAGAACTAATAGATAGTACGAGGATGTCATTATGCTGAATGTCATCTAGAAGTCCAGTCACCTCTTCCTGCTTAGCAAATGGAAGTCTTTTGGGATGTTGCTTGATTGGAGGATGATTTTCTGTACCAGTTCTGTACTGGGTGATGTTCGTCCTTCCGACCTCTTCAAGTGTATGAGAAAACATGTCTCTTAATGCATACTGTAGCTTCTCCGCAGAACGTCTCTGTTCATTTTCTAACGCTGCATTCATGAGTAAATACGTTATTAATCCCTCAAAAGACTTGGCCTCGGTTGATTGCGTTTGCCGGTTAATGCGTGTAACAGGAGAACATGTTTCTAACAGATTATCTTTCTTCACTGTCTTTACTCTAGCGGTCATGTTTGCGACTCCCACAGTTACAATGATCTTTGAAAAGTCAACCAGATATGAAGCCACCAGCACTCCTTTTAGGCTATAGTCCGGATTCGGGTATTCAATCAGTCCATAGCTGAAGTATTGTTCTTAGAAACTATTGTCTATTCCTAGCTATTCCTAGAAACTATTCCTAGAAACTATTGTCTCAGCATGAGGAGAGATGGAAATTTCGGATTTCGCTGTTAACTGACATATTGCTTGAATGTCCAGATTTAAAATTAAACACATTTATGTCTTCTGAATTGGAATGCAGTTCATTATTCTTAAAATTCAATTTGCAGCTGAATTCACGAAATCAAGTCCAAGAATTAGAAAATCACTTATATCTGCTGCATATGTTAAATGTTGGTAATTAGTATTTCCAAATGCGATGGCCAATTTCACTTTTCCATGGATTTTAATTTTCTCAGTGGGCACAGTTAGTTTGGAGTTGAACGCAGGACGGCGTCCAGATGGTGTTCTCCTTAAGTTCTAGAGTTGCATTATTTCTAACGATGGTTATGTTGGTTCAAGTCTTCAGAATAATACGGCAGAAAGTGTTGTGACTTAACCATAAACATACAGCACATTATCTCCGCCACTCACTAAAGAAACATGAAATACTAAAAACTAGGGCTCTCTAATTTCGGACAACTTCCGCACCACGAGATTATCGACTTTAAAATCTGATTATTATAATTTTATCGCATTGGGCATCTTCTTTTGACGTGTCCGTTTCTTCCACAGTCCCAACACTTGTTCTTCGGATTCTTTTCTTCTTCGGTACTCTCCAAACTGCGTAACATCCTTGTGATGTCTGCCACATTTTTCTTCACTTCGTTGAGATCGGTTTGGGAATCATCTAATTAGACTGCTCTGGTGCTGTGGTGGTCTTTATGGGAGGCTTTTTGGGCTGTTTCAGTGTTTACGCTAAACCTGATCCAACGTCCTTGATATTGGCGAGGTCTAAGAGATTTTTCAATATCTGGATCTCGCATGGCATCGATGAAGTATTGGAGGACCAAATCATTTCGAGTTTCGGCGTGGCAGTCTGAGAAAGCTAAGTGAGACAGTCTCTAAATATCTGATGCCAGCTCTTGTAAACTTTCACCCGCTTTTCTGTAACGTGACTTTAACTGGAGACGATTTTATTCTATAGAACATTTTTCCCCGAAACGTTGTTAGGGCCTCGAAATCATACTGCTATTTCTTCGAAACAGTTTCCAGTATGTCAACTGAGTCGCACTGTAATGCTGTAGCTAAATGGACTATCTTGGCATTAAGGTCCCAGCTATTAGCTTCAGCAATGATGGAAAACTGCGTCTTGTATACTTGCCAGGTCGATGCCATCATAAAAGGATGGCTTTATCCATTTTTGATTCTGTATCTTTTTATCTTTATTTTCTTTTTCCAGAGGCATCGATCCAAACTTTTCTTCCATTTTCTTAAATTTGCTCTCTATCTCTGAAAATCTTTCTTTCAACTCGTCATCGACATTTTCTTTTACTTTCTCCTCGTAACTCTATTCTATCCACGTAACACACTCTTCTACCTTCATAATATTTTCTTCTGTCTTCATAACTTTAGCTTTCGTTCCATCCATCCCACTTTCCACAACTGATAATTTACTGTCTATTACTTCTTTCACGGTTGCCAAGTCATCCTTTACAGATGAAGTTCTTTCTTCATTTCGTCTTGATTTTTTTTCAACTTTTTCTTGAACAGATTTAATTTTTTGACTCAAACTGTCTTTCATTTGTTTCAATTCTTCAGTTAATCCAGTTTCCATCTTTTCTTGTACTGCTTTCATTTTTTTTATTTCTTCACTCAAACTGTCTTTATTATCTCTTTGCATTTCTTTCATTCTTTCGACCAATACGGTTTTCATCTTTCCCTGCCCTATTTTCTTTTCACTCATTTGGGCAGCTAAGCTTTAGAGAAGTTTCTTCATTTCTTGTTCCATACCTCTAGTTATAACCATGCAGCAGCCAATGCCCCTTCCTGGCCAAAACTGATTGACTTGACTCGCTGCAATTCCTTGTATACCCGCGTAGAAAATTAAAGATGTTTCAATAACTTCGATTCTCTTCGAGCTAGAGCTTGGATATCTGATATATCGACATAAAGGGTTTTCTTGACAGAGTCGCCAAGGAGCAAAAACGTCCCCAAATTTGAGTCAAAGCCATTACCTGCCTTAAAAGACGCTTCTTAACGGGTTTTTAAAGCAAAATAAGCTATTTTAACGCGAAGACTAGCTATAATTACAGAAAATTAACACTTTCTAACCTGACTAAGCCCCTTTGAATGGATTTATATAAAAAAAAAATTATACAGACACGACATTATTTCATTATTTAAAACATGAAAATCTGACATTGACAGATTTTAATTTAGTGCCAGAGGCCTACTGCTAAACTTGTTAATATCGACAAATTCTTCTTTAGTTAATTCGTGACGATCTAAATTCCATGATAAAGTTTTTATTAAATCAAACCAATGTGTTTTAGCTGCAGATATTGTAACAAATAACGTTGGAAGTCCAAACTGTCTTATAGCCGCAAAACAACGTTTTTTCTCTTTTTCCCAATGAGGGGGAGGTGTGCCTTGGGGGGGGACTCATGTCAAAGGTGTGCCTTGGGGGGGACTCATGTCAAAGTTGTACCTTGGAGAGGACTCATGTCAAAGTTGGGCCTTGGGGGGACTCATGTCAAAGTTGGGCCTGGGGGGGGGACTCATGTCAAAGTTGGGCCTTGGGGGGACTCATGTCAAAGTTGTACCTTGGGGGGACTCATGTCAAAGTTGTACCTTGGGGGGACTCATGTCAAACTTGGGCCTGGGGGGACTCATGTCAAAGTTGTGCCTTGGAAGACTTCATTCAATAAATCCCCATTCAATAAACCGACTGAAATAGGCCTTTAGCACTATTAATAGTGTATTATAAAAATTCGACAACGCTGTACCGACTGAAATAGGGGTACCTTGTGGGGAGACTCATGTCAAAGTTGGGCCTGGGGGGGACTCATGTCAAAGTTGTGCCTTGGGGGGACTTCATTCAATAAATTCCCATTCAATAAACCGACTGAAATAGGCCTCTAGCACTAATTAAAAATGACCTATAAAAATTCGACAACTGTACCGACTGAAATAGGCCTCGCACTAAAAACTACAAGTATTTACAAATTCGTAACAATAAACTATATCCCCCCATCCCAAAGGGGAAAAGGGGGGATTTCGTAAAATCCCGTTCCAATAGGTGTGGGATACATATAAACAGTTTACGCCCTAAAAATTTTAACCGCAGCTCCCATAGATTTCCCAGGACAAATTTAGCGTAAAAAAGGTCTAGTTTTTGCCCGCTCGTAACGATTCCTCACCAAAATCAAAAATCACAAAAAAAAAAAAAAAAACGTATTTTTAGAAATATTCTAAAGAGTTGTTTTCATTACCTTTGTACCATTTTTAGAAGAGCTCTATTCAAAAATCCAGAGTTTGCAAAATCTTTCCCCGAAAATAGTTTTCTCCCCCCTCCCCTTAGAAATTAAAAATTCATTGCAGAAAATGTTTTTTGTACAGGTGTTTAGTCTCTTCATGTGCAATTTCTTCATCGTGAAGAAATTTGGAGCCGAGTTATGTTTATAAACGTGTTTTTAGCTCCTGCCTCCACCCCGTCGAAAAGGAACGAGAATTTCGTAAAATTCCGTTACTAAAGGTTTTGAATACATATAAACATTCCCCGCACTAAAATTCCTGATCTCAGCACCCATAAATTTTCCAGGAGAAATTTAGCGCTAAATGGGGATCTAGAATCGTAACCCCCATCTAAAATAATCTGTTTTTGGAAATATCATAAAAAAGATACATGGATGTTTTTAACATTTTTGTGTCCTTTTTGATAGCGTTCTTCTGCAAAATCTAGAATTTGTGAAATTTCACGCCAAAAATTGATTTTCTCCTTAACCCCGCCTTCAAAATCGAATATATATATATATATATATATATATATATTCACCCAAGTCTTTTCTTTTAATGTGCAATTTCTACATCGTGAAGTATTTTAGAGTCTATTTATTCTTAGACACGTGTTTTTGCCTTCTGCACTACCCCCACCCCTGATGAATTGTTGGGTGGAATTTCGAAAACGTTGATGGATATAATTTTAAATTGGGTACACACCTATATTCCTCCCAAGGGTCATTGAATTCTGTCTAGCTGTTCTAACGTGATACCCGGACAAATATAGCTTTACAGATACAGAGGCACAACGACACACACACACACACAGAGAGAGAGAGAGAGAGAGAGAGAAATTTTTCTGAATTCATTTTCGGCTTTCATGAAGTGTGAAACGGGAAGATATCGCAATTTTTTTTTTTTTTTTTGGGGAGATTTACAGACAAAAGTCTGGTTTTATTAATATAGATTTACATACATAACTTAGTTCTTTTACCCACTGTCAAGTTTATCTTACAAGTTCCACAATCACGAAATTTAGAATTTATACATACAGGAGCACTCTAAAGGAGAGGAAAATGGAAGCAACCGACTCCTAAAACTTTTCCAACTCCTAAAACTATAGCTGTTTAATATTTATTTTAGTTTCTTAATTCTAAACAGAATAAGACTAAAAATAATTGTTCCAAAGTTTAAATATAATTTCAAACAAACAAAAATGATGACTATTAAGTCCAAATTGTACTTATCAGTTCGTCTGTGAGCCGAGGTTGTAATTACTTCCCTTCATCTTACTGAAAAGAAATGAATCATATATTTCAAATATAACACGGATAGAGTCAAAGTGCTTAATTGAATTAAATATTAAGAACTGTTAAATGCATGTTTACTTTCTCCATAGCAGAAAATTCTATATAAATAATAATTTTATTTGCCTAAAAACTAGAAATATTACCTTACAACTTAAAACACGAAATTGACTGCATTTTTTTTTTTTTTTTTTTTTTTTTTTTTAGTTATTTGTTTTTCTATTTTTACTTTTTCTTACCCATAACGTAGAGAAATTATTGTTTTGGGGTCAAATTTCTGAAATTGTGCTTTTCTTATATTTACACTTTTTGAGGTCTCCTGAATCCAAAAAATAATGTTTTTAGCAGTTGGTCTATGTGAGTGTCTTTCTATCTGTTATCCACACATCTCAAGTAATAGCAGAAAGTTCAAACTTCGCTTTCTAAATGTGTATTATATAGGAATGCTACACCAAACGAATTCTAAATGTGTATTATATAAGGATGCTACACCAAACTTTCATTGAGATCAAGTAAATAGTTCGTGTGAGGGACATCCAAGAGAATTCAAATACATTATGCCTATGGGGAAATTACTAGTAAGTACAGTGCAGCATCTATAGGCTGACATAATCAAAACGGAAACAACAATATTTATAACATGCTTAACGCATGTTTTGTAAAGATTGTTGTACGGAATCGTTCATCATTCATTTATAGGGCTACCCAAAGTATTTGGATATATTGCGGGTATACTTTAAAATTGCTGGAATTGCAAATTCTTTTGCGCTAGATCTTCTTCAAGTAAGACTAAATTTAAGTAGATAATATTATTTATAGTGCATATTGATTATAGACAAAGGGCTACCCAAAATTAAGCTAAACGTTCTTTTCTGTTGAATGTAACCGATGGAAGTGCTTTGCTACATTTAATTAAGTCGACGAACACTGCTCAGGAAGCAAAATTAATTTTTCATACGCATACTGTAGACAAAGTATTTTTTGAATTTTCCAGTCTGGTTTTTTGCATTAAATCATGTTTTGAGGTAATCTGATTGCGAAAGTCTAATTTTTAGCGGTCAATCTGTATGCATATATGCTATTACCTTAATAAAAACAAATAGCTGCATGAAATTTAAATTTGGCACTCTGAAGTCTGTATTAGGCTGCCACTTAAGTTTGAAGCCAAATTAATAGCAGCTTGATTTATACACACACACACATATATATATATATATATATATATATATACATATTATAATTGTATGCACTATAACTGAACGGGGAGTTGAGGGGAGGCAGTAGACCCACATAATTACATGTAAAATAAAACTGTTCCTATTTTAGCTTATTTTAAAAGTACATTGAACTTTATTATCTTACGCTATTTTTCTTAAGACTTAACATACAATTTATCTTTATAATATAGAAATGTAGGGTAAGAGAAAATCGTGTGGCTGAATCATCAGATTAGTTATTAAGTACAAAACTCGATTTTTTTTTTTTTCACAGAGTAATTTAAACTTTTTAATAATATGTTTTACTTTGACGACCTATATATTTTCATTATATATATATTAACCTTTTCTATTAAAAATAAATTAGAATTCGGTTAAAGCTTATAATATGTTACTGAAATTTGGATAATATAAAAAATATAACTCGTGGTATGTTTCTAAACGAAGATAATTCTTTTCTTTTAATGACACCACGTTATCTAAAATGTAATATATAATTACTTATATATATATATATATATATATGGAGAAAATATAATCCTTCTCAATTCATTCTTCAAAAATAGTTTTTTTTTTTTTTTTTTTTTTTTTTTTTATAATGAAATTTTCATATTTTTCGCAACTGCGGAAGTGTTCATAAAGAAATAAACCTTGTTCCATAATATTTGCTAGTGCTTCAAAACAGAAAATGACATGTTAGAACTAAAGCAAACTTTGCCACATAACCATAAAAGAAAAGCCATAATTATATACGTGGCTAGGATAAAAACAGCGAAAAACTAATTTTCCTCCAAGCTAATTATTGACTACTTACTATTTATTTTGCTGGGAACTGTTGCAATTACATTTGAATGGAAAATAAAAGAAATTGTGTTAATAAAAATAAAATGTATTTTATAAAGTAAGAGAAATTATGCACAAAAATATCTTTTAAAAATTCAATAACTTATAGTTTAAATTAATGCTGTTATTTATTTTACATTAAAAATGTTTTTTTTTTTTTTTTTTTTTCTTTTAGTTTATTAAAAAATGAGACATCCAACAATGTATACGCTTAATATAAAATTAAGTTTTCTCTCGTAAACATCGAATAAAATTATACCATTTTCAAAATTTTTAACAATGAACAAAAAGAAATCTCGGATTCAAAATCGGAAAGAAATCTCGAGATTCAATATGAAATCTCGGGAAAAGAATATTTAAATTGTAGTAAATTACAGGGACTCATATAAGAATTTGTATAAGTTACGATCCATTGAACGATGTACATGTTGGAGGAAAATTTTGATATACCCTATTATGATTTGCTCTTTTGTCTTTTTTAACGACTTCTTTAAATTAATTTCAACAATTGTTCATTACTATATGTTCAGAAAATCGGGGCGAGTCCATTACAGATTTTTATTATACATAAACATTTGAAAATAGCATTTGCCGAACATCATTGTTACTGTGAAATAATGCGTGTCAGAAATAAAAGTCAATAAAAGTTCTTTCATTTTACTATGACTTGTGCCTTGTTGTTTTACTTTTTCAATATTTTAGTTATAAAAAAGTAATTTCATAAGATCACTTACAGTAACAGATATTTTTAAAATGTTGTTTTTCAACATCTTTGAAATCATTAATTAGTAATTTTTGCACCTTTGTTATACTTTATCATATTTATTTATAAATATGCGCATTCTTTACGTCAGACACGAAAATTTAATTATCCCTAAGTGTGAATTTAGACGTTCAAAAAAATAAAATAGCAGACAAAAATTAATAAAACGAACACATAGAAGCGCTATTTTATGTATCTTAATCGCATCTATCAATGTTTTTACTTCAAAACAGCACAGAACTATTATTAATTTTAAGATATTCTGAACAAAAAAACTTTATTTAAAGAATAAGAAATAAATTTTATATAAATATAAATTTTTTATTCGTTATCTTTCAACATGTTTTGTTTTTATTGCATTTTCTTGCTCAAACTCTCTATATGTTTCTGTTTTATTTTTATTTTTATTTTTATTTTTATCTTAATTATCGTGAAAATAGAATTATAAAATAAACAAGTTGCAAAACAACGGTTATATCTAAATTAAGTAATTAATTAAAATAAATCAACGAAACAGAATTTTTTAAAGTTAAATGTTTATTATTAAATATCTTCAAACAAATGTTTTCTTCTTATATACTTTTTGAATCCAACATTTCAACCTGTAAACGAAAGTAGTATGTAATGTAAGAAACGTATTATTTTGTATAATAACTCAGGATTGGATTGAAATATGTTTTAACGTCGCACTTTAGCTAGACATTAGGTGATATACGGCGGTCTTGGAGTCCTTTCCAGGTGGTTAGTCCGGAGACACACCATCACATTTTTATCCCATTGCCAAGAGAATGGCTTCGTCGCTTTAGTAACTACCAGAGATATTTCTGGAATATAGTAGGCATCCCAGCCATGTCAGATTTTACGTGCAACATTTGCATACGCTGTCATTTTCGGCTGATTCGTGTATCGAACACGCAGTCTTCCATTTAAGAGCTCACCTCTCTACCAATAAGCAGCCGAGACCCCTATCATAATTCAGGTTGTTACACGTCACGCGTCCCATTTATTTCAAATTTTAACTTTGTGGCATGGCTAAAATACAGATAGCGTTTGAGGTTAAGTGGATTTAATGTCGGATTCAAGCTACGCTCTGAGCAATTAGCGACGGTCTGGGATTTGCCCTAGATTTGGTCCGGCAAAGTGAGAGGGGAAAAGAACGTTTAGAATGGGCCTTTAAGAACTGCGCTTCATTGTGGATATATAAAAACTACTATATCAATCGCTGACTTCGATTTTTTTTTTCTGCCGTATCACACAATATCAACAGCGTAAATACTCACAGCCCTTGCCACTAGAGATTAAGGTTCAATGATATATTTATCGTGGTATGTTTTATTTTCATGTGATGACTTTCGTTTTTACTTTAGCAATGATAACACAGGTCGTTATTACAAATTACAGAAAAAAGTAAGTTAAGTTGATTTAAAAATATTACTGTTTAATACTTCTTTTAAATTATCATTTTAATTTTATAATTTTTGTTGCTTTATCAAAAGTGAGTGAGATAAACAAACAAACCGATACCATTTTATTAACATATTAATCAGAAAGGAGAGGGTGTACCTTCTCACGAATATTTGTTAAACGTCTGTGCTCCTTCAATGGAATTCAGAAACAAAATTTGCTTATTCAGTCTCTCCATTTGACAAACTTTGTAGTGAGAAAATCAATTCAATTAGATAAGGAACTTATACTTTGGTAACAGAGGTTTTCTTGTCCTCTGGAATACCGTTTTCACTACAATATTTGTAGACCGAGAACTCCTAACGTGTCTTTTCAATCCTTAGAGGTTTTCATCATAGCTGCAAAGTAGATTTATCAGTCAAAACTTATCATACACATTCATTAACTGTTACACTTATATGCTACCTGAAAATGCTTTTGTTTTCTAATAACGAAAAGGTTTGTGACCTTATATTTTACACATTTTTCATCTCAAAATATAATGTTTTAGATTTTACTTTTATATAAAGACATTTTATAAATTTTACATATGTTAAAATGGTTTTTTTTAACTTAATCTTTAGAATCTTCATGTGTTTTTTAACAATATTTGTAACTTTTCTTAACAATATTTGTCGTTAAGTTATTATGTTGGCGTGAACCACCACCGTTTTTAAAATATGGTAACACTTCATTTTTGCAACCGTCATCATTTAAATTCTGCTTTTTTAAGTAAAATCTGTTTTTTTTTTTTTTTTTTTTTTTTTTTTTTTTTTTTTTGTGTGTGTGTGTGTGTATCTAAATTATAAAACAATTTTACAGATTTATAGATTTATATACAATGTAAAAAATATGTCCTATTTGCTGCCAGAAATTATTTCTAATTTAAAAAAATACGCGTAATTTACGAAGAAATTACGTTGTCAGAACGTATTTTCTCAAATTATAGAGAATTTCTGGCAGCAAATAGGGCATATTTTTTACAGTGTAGATATGAGTGAACATTTATAAGTGTTTACATTTTATGTTGCATCATTTAGCAGTTTAGTCAGATTTTCTTATTCAATTACATATTTGGTAAACTGTTCTGTTCCCAATTTACCATGAGCTACATTAAATCATCTAATTGATAAAATTCTATTCTATTCGTGTTATTTTTGTGAAAAAAATGTATGAGGTAATAATTAGCTTAACGACAGGATTCAGGCCTATTCATAAGTTTTTACCAAATCTTTTCGGCGAAACCACTTTTCTTTAAATGCTCTGTTTTCCCAATAAATTTAAAGAAATATTTTTCTACATATTCTATTATGCCGTGCGATAAAGTTATCAGTGAATTTCTTATTTGTTTTCTCAATTTAAATTAATATTTCAAAATGAATTTTTTAAATAATTGCCCAATATTAAGTTAAAATATTTAATTGCCTTAAATGCGTTAGTTTATTGTAAGCACTGTCTAAATTAAGATGTGATTTTTCTGATATGTATGATAAAATTAGTTTTGTGTCTACTAAAATACTTTTACACGAAATTTTATTATATCTCGTTAGAATGCGAAAATTTCTTGTATGCCGATATTTCTCATTAGAATGGCTTAATTTCATAAAAAAATCTCTATAAGATATTATCGTTTTTTCTTTTGTTATAATATAAATATATTTTATCATCCATAATAGTTTTCTAATATACATGTTCAAGCTCTTTCTACCTCATTACATCAGAGCTTATAAATGATCGCCTCGGGAATAATACTATATCAATACATGTAATTTAGTGAAACAAAAATGTGAAAAAAATATCGATATGTGTGTCTGTAAAAGTGTCATTAGCAACGTTTTATGAAATGTAATGAAGCTATTTTGCGTGTTAAAATTTTTGTTTTTGCTTAATGGTGTTATCAATATTTTTATAAGTCATTAGTTATTTTTTATTTACAATAGTAAAAGACAAAATTTTTATGTATAAATAATGAAATATATATACATATAATGAATTGCAAACGACATATAAAAATTAAAATCAGACGTTGTTGAGATACGGACAGACGGTCCCACTTTCGATTGTCCATTTACTACTTCAGGTTCTCAATTTTTCCTTCAAAGTAGACAAAACCATCTGCAGGCTTGACCTATCTTAATTATGAAGGCATGTAAATTTTCAATATGAATTTCATTCAAAAAACTCTTCAATACCTTTAATACTAATGGTTGAACTATAGTTCTGGGATAATTTAAAACAAAGTTATCGATTTTAATTTTTACTTTTAACGAAAAAAAAAAAATCTTCGAAAAAAAAAAAGGAAATTTTGAGAAAGCTCGCATTTTTTCTGATGTCGACACAAAATTGACATTCTTTCGACATTTACTGTTATACTACTGTAAGATAAAAAGTGTGTGCATCCATCATAGTAAATAATTTTGATAGAAAAGTAATTTAATAAACAAATTGCACCGTATGAATTTTTATAAGGTAACATATAGAAGGAAGTCTTGTGTTATTTACAACATGCTAGTTTCATATTAAAGATATAGTCAGAATATTTCCCACACACATACACACGCACAGACACGTACTCTTTCAAAAAACAACTTTTCTGGACTCGGGAAGCCTTAAAACATGTAAATTAGGTAAAAACTCAAACTCGAAATATTTAACTGAAATCAATACTTTTCTCTACCTACAGTAATCGGATAAGGGAAGAAAAATATTAGGCGTCATTACTATTATTTCCCAGCGAGTATCATTTATAAACATGTGAAGAAAATCAAAGCAGAAAATGGGCCATTTTGTCATAATCGTAATTATCGCACTGAGACTGGATGTGTTATGACAGTTAAACATTTAACAGCATGGCATAGATTTTTAATTATCCACTGAGTGAAGATTATTTTAGTGTCTAGCCCACTACAGTGCTAGAAGATCCGAAATTTAAGATTTACATTACATATGTATACGTTTTGTCTTTATATATTTGATACATTTTTTTTTTTTTCTTTTTTTTTTTCCAAGGAGACTTTTTTTTTTATTAAGAATTTATAAATGTGAAAATACTTTTTTAGAGAAAAGTAAAGTATTAAAATATAAGAACAGTAATTCAAAACATTGTGGTAGAGATTAGAAAGTATATTTCAAGAAAAAAATCTGTATTAAAATTTTCATATGATGTTTTTATTTTTTTGAATTTTCAATGTTTAACAAAGTATTAATTAAATCCATTCTTATTGTTTTATTTCTGTTAAATTTAAACCTGTATACTAGTGTAAGTATATAAGAATTGAACAAATAATGCAATGGAGTATCCAGTTTATTACATTGGTTTAAATTATTTATTTGTTTATTAGATTTGTAAATGGGGTCGTTTATTTAGGGTTATAAACCTTACATAAAATATAAGGCAGTTTTATTGGGACAAATAAAATATAAGTTTATGATTTTGGTATAAGAACTGGTATCTATACGTTAAATGAAAGTATGTCATTTATGTTGTCAATCATTATGAAATATTAAAAAATCCTTTTTGATTTAAAATACAAATTTATTGTCCAAGGTAGTTGCATTAATTTTAAAGACTTTTTCAGTATTAGTCTTATATTACATTGAATTTGGGGAATAGTCCTTTTAAAATTTCAGCAACTGGCATATTAGGCGTGAATATTGTGACTATTGTATTTCTGTGGTCTATTAAGATATATCATTTTATTGCTTGCGGTATTGCAAGAGGTTAGTTAATAAATTGTAAATACGTAGTTTTTTTTTTCTTTTGTTGTTGTTAAATATTTTTTTTGAAAGAAGAAATACATCAAATGCAAAATAGGTTCTTTCTTCGATTTTAAATCTATTTGTATAGATTTCTAGAGATGAAGGAGTTGCCATATCTACGACTAAAACTTTAAACTTGATAAAATAATGTAAATTAGTAAGACGTAATGATGAACAATATATTTGAGTTGTAATTCACTGTATCGTCCTCGCGAAGCCACCAAAAACATCACCAATTTACTACTGCCAAGACCGAATTAAATTGAAACCAGTAGATTTCTATTATGTTCCTGGTTTTAATTTCAACATCAGTTCAAGTAAAAGAAATGCGTTTTAATCGGGGTGTATAAATCCATGCCATAACAATCGCAAGTAAGTATTTTTAACGTTCTAAAATGTATCGCTTTTGATTTATCCGAGATACAATATACATTTCGTAAAACCTTTTTAAAATACTACTTCCATTTACTTCCTACCATGAATTACATTATAATTTTTGCTAAATATTATCCAACCTTTATCAAATTCCAATCGCCTTTTCATAACCAGTGATCCCTCCTTCAACACCCCATACCCTTAAATCTCATAAAATAATCATTTTATTAGAATTTGGGAGATCTTCTACTGAAACTCGGTTGAAAACAAAAATCTTCGTAAAATAATAAGGGTTCTATAGAGTAAAAAAATGTGAAGCTAATTAATAGCAATACAGATTATGTTAGTGTGTATGTATCCGAAAATTGAATTGCTTGTGCGTAACGATTCTTACACTTAATTCGCTTTGAAATAATCATTTTTCTTAGATTTTGGAAAATCTTCCAAAACTCAATTTAACATTAAAAAAATCTTCGTAAAGTTCCACGGTTTCTATTTGTTTCTATTGCGTAAATAAATATCAGTCCAAAAATCTAATATTAATTAATAAAAATACAAATTATGTTGGTGTAGATCCAATGGACAAAATTCGAATCTTTTTTCATAACTAGGAATGATTCTTCACAATTAAAATTTGTAGATTTTGAAAGGTCTTCCAAAGCTCTACTTAAGATAAAAATCTTCGTAATTTTTTGCGGGTTCTTTCGTGTAAATAAGCTTAATGCTAAAAAATATATAATTAATTGATAAAAATACAGATTGCGTTGGGGTAGGTGTTAAGCGCGATTGACGACACTACAGTTCTAGGCCTAAAGTTTCTCAGAAGGAAAAATGTTTGAACTGCACCTAATAATGCTTTCCATTTCAAAAACAAGCATAGTTGGTATGTGAATTTCTCATATGTTAATCTATCAATGTGATTGTCGTCCGAAAACTAGTTGTTGTTTCTTTCCTTTTTTGTTTTAATATTTTATATCATTGGTATTGGTGCATGAAAGGAATTATGAATACTTTTTATATAGGAAATATGAAGGTACTCTCCAACTAAAAATTTGGTTGGATGTTCGGTTTAAAGCCAATTGACTTCGCTAAGATCCTTGGACAATGGGTGGAATGCCCTCCGTGGTGGTTTTTCTAATGGGTCCCAAACCGTATTTATGCGAGTTTCGGAGAAAACCGCATGGCAAGCTCCGAATGTCTAGATTGAAGAGCATGACCTTGGATCGAACCCGGCACTTCCCCTCTACCAGCTTGAGTGCAGAACTGCTCGGCCACTGGTGGGTCTCCTACAAATAAAAGAAATTAATATGCATTTCGTTGAAGGGTTTGTTTAAATTATTTCATTTAAGTTTTGAATTGTACGACTGTAAATATTCATGGTTACTTTTACAGTGTAACTTTCATTAAAGTAAACAAAGTCAAGCATTTTATTCATACCATTTACTTAATATTTTTAACAAATACTAAATTTTGGTTATCCACATGTGTTTGTAGATATTTTAACTTTATATATACATATATATATATATATATATACACATAATGTTACATATTTAAAACTTTTGACATTTACTGAAACCAAAGTGCTACTGAAGATAACAAAAATTTACATAAACATATAATTTAAAAAAAATATATATTCAATGAAATTCATTTTAAAGGACTTTGTGTTAGCTTATTTTTCAAACAGATAAATAATAAGTTCTTCGCTTTGCGTATTTTGCTACTTAAAGGGATTCTTCTGGTTATTCATCCGGAATACACTCGAGAATTTTTCAGATTCTTTATAAATTTTCGCTGCCTCTATATTATCTGAGACAGGAAATTGAAAATATAAATAAGTTTTTCTGGGTTCGCATTTGATATGTTTCAAATATTTAACACAAAGTTTGTTACAATAATTTTTCTTATTTTGAACGGAATTTCAATTTATTTTGAATTATGTTTTATTTTTATATATTCAACACAAATATAAAAATCTTATTTTAAAAGAAATTAATTCAGTATGAAAATGTGTATATTTTTTCCCGTTAATCACGTAGCACTGAGCAAAAAAATTTAAAATAAGATATTCATGTTTGTGGTAATCTAGAAATTTGGAGATCAGATAAATTGATTACATTAATAACTAGGGGGCTCTGCCCCCTGTTGGCTTCTCTCATCAACTCACGAGGGAGGCTCCCCCCCCCCCCCTCTGACTCGTTTTACTTATTAAACACTGCAGGACTCTGGACGCATATTCACTGCTTTGACTTAAACTGAATAGATTAGCAAAGCATAACACAGGACAAAAGCAGAAAATTATTATAGGAATTCTAATATTTAATGTCAAATTGAAATATAAAATATTTAATATCAAGTTTTTTCAAAATGAAATATCATGCTAAAAATCAGTTTTTTTTTTTCCAGAATAGAAAGAAATTTGTATTAGCTAGGCCATATTCCATTGCAGCTTTAGCATATGACACCCTTGGCGACTTGTAGCATTTTGTCATTATTTTGGGATGAAGTTTTTGGTATAATTCCTTGTTAAAAAAAATAGTATCTATTATACTTTTTACTATTTATTTTTTGATTAATTTAGGGCAGTATATAATACTCTACATATTTCTAATGTACATTTTTTAGACATAGTTTTACACATAAATTTTACATTTTTGTGAAATATCCTTCAGCTTCAAATTTCAATTCTCTCCTTCCTACTTCTTAAAATAACGAAAGATAATATGAATTCAATTCTCTATAAGAGCATTAGGTGATGAATTGTTTCTTGCGATAATTAGAAATATGAAATGTACCATAGAAATTTCTAATTTTGTATTGTTAAAATTTATCGACGCAAAACTAGAAGATGCTGTTATTTATAAATGAATTTCAATTTGACTCTAAATATTGACACCAGCGCAACCGTACCTTTTTTTAAAATATATAGAGAAATGGCTTTAAAATAGTGTTTCGTGATTATAAGGTAACAGATGATAACACATGAATAAATTAATGAAATGCCTGAAAATATAATAGACCAAAAACAATTATTTAGTTAAAATATGTAAATTTTAAATGGTATTAACAAAATAACACTTAGAGATTTATATAAAGTGCATATACCTCATACATAAGGATAAAATTCAATAAAAAAGTTTTTTTTTTAATTAATTCTTAATTATCTTAATTTAAATTTTTGTGTTTAAATTCTATATAAAATAGTTTATTTAGAAAATCTATTGATTCTTCAACGATATTTTTAAGGATAAAATATAAATCGAAAACTTATATATTTATAATACAACAGGCAATAATTCATCTAATTGAAAGTATTGATATAGCTATTGATTTACATCCTAAGTATAAAGCAATCAGAAAACCTAAATTAACGTTTGCATACTTATTCCCTTTTTAATTAAAAATTTGCAAAATACACGTTTGTATGGTTGTAAGGCGCTAATAGGAAACGCTGCTTACAAAGAACTTTAAGCAACATTTATTTGTTTATTTATTTATTCATTTATTACTTATTATTCTTTTTTTTTTTTTTTTTTTTTGCGAAGAATAGCAAAAGCTAGAAGATGAGAGAGATGGAACGATGTAAGATGTAATTTTGTCACGCCATGTCAAAATTTCTATTTCAATTTTAACGAAAATTTGTATATATAGTGTATGCTATTATTTTTGTATAATGTACGTGGTCGTCATTAAAAAATATTTCATCTCCAATTGGTTCTTAGTAAAAAGAAAACAAACTACAAACAGTTTCCTTACAGTTGATTTAGAGAATAATTTTCAGTTTTGTTTAAATATTAAAAATTTAAGAGATTGTTATGCTTCCGTAAAATTATGAAAGCCCATGTTAAATCAACAAATGGGTCGTGCCGCACCATTTTTGATTTTGATGAAATTTAGTAAGTAATATATACCCATCTTCTGTATTCCAAAGCAGTTTATTTTATTTCGTGAAAAAAATTTGTTCTTGAGATATAGCTATTTGTTTACTCTGCGGATGAGTAAAAAATCATTATTTTAGATTCATTTTCTAAAAGGTGTAGAATTTTTATTTCAATTAGCAGAAACATCGGATAGGGCTTATTGGAAAGCTTACAAATTGACTTTTATTTGTGCACAGTACAATAGATCTAAGTTAAGGCTATATAGAGTTTTTGGACATTAAACAGTCGTTCACAAATTAATGTTTTTTATCATTTTAAGCATTAAAAAAACACAATGAAGGGCTTGAAGTAACAAACTAATTTTTTTCCTGTTGCACTTACTACTTAAACTTGAAAAATGTGCTTTTTCACCCCTCAAAAAGTCATATGGGACAGGTGAAAAAAAAATCGCAAAATGCCATGTTAAGATGCTCCTATAATGTGTACATTAAAACAAAACAAAAATTATCTTGTTTTTCCAAAAGAAAGAAGAGATACAAATTTTTAAAGTAACACAAAAAATCACTCATAACCGCTAAAGAAAATAAGCTAGATAGACAAGTTAATTACCAAATAAAGCACTTTATTGAATTAAATTTAATTGAAATATATTTACAAAATGTAATCTGACCTTTAAAAAAAAAAAAAAAAAAAAAAAAAAAAAAAAAAAAACTTACAAAATGTATAAGCTATGTTGCAACTTCTCCTTGTAGCTGTCAAGTGCAAATAAGACGGTGTGATAATCTTTAAAATCTTTTCCTTCTGCACCCATGATTCACATTTGCTGGCTGACTTCTTAAAGCATCGGACAGCCACCCAGTATAAGAACAGCAAGAATTTCACAAATTTGTGTTATCATGAACAAGATTTTGAAATGGAAACGAGTATCTTTTTTTTTTTTTTTTTTGCCACGTGCCATGGGAAAGGACCATGTGCCGGTATTGGTGATACGGTTAAAATAATTGGGAGAAAGGCTAGTCTTCAAAGAACTGTAAACAGTTGCATAGAAAATATAAAGATTGATTTTTTATTTTACTCATGATAAATTATTGAAAAGATTGAACAACTGCAGACAAGATATATATGTTGTAATTTACGTACCTCAAATAAGAACATTACACAGTTCTATTCCTGTCAACCTCTGTGTTTTCCATGTCCATATAACATGTTTCAGAGGAATTCAAGTTTGTTGTTTCAGTCAATAAAGAAAATCGAGCTTAACCTCATTTCTGAACTGCGGCCAAAAGTAAATGATTATGTCTGCTGTGCGTATGATAACACTGGTATACAGTGGTTCGGTAACAACAGTCAAATTATTATTTTGACTATTAATTCCAATTTTTATTTAAATATCTGTAAATAAGAAAGTCCCACCACGTCACATTTTTCTGTTAAAGTGTCAGAAAATGGCAATTTTCCCGATTTCTTTTTTTTTTTTTTTTTTTTTTTTTTTGTAATTTTCACAGTATTACAGGTGGTAAACCTTCCTGCTGGCAACTCAGAGTACTGGTAACTCAGAGACCCGGTAACCATGTTTGTTCCTTTTTTTTTTTTTTTTTTTTGTTAAGGTATCAGAAAATGGCAAATTTCACTACTTTTTTATGATTTTTCAATACAGTCGACAGCAAAAGTATCCGAGCACTAGCCAATAATTCCGATGCCAAAAAAGTACATTTAATACTATTTTGTTAAACAAATCCTTGTCGAATCGTATTCTTAGACTGACGAAAAACATGACTCGACAAGGATTTATTTAACAAAGCAGTAGCACTTTTAAGTGCACTTTTTTTAGACAGATATGATTGCTAGTGCTCAGATACTTTTCCTGCCGACTGTATCACACATGGTAACCATTCGTGCTATCAACCCTGCCTCCTTGCCATCCTCTCTGCTGTCAACAACTGTTTGGCAACCCGGAATTCGTATCTTATCTGTTTTTTTTTTTTTTTTTTTCTGGTATTCTAATAAACAGATATTCTTTGTTAAGTATGATTGTGCTGTTTTACAGTTAGGTTTCCATGTTCAAAATGGCAACTTTTCAGTGTATAACTTGTAAAACCGTACCCGATAAGTTTTGCTGTATTTTTGAACGATTCACATTAAAATCACAAGGTAGACATTTAACACAAGACGTAAAAAAGCCATTTTTTTGTATTTTGGTTTTAAAATAACAAATAATAATAATTCAATCATTTAGCGTATTTTTCATGTTTTTATATTCTACTTAGTCTACAATATGTATATTATCCTCATATTAACAGTATTCCATGCTAAAGTAATAATATTGATAATAAAAATTCATGTCTTCTAAAGACTTTTGTACATTGCTTCCAGTACAGATTAAATAATCATAACAAAAAAAAAAAAAAACCTGTACGTGTTACAGACTCTTCACAATTATTTTTTAATTCTGCACTACAAAATTAGTTGAAAATAGTTTAAACAAAATTGAGAAAAATCGTGCTAATGAAAGAGAACAGATCCAGTATACATACAGCCCCTAGGCAAAATTTGGAAATTGGAACCGAGGTAGTTCGGACATTTGTCGCGATAATGTTTACTTACGTAATTGCAATAGCCATTTTAATGCATCGAGAAAATAACAACAAAAATGTAAAAGATACCCAGAGGTTCCTATGCTAAATCTATACCAAAGAAATTTAATGGAATGAATATAGTAACCGATGCTAAGTAATGAAACACAGTTACCCCAACTTTTCATATTAACATAATAATACGGCAGAATGTATTAACATACTCAATTATTTTTTAATAAATATATTTTTTTGAAAAGTGAAATTATAATAAAACATCGAATCAAAACAAAAGAGAAACAGTAAGTAAATTTTCGTTTGTTTATCTGGAAGTTATTTAATTTCAGGAATAAAAATAAATAAGGACATGAAATTGTATGATGTGAAGGTTACATAATTGAGATGATATAAGATATTTATTAAATAAGTGACTATTTATAAAGTAATTTCAATTTTAATGATATTTCATATTTTTAACTGCATAATACTTTATATATATATATATATATTAATATACATTTAGCTAAGTACTTTTGCTAATATAATATTTTGGGTATATATATATATATATATATATTAAAAAAAAAAAAAAAAAAAAAAAAGATAATAATAATAATATTTAAGAAATGAAATAGATAGGGCAAAAGTGCTTGGTATGTTTGAAACTTTATTTATTCATATATTTATTTTTTCATAAACACAATTTTTTTTTCTCATTTATAGTGCATAATTATCACTACATTTTTACACAAATATTTATTTTATAATTGATTGCATGAACACAAATATTTATTTTATTATTGCATATATATATAGAGAGAGAGACTAAGTATTTTTGCTGAAATTGCCATGCAATATTATTTTTATGAAAGGTTTCATAAAAACTAATAAATAAATAAATAAATCAGAGCAGCAGAAATGCTTGGTACAAATTCTAACATTTTTCATTCATAATATTGGTTGAATATATTTTATTTTCAATACATTTTATTTAATTTCACAATATTTTTATTTTTTACACAATATTTATCATATGTATGTTCATCTATTTTTCTTTTTGGATAATAATATATGGGCATATAAAACTAAGTATTCTTGTTTTAAAAGTGGCATACAATAGTATAAAATTATATGCCAAAGTAATTAATAATTAAAAAAAAAAAAAAAAAAAAAAAGACAAGAATGCTTGGTATTAACAATTTTTGTTTTGTGTCACATAACATATTTATTATATAGTTTATTTACAATATTTTAAGTTGGATAGGCAAAATTATTAATTATGGCGAAAGCCAAGAATGTCAACATTCAGTTGATGAATTTTGATGGGGAACCATCTTTTTCTTCGACCTTAGACTTTTTCTTCGACCAAGTGTCCACCTACGCAAAAATAAATCGGTTATCATCTGAAGAAGCTGTAGCTGTAATGAAGGGAAAGTTGTCTGGGGCGGCATTAAAATATTTAACACAATCTCCCCATTTGTACAAATCAAATGATTTAAACTTTCTTAAGGAGGAATTTAAAATATTCTTTACTCCTATGAGTTCTACTCAAGCTCTAATCGAATTTAATAATCTAAATTTGCTCCCTCAGGAATCCATAAAAAAATTTTCTCATAGGTTAAGCATGCTAGCAAACATTATTTACGACAAAATTACGGATGATAACGCACTAGATAATATTAAATTTACAAGGTTTATTTCCTCTATACCATCTAACATAAGCATAAAAATCATGGACGAGGGAATATCGGATTATAAGTTGGCTGCAAATCACGCTCAAAAATTACAAGAAATTAACATGAATGAAAGTATTCTGCTCAAACAAAATGATAGTGTATTTGTCAACACTTTATCGGATAAATTAATTGAACTAACGGAAAAAGTTGATGTTTTGTCTTTTGGACAAAAAGATAAAAAAGAGGAGGTAAACAACTTATCAGATTCACAAAATGCCCATGTTGGAAGAAGTCTACACAATGATTATAGACAAAATTTTTGATCACATAAAGTAAAGGGACCACAAAAGAAAGAGGGTTATAATGGTGTGATTTGCCAGCTGTGTAATCGTAAAGGGCATGCAGCTAATAGATGTTATAAATGGCAAAGAAGCCAAACCCAAAACAATAATTTTTCCAGGGGTAGATTTTTTAAGAGAAATGACAACAACAGAAATCACAATAATTTAAACTAGACTCGAGATGTAGAATGGCTGAAGGTCTTGCATCTCAATCACACCCGAAGACATCAGCACCTAATCCTAGTTTTGGTTTGTCAAATCTGAGTGGTATTGCAAAATTATCTAGTATAAGAAAAGTAAATTCAATTGCCTCACAAACTGTAAATAAAATAAATATTGCTGATAACAAGTCTACACACATTGCTGATAACAAGTCTAACTACAGAAATTCAAAATGAATATATTTTTAATGTAAATAAAATTTCACCTACACTACCGTTAATTGAAATTAATATAGCTAAAAATGCTATCACCGGATTAATTGATACAGGGAGTTCGATATCATTGCTTTCTGAAAGTACTTTTAAATCTTTAAAAGAGAAATTAACTTATAAACACTTGTCTTCACCAGTAACGATTAAGACTGTAAATTCAAACGTACAATTCTCCTCATGTATTCAAACTTCTTTCAAAATAAATAACACATTTTTCTCACAGAAATTTTTCATTGTTGACATTCCTAATGATTCAACATTTCAAGCCATACTTAGATGGGACTTTATTCAACAAAGTAATGTAATAATAGACATGTATAAAAACAATATCAAACTTAAAGATATAATTATTCCCATTACAAATACAATTGTAAAAGATGAAAACTTAAACAAATGTAGTGTTGCGAAATATACTGAAACTCAGAAAAAAAATAAAAATCATCCCCAAAAATGTAAACAAATTATCGTTAGGACTTCCCAGAAAATATTTTTAGAACCTGAAGAGGAAACATTTATAGATGTAAATACAATTTTTTTGTCAGGAAGCAGAAATTGATAAAAACAGTAAAATTGTTACTGATACAACTACACAAATTTTGAATTACATTCAAGCTTCTGATGAAATAATAAATTTAAGAAGAAAGAAACTCTCTCCTTTGGATTTTGATGCCAAACATCTCCAAGGAGATCAAGAAAAAAAATTAAAGAAAATTTTGTTAACAAATTTTGCAGCCTTTTCTAAATCTATGAAAACTTTAGGGCATACAGACAAAGTTATACGAAATTTAAAATTCATCACTGAGTTCCCAATCAAAACATTACCTTTTCCAATACCACAATCATTACAACAAGAAGCTAAAAGTCAAATAAATCAACTTGTTAAAGCTGGAATTATTGCAAGAAATTGTTCAGAATGGGCTTGCCCCATTCTTTTAGTTAAAAAAAAAACTTGACGCAGAAGGTAAACAAAAATATAGAATTGCAATGGACCTTAGAATGCTTAATTCAATAATTCAAGGATCTTCATACCCATTGCCCAAAATACAAACAATTATTGCTGACTTATCAGCCTACAAGTACTTCACATGTTTAGATTTTCAACAGGCTTACCACCAGATTGCACTTCCTGTAGATTTACAAGATAAATTAACATTTACTTCTATGTTTGGTAGTTTTAAATACAAAAGACATTGCTTGTTTGGATTAAAATGTTTTGGATTAAAAAATGCTGCTTCTCAATATCAAGCTATAATGTACACAATTATTGATGAAATTGA
>CAWVNO010002408.1:31384-56384 GCA_963930645.1 Salticus scenicus | reverse complement strand
AAGGAGATTGAGAAGAGAGGATTAATTAATTTTTTTCCAAAGGAAGCTGATAATTTGCTGTTTTTTTATTGAATACAGTGAATGAATTGGTAAATAATTGCACAGAAAAAAATCTTTTAAAATTACTTAAACAACGGAATTAAATATTACATATATCTCACTTTATTTCAGCAGTATTACGCAGAATAACTGTTTAGTAAAAGAAAAAAAAAAAAAAAAAAATTAAATTTAGGTAAAAAAAAAAAAAGAAGAAAAAAAAAATCCCCCCCCCACACACACAAATATATATATAATTTTTAATGACAATAATGAAAAGAATGAGAACGGAAACCAAACAGTTGAATAGTTCCCCACGGAAACCCACAGAAGCCGATTAGATAAGTAGTTAACTTAAATAAGTTTGGTGTTTTAAATTTATTTGAACAGTTATATTAACTTAAATGTATTAAAAAGTTAATAAAATTATTTTTCTAATTTTAATACTTTTTTGGTTACAAAAAACGTAAACTTATAAAAGAAGGAATTTTAAAGGGAATTTAATATAAATATATTTTATTTATATATAACCAATGTATGTGCGTGTCGGTGTGTCTGTGGACAGCGAAGCGTAAGGTTGGTACTCGTACAGTCAAGAGATTCAACAAGAATTCGCTTGAGGTGTCTTAGTGCATCTCGAAGCCCCATTTTTGAAATGTTTATTATTATTTTTATTTAATTAAAATAAGAAAATAATATTATAATAGTTTTAAAAGTTAGTCATTTAAATATTAGTTTTCATTTTTCGCCAAAAACAATTTACCAATCTTTTCTTTTTAAACATGAAATATTTTTTTTATATGAATAATGAAAGAAAACATAAAATATTTTATTTCTGAGAATAGTATACTTAGCACGAAAGCTAATTGAGCATCAAGAGCTCATAGTAATCTTGGGTAATTAACCCGTTAACGCCCGAATTAATTTTGTAAAATATTATTATCTGATTATTTCACTTCTAAATTAATATACAACTGACAAAAAAAATATATTAACTTAAACAATTCTTCTGATAGTTTTAAATTTCAAGGCTATCCTCATTTATTGACGTTTAGTGTTCTAGCGAGAAAACTTTGAGATAGAAAAACTTTGAGATAACAGATTAATATCCTGTTATATGTTGACGAAGATTTCGAAAATAAAGTATTATAATATATATTATTATTCAACTTGATTTAAGTTAGTATACCTCCGCAAAAAGCAAATGTATGTGCAACGAATGAAAAATCTTAAAATGACTATCCACATTATGAAATAATAATTAATAGTAGGCACATAAAACTTTCAGGGATTGTTTAGAGTGACGCTATAAACTGTCACTAAAAAGCAGAAATCATTCGAAGAAACCACAAAAAAATATAATTTTGTTCATCAAAGAAAGTATACAAAATTTTATCATTATTGTTATTATTATTTTACTAAATATAAAATCTTCTTGTTTAAGTGATTTATATATGTATATATATATATATATATATATATATATATATATATATATATATATATATATATATGTATATATATATAAACATTAATTAAATAAAAATAAAACAAATTAGTTGTTTCATACACCACAAGCTGCGTCGTCTTTAGGAACTGGACTATGAAATTCTGCTGTGCATGAAACTTGTTGGTTTTATATTTATTTATATAATTTGAAATCAAATTATAGATTTTATAACTTAAGCAAGATATACTATTTTTTAATATATGCCATTGGCCTGTGACATGGTTCATTTATTTGAACTCATCGTATTATTATTATTTTTATTTTTTATCGTGTCTTTTATCATGTATAAGGCTTTACTTCAACATGTGGTTGTTTATTGATTAACTGAAGTCTTCCTTCCTGTTGTTTTATCACTGTAATGATTTATTATACATAAATATAAATTATATACATAATATGCCTCAAGCGATATATGAACGCATCTTGAATATTAATTATTTAAAAATAATTAGTATATATAATTTATACTAACATCCCATTCATATATTATTCAAGACATGTAACACAATACTACATATATAATATATATAATTAGTAATAAAGTCATGCATTGATGGTAAGATTTTTATCACTTCTTTTAATTTTCTTTTTAAGTATATGTGTATGTTATATTACCATATAAAATTGCCCAGGTTGTCTGAAAACATCATGTGCTGAGAAAAGGAATATACCGTCTTTAATGTCGTCCATAGCATTAGTACTTTCTTATTGTGCAAAAACTATTAATATTATTAGTAATAAAATATTTAATAACAATCAGCATTTATTTTCTTTCTGTAGATTTTTAGTAATCTGACTCACGATAGTTTGCTTGAATCGTAGAAATTATTAAATTTGCCAACATTCGCAAGTTTTCCAGAAATTCTTCCACGTGATTCGTTTTCGGTTTTAACAATTTATTTCAACAAAAAACAAACTGATTGCTTGTATTGTGTTATTTTCTAATATATTGAAAATGTAATATAACTCTTTATGATTTACTATACTAGGGAACTCTGTCCCCTAGTATTGTAAAATTCAGTATTTAGCCGATGGAGCTATGCAACCCCGAAGGAGGATTCGACTCCACTCTACTCGCTTTACTTATGAACCACTGCAAAGCTCTGCCCGCCTATTCGCTGCTTTGCTTTTTATTGAATACCGATATTAACACGTTGAGCGCCATGTCATACATTCTAGATACTAGACATTTTGTCATATATCTTTAAGTACTGAAGGAATCATCTTGAAACTTTAGGAGAGTGCAGAACCTGTTTTACTTCAAACATTTCAGTGAAAGTTTTACCCCTAAAGTAAAAGTAGTAAAAATTAAAAATTAAAACATTGAGCGCCCTGTCAGCCATCGGTGGCTGACAGTGTCAAATATGATATAAAGCCGCGTCAACCATCGGTGCGCATATAAAATAGGATATAAGACTAAAAATATAACATTTAATGATTGAAAAATTATTAAGAATTTGCTTAATTTTCATTTATTACAAGAGGTATCATTATGGAATTTTAATGGATTTTAAGAATTTGCGTGGCGCTCAACGTGTTAATAGTCTATAACAGAACATAAAAAAAAAAAAAAAAAAAAAAAAAAGTTACAGAAATTCCCATATTCAATGTTAAATTGAAATTCATAACAATTAGTACCCCATTTTTTAAAATGAAATATTATGCTAAAAATCAGTATAATTTCTTTTTCATAATAGAAAGAAATTTGTAATATCTAGACCATTTGCTCTACAGCTTTAATATATGACCACTTGGAAACTGTTAATTTTTTGTCATTATTTGTCATTTTTTTTTCTGTTGTTATAGTTACTTGTAAAAAAAAAAAAAAAAAGAAAAAGAAAGAAAAGAAAGAAAGAAAATTACTTTTTTTTTTTTTTTTTTTTTTTTTGTCGATAGAAGTTATGAAACATTTTATAACTTCACTAACGATTGATTCACAAATGTTTTTTTCAGCATGTAAAATGTTATCTTCTCTAAAATATTAAATAATATGGTTATAGTTTTGAAAATAGCTCACTCCCATAAAGAACTTTCAATAACTTTTTTACAGATTTAAATCATACATTGAATTTTTGCGCACCTCCCTGTAATTTTTCATTAATAAATACTAACTGGTATTTACACAAAATGTAAATAAAACAATAAAACAAACGATAATAACTGTTGTTTAAAAAGAAAATTTTATTTTTCATTTACCCCCTTCCCCCTCCCCCCTTCAATATAGGTAACTTTCACTATAATATTAATGAAATAAAAGTGATAGTCGTACAAAGTTTCATATAAGTAGGTAGCATGGTGATATAAAAACAAAAATTTTCTTCACTCTGCCCCCCCCCCCTTAGCAAATCGTACAGATATGTGTACACTCACTGCAATTGCAATTTTTCTTAAGCAGAAAGTTGCATAGATACAAAGTTTTTTTTTTTTTTAAATCGACAATGCGACAGTTTAAAGAATAATATATTTTACTTCTATCTACGTCCCCCTCCCCCCCCCCTCCGAAATATATAATACACTCATTTTGAGATCTCCATAAAAAGCAATTGATAACTATACACTATGTCATTAAAATCGGTATTTAACCCCACCCCCCAAGTATGTCTGATACTTATTCAGATTTTTTTCACAAATTGTATGTTATTATACAAAGTTTTTGTTTAAATCTATAATAGGGTGTTTTAAAGGAAAATATATTTTATTTCCATCTACTCCCCCCCCCCTGCCCCCCACCAGGTAAATAATACACTCATTGTAATCTTCATAAAAATTAAGTGGTAATGTATTATTAAAATCGCTAAAATGGTAATTTAAAAATTAAGTATATTTTCCTCTGTCCCCCCGCCCCTCCTCAAAGTATGTTTGACACTTACTGTAATTTTTTCACAAATTGTACATGATTATGCAAAGTTTCATTAAAATCGGTAAGAGGTTTGTTCTATTTTTTACTATAAAATTTTCCTTCGATCCTTTTATGTTTTAAAGTTCTATAATGAAATAATGACAGTTTATCATATTTTCTTAAACGACATATTTTAGTTGCATTAACTGATGTATTATTTTTAAATTTATTTAAAAAATTGTAATATCTGTTCATATTTAAAGATAATAAATCAATAAACATTTTTTCCACATTTGCATTCAATATTCTAATTAATTATTTAATTAATTTACTTAATTAACTTTTTTACTTAATTAACTTATTTATTTAATTTTTATAAACTTATAAAAGTTAATTCTGTAGAAAACAATATTTACAATTTTAAAAGCGTTAGAAATTCTGCTCTTTTTCTACAAATAATTGCCATTTTATCTTGATTTTCTTTATGCAGATTGCAGAAATATTTGATTAGGGGTATTTAGACGCTATCACACTTTTAAAAATTTGGCCCCATAGGCCATAATGATAAAGAATTTTTCTTTGTGCCCCTGTAAAAAAATTGTAAGTGCTAAATTCACCAAAATCTATACAGTTCGTGCAACTATGACCTATAACATGTGTACAAATTTTTTGCTCAGATTAATAAAGACGTTTAGACGCTATCACACTTTTAAAAATTTGGCCCAATAGGCCTTAATGATAAAGAATTTTTCCTGGTGTCCCTGTAAAAAAACTATAAGTGCTAGATTCACCAAAATCAATAGGGTTCGTACTTTGGTGACTTACAATATATGTACCAACTTTCAGCTTATTCGAACAAAGCGTTTAGACGCTAGCGTGTTCACTCACAGACACACACACATATATACACACATACATGCACATGTACATGCACACGTACATGCACACACACGTATATACACATATACATACACACGTACATGCACACACACATACATACATCATCGCAAAAATAGTGAAAACGGACTCAAGGCACCTCGAAACGTATAGAAACATCAAAATCTGAATTTCGGATTTTTGACATGATTACAATACTTTCCTCACTATAGTGTTCGGAAAGTAAAAAGGTGATGATATTTACTTATATTTATTCATTTTAATTTTATTTGTTTATTCATTCATTTTTTATTTATTTTGATGGATAGTGTAATTTCTAAGAACATTTTCTATACTTAAATTTTGAATTTTTATATTTCTTATTTGAATGCTTACTTTAAAAAAGTAATAAAGATTCAACCACCGGGTGGTTCTAATATTTATGAATTTATTTATGAATTATTTAATTAATTAGTTTATTTATTTAATTTTTATAAACTTGTAAAAGATAATTAAGGAGAATACAAAATTTACAATTTTAAATGCGTTAGAAATTCTGCTCTTTTTCTATCAATCTTATAAGGATTGTAAAAATATTACTCTTTCACTTTCACCCTCTAGTTAGTACAAATAATTCTCCGATAACAGTTATCTTGAATCACTTTAGGGTGGTGTCTGGGAATCTACCAAGGGAACATGCTCCAATTTAAACGAATAGTGCAGACTGCCATAGCTAGGCTTTATCGCTCTTTTCCCTGACAGCTTTTAACAAAAGCAATCACAACCCTTGAGAGGGGTCGAAACACTTTAGGGTGGTGTCTGGGAATCTACCGTGTAGGGAGGTGGACAGTTGTTCACGCATTTACATTGCGGTGAATTTCTTTTTCCTCTTTTATATAAAATATTGCTGAAATATACCGTGGTTTATTAAAAAAAAAGGGGGGGGGGCTTTATTGTTTATATTATAATCGCACTGTAAAAAATAGGTTCTTAAAAATAAGTATATATTGTCTCGAAATAGCCCCGAAACAATATATACTTAAATTTGAAAACCCATGTACTCATTTTTGAGTACATTGACATGTCAAACATGGGGATATTGGGATTCTTATTGGTCAACCCTATTTTTGAGCATGTCAGTATACTCAAAAATCTGATGTGGGCACCACATGACTTCCTTATACACTTTTAGAAATATACATAATGTTAAAAAACATTGTCACTGGACCCGAAACAGTTGGCTAAAAATATTTTTAAAAAATGCATGCATACGTAAAAAAAAAAAAAAAAAAAAAATAAATAAAATAAAATTGTACCTTGAGGGGACTCATGTCAAAGTTGTGCCTTGGGGGGACTCATGTCAAAGTTGTACCTTGGGGGGACTAATGCCAAAGTTGTACCTTGGGGGGGACTCATGTCAAAGTTGTGCCTTGGGGGACTCATGTCAAAGTTGTGCCTTGGGGGGACTCATGTCAAAGTTGTGCCTGGGGGGGACTCATGTCAAAGTTGTGCCTTGGGGGGGGACTCATGTCAAAGTTGTGCCTTTTGGGGACTCATGTCAAAGTTGTACCTTGGGGGGGAACTCGTATCAAAGCTGTGCCTTGGGGGACTAATGTCAAAGTTATGCCTGGGGGGGACTCATGTCAAAGTTGTGCCTTGGGGGGCGGACTCATGTCATAGTTGTGCCTTGGGGAAGTTTTAAATGCCTAGCTGGTCGGGAAGTTAGTTAAAAATCGATTGCAAGATTTGTACTGGTAACGCTGCCGAAGGCAGCAGGAACCCTACACAGTTGGCTAAAAGTATTAAAAAATGCATTTTCACCGTGTTCTGATCTAGTCTGAAAGTTTCAAATGTCTAGCTAGTCGGGAAGTTAGTTAAATAATTTTTCTGTTGAATCGCATAAACGCTGCTGAAGGCAACAGGTATCGGAAACAGTTGGCTAAAAATATTTGAAAAATGCATTGTCAACGTGTTCTGAGCCTTTCTGAAAGTTTCAAATGTCTAGCTTGTCGGAAAGTCAGTTAAATTGCAAGATTTGTCTAAACCTTTTCTGAGTTATTACCGTTTTTTGATACATTATGGCCAAAACCTATGTATTTTTGTCATTATGAACCTAATTTTCCTAAATATCTCCAAAACCGAAAATCATAGAAAGTCCAAAAAGGGAGGTGCACAACTAGATGTTATAACAAACCTATGTACCAATTCGCAACTTTCTACGTCCAACCGTTTTTGAGTTATGCGACATACCCACACACACACAGACACACACACACACATACAGACGTCACGAAAAATCGTGTAAAAACCCTTATATCTCTAAAACGAGAGCTCGTGTTAAGACGACACTTGCAGGTGTGCAACTAGACATCATGACAGTCACACGTATAAATTGGCAACATCCAGCGATCATTCGTTTTCGAGCAATGTGAAATACAAAATCCATTTCGCAAATCGGGATTACTATACTTCCTTATACTTTGTATAAGGAAGTAAAAATGAGTACATGGGTTATCAAATTTAAGTATATATTGTTTCGGGGCTATTTTGAGACAATATATACTTATTTTTAAGAACCTATTTTTTACAGTGTGTGATCGGTTTTTGGCACTAGTTGAAATGTGTATCTTTACCCTTTTCTGACGTTTCCCAATTAATTTGCGACTTCTTCATTAAATCACTTTGTAATTCATATTTTAGATGTGATAATGGGATTGGGACAAAATATAGTGTTGCCACTACGTCCTGGATTGCCCTCCTAGCCAGCTCATCTGCTTTCTCCTTTCCTACCACACCGGAATGACATCTCACCCAGTCACCCAGTCATCTCACCCTTATTGGCTATCTGATATAATTAATACTGTTAGAGAAGGCGTTGTTAAGAATAAGAACCTATCTATTTCATGTTTTATTGCCGTTAGTTCAACTTAGATGACAAACCTCTCGATCGATAGACAAGTATTTTTCGAGTAGATTAACTTTTGTTTCTCATATGCACAAAAGGTGAAACCTGTACCTGTATCAGTTTTCGAACCATCTGCGAAGGCAAATCCTTCTCATGAGGGCTGTATTATATGGTTCAATATTTTTGTATTATATTTCGGGTCAAATCTATCCATTTTTGAGGTTGAAAGTTTCATTACCATCGAGAATTCTGCCTCTCTTTTAAGCCATTCGGTTAATGGGGGAGTTTGTAGTGCTATTGTCGATGTTTGTCTGTAGGCACGAGGCACGAGATATTAATAAAAGAACAGAACGTCGTTCCGAGAGAAGAAACCTGTAATTATGTGATGGCCACATATGTGAAAAACCACACCGCGCAGTCATATGCTATTTTCATTTGAAGAACTGTGTCACACCAAACTTTGTAAAAATTTCAAGGAAATGCCCCTGAAATTGAACAAAATATATAGATATTCTGTGTAATTTTTTTGTATTTCTAAACTTTTGTTTTTTAGATGTGGTAGGAAAGTTAAATTTTGATCTATAATTATTCCACGGTATTTTAAGAGTTTTACTGATTTGGTTTTTTACTTCCTTATACAAAGTATAAGGAAGTATAGTAATGACGATTTGCGAAATGGATTTTGTATTTCACATTGCTCGAAAACGAATGTTCGCTGAATGTTAACAATTTATACGTGTGACTGTCATGATGCCTAGTTGTACACCTGCAAGTGTCGTCTTAACACGAGCTCTCGTTTTAGAGATATAAGCGACTTTACACGATTTTTCGTGACGTCTGTATGTGTGTGTGTATGTCGCATAACTCAAAAACGGTTGGACGTAGAAAGTTGAGAATTGGTTCATAGGTTTGTTATAACATCTAGTTGTACCCCTCCCTTTTCGGACTTTGTATGATTTCCGGTTTTGGAGATATTTAGGAAAATATGGTTCATAATGACCAAAAATACATAGGTTTTGACCATAATATATCAAAAAACGGTAATAACTCAAAAACGGTTTGGACAAATCTTGCAATTTAACTGACTTCCCGTCTAGCTAGACTTCTGAAACTTCCAGAAAAGCTCAGAACATGTTGATAATGCATTTTTTAAATATTTTTACCCAACTGTTTCGGATACCTGCTGCCTTCAGCCGCGTTTATGTGATTCAACAGAAAATTTATTTAACTAACTTCCCGACAAGCTAGACATTTAAAACTTTCAGAATAGATCAGAACACGGTGATAATGCATTTTTTAAAATACTTTTAGCCAACTCTTTAGGGTCCCTGCACCAGTACACATCTTGCAATCGATTTTTAACTAACTTCCCGACTAGCTAGACATTTAAAACTTCCGTAAAAGCTCAGAACACGGTGACAATGCATTTTTTAAATACTTTTAGCCAATTGTTTCGGGTCACTGCTGCCTTCGGCAGCGTTTATATGGTTCAACAGAAAATTTATTTAACTAACTTCCCGACTAGCTAGACATTTGAAACTTTCAGAATAGTTCAGAACACGGTGAAAATGCATTTTTTAATACTTTTAGCCATTTTTTCGGGTCCCTGCTGCCTTCGTCAGCGTTACCAGTACAAATCTTGCAATCGGTTTTTAACTAACTTTCAGAAAAGCTCAGAACACGGTGATAATTCATTTTTTAAAAATACTTTTAGCCAACTGTTTCGGGTCCAATGTCATTGTTTTTTAACATTATGTATATTTCTAAAAGTGTATAAAGAAGTCATGTGGTGCCCACATCAGATTTTTTTATTGTCGATTTTAAAACTTGGCTGTCCTTTTAATATGTGGGGGTTCCTGAAGCAAACTGTTTGATTGAAATTTTTAGCTGTTTTGAGTCGGCCTAGTTTGTTATAATTTTGGAGAGCATTATTACCATTGGTTTCTAGAATTCTTCTTGAACTATTGCTGATTAGGAGGACGGGTCATCGCCTATGCCAAGACATTTATTTCCTTCTTAGTACAATGACGAGATAGATTTTCTAAGAGCGCTAACCGCAGAAACGGCCCCTGACAAAAGTCTTGGGGGCTGCCTCTGTTGAGAAAATACAAAGAGTATGGATATTCCCAATCATACAGAACTCTCTGTTCTGCCAAAAAAAAAAAAAGTATTTATATTTTTTTTATTGTATTTTAAGATATGCTAAAGAAGAAATTGATTCTTCCCACGGTAACGTGTCAAATGCTCTTCTAAAGTCTATTAAAATAAGTGTTGTGTAGAATTTATTTTTTCTGTTTTGTTTGATACAATTTATTACAGAGCTTAAGGCTATTTTTGCTAATTTTCTTTCTGTACAGCCATGTTGAAAACTGACCAGGGCTCGTTTAATATAGTCGCCTGTTCGCCACTTGCGACCAATGTATTTTAACTGGCAACTATATTTTCAACTTTAAGGAAACTTGACATTTTAATATTTTGGTGAAAAAATTGATCCTAGAATCGGGCTTCTATTCCACTTCCAATGTAGGCTAATTCTTTCTGTTTTTAGTCCCGCTCCTCTCACCATGTTTTGAGACACTGTGTGGAAACAATACGTAATTAAAGGATTTACACTATTTTTCACAGTGAATGTTTTACAACTCAGTATAAAATGAGTGTACCGTTTTTAGGGAATTGGTTTACGCTGCTCTTGATAGCGCATGCTTTGCGACATGGTGCTGAATCACTGTGCCAATGTAATGATGTATCGATGCCGATAATGTATCTGTTTAGTAAAAATAATAAAACCGGTTTCAGGTATAATAAAACAGGTGTTTTTTGTGTTCATTCTGTCTTATTAAATATTTGGTTTTTATCATAGACCTATTATAAGAGTGGACGGAGCATTTCATTATTAAGGGAATATAAGAAAGATTGCAAAGATAAAACCACGTTACTATTGAAAAGGTTGCCTTTTTTGGCATTTATCGCGTTATCGGCGATTTTTTGTTCTGAATATAAATATTAGTATTATTATTATTATTTTTAAAAGGTAAGCAAGAAAAACTTGTGTAACACGAAATAGCTGCTGAAATTTATTTTTACCTTGTTATTAACACTTTTCCAAGAAAGCTCAAAAGGGTTTATGAACTCGGTTTGTCTATACTCGCTTTAACTCTCATAAATAATCACGGACATTTTTGAAATCACATAAGGTATACTATATTTAAACTAATTCAATTTCCAGCATTAAGTATAGAAATTATAAACATTTTATAAAAATACTTACTTAAAAAGAACAAAATAATAAACTATTAAAAAGAATCTTACCTGTGAAATAAAATTCTTATTTTACATAACTTCTAGGGCTTCTAAAGTACATCTAATTACTATTTCTTGCTATAAAATTCTTTTCAGATTCAAAACAATCTAACTTTTAAAGTGAAATAAAATTTTTAGAAAGAACTTTCAAAGAAAAAGGAGAAATATCGTCTGCTTAATAAAAAGCAAAGTTTAGAGCATGGTGAGTAAATTTCAATATTGGCCAGTTTGGCTTCCTGTAGATCAACATTCACATGATGTTTTTATAAGTAATCTTTGCCACTAAAAAAGTTGTCATTGTCCCGTCCACTCTTATAATAGGTCTATGGTTTTTATGCATAGAATTTTAATTTTTATATTCAAATAAATTTCAAAATTGGAAAAAAAAAATGCAGAGGGGTGTGTATAATTTTTACTGGTTACCAGAAGTTCTTACTGGCGACAAGTTTCTTTTTTTTTTAATTTCTAGAACTTTGGTTAAGAATTTTGTTTGATTCATATGAAAGAAATTCTTTAAAAAGCAACTTTTTTAAAGATTTTTCCTAGGATCGGGAGCAGTGTTATTGGCCGGTAAGAATAAGACTGATGCAATGGCTTACCCATTTTTTCAAAATACACTAATTCTCTCTAATTTTCCAGGCGTTTGAGAAGTAATTTAATTGCAATGATTTATTATACATATTTACCATTAGTTGTAAGAAAATTTCTAATACACTTCTAATTATATGGACGGCTCATTGTAAAAATGGTGTAACTCCATATTTTTTAAATATATATTTTTTTCCTTTATTGTCATTGTATCATATTTTGTCACATCTTTCATTATAAAAAAGAAGAAAAAACTGCAATACTTGCATTAAAATCTAATAAATGGCATTAAATGCTTTTCTCAGAAAACTAAAATTTTTAAATATTCATTATAAAAATGAAGTTTCTAAGTTACTTCAAACTATTTTTATAATTTATAAGTTCTTAGAACTATGATTTGTATTAAACACAAAAATCGATAACACTTTAACTGAATCTTGACTTTTTTTCCTACGAATAAAACTGAAAAAAGATCGTTATTTCAAAATCAATTTCCAGGGAGATAATTCACTTTTATAATGCACGACCCATATATTGATCCAAATTATATGGGCCAGATGCTTTATTTTTATTGAAGTTATAAATAACTCTTTTTAGTTCTTGAAAAATACAGAGATTTTTTTTATTATTATTTGTGGAATTATTGTTGCCATTTCTTGTGAGTTTAAAGAAGGACCAAAAATTTCCGTTGTTATTTTCTCTAAAATTGATTTTCTTGTGGGGGGATCGACTATTGAGTTGTTTGGATCAGTGTTGTGCATAATTTATTAAAAAGTAATGGAATTACAATTAAATTACAATTAGATTACAATTATGATTGTTTTACTGTCAATCGATTAACGAATAAATTGAATTATTACAAATAAATTGAATAAGTAATTCAATTTATTTGTAATGAATTACTTGTTAATTGATTGACAGTAAAATAATTGTAATTCAATTGCAATTAAATTACTTTTTAATCAATTATGCCCAACACTGGTTTGGACTGTAAACCGCGAATAGTGTACGACCGGAATATTTTCAAAATGCAGTTTCTTTAATTTTACCGAATGGGGCCGTCTCCTTGCTGCACATTCTCAGCCAGGCATCACTCCTGGCTCTCTCGATCTTTCTTTTATATAGTGCCAGTGCCTTTGCTTTTTAAAAATTCAATTTATCCTGCTCTGTTGAGTTTTGTAATTTTGATTTCCGATATAGCGCTCTTACTCGGTTTCTTTCTGAACTGATATCCGGAAACCACTAAATTATTTTGTTAGTATGATAACATTTCCTTCTCCTTAGGTTTTTATCTGCATGTGATATTAGTGTTTTATAAAAGATTTCATAAGTTTCATCAAATTCTTCGTTAATTTTTATACCTTCAAAATTTAAAACACTTATTGTTTGGTCTGATTGTAATGAAGTTAGGAAATTTGTGATCGGTGTATATTTTTTCTTATATCTTCTTTTTGGGGCTTCCTGTATTTGTTGATTTATTTAATTATCGGACGGGGGTCTCCAAACTAAAGATCATCCAGAACCAACCCAAAATCAACGTATTTATAGAGATCGAGAAAGATCAGAGCAATATCTGGCCAACCCTCATTACAACCTGACAAACTTTGGTAAAGAATGACTATTATTTAAAATTATTAAATTTCGCTTACTAAAAGATCTTGGAGGTAGCGACCACGTTCATCTTCTCTTGAACAGCCCTATAAAGGGCTATGTGCTTTTAAGTCTCCTAATAAAATAAAATATTTTTGATATAGATAAAATTTTGTTTGCCAATCATCCAGGTCATCTTTTAAATTGCACGATGGTGGGGAGTATTGAGATTCTATTTTATAATTTTGATCTTTTATTGTAACAATTGCAAAAACTGAATTTTGGAAATGGGCTACAGAACAGTATTGGATATTTGGATTTAGTATTATTATATGTCTGTATTTACTGATTGTACTATAACACGTTAAATTCCGAGGTTTACTAATTTTTTTTGCCATCGTGCAAGTAAGCACCCTGATTATAGGCAATATCTACTCTCTCCTGAAATAAGAATCCAAAGTACGCTTCCATGAAATTTTTACTATTATTTAAGTTTATACAATTCATGTTAAAAGTAATTCACGTTAACAGTGTTCACGTTAACGAGGTTCGACTGTATATTAGTGCATATCATATATACAAAAATATATTTTATCGGTAAATACATACACATATCTCGAAGCTTTTTTTTTTTTTTTTTTTAAGTCTTCGTTCTTATTAAGTATCAAATTTGCGTTAAATCGCGTGATGCTGTACGCCATAGGACTTTTTCTGTATCTTTATGTTGAATTAAAAGAAATATTTCGAAAGCATATAAATGTCTCAAAGGTTTGTAAATTACATTATTTAATTTTTTAAGGTGAAACCCAGATTTCAGGCTTTCAGAATAAATAGGAATCCACCTCAACCCACTTGTTTCTTAATAATTCTATCGAAGTTAAACGAAAACAGCTTTGTAGAATTACAAAACCGCTCTAATATTATTTGATTCATTAAAAAAAAAAAAAAAAGATAATGTAGGTCTATAATTCGCAACATAAAATCACAATTCATTTTGCTTTTTATTTCATTAGTTAACGCTTAAGCAAACGATATTAATTTTAAATATGTAAAATAATAATAATATTAATATTAATAATAATAAGTCTTTTTAACAAATTCCATTCTAACATTCATTTCGAAAATTGCCTTACGCTGTGCATGTTTGCTCATGGATTTTTTAAAAGAACATTTCGGGAGTTGATTAAAATTAAAAAAAGTTCCTTTATTATTTAACATATTTATAAACTTAATGATACGATTTAAAAATACGCTCACCTCCTACCTCCCTTCCAGGTAAACACACAGCTAGATACACTCCTACCTTATAATCATATTTGTCATACGGTATAGAGCAATACAGGCCTTTCGGGCACACTTGTTTCGTGTAGTTAGATTCCACGAGTCGTATTGCGCACGAATTTTCCTAAAAGAAAAATAAATAAATATTTATAAATATTCCGAAAAAATATTTTATAAAATGCTTCATTTCCCCCCTCCCCCTCAAAAATGCGTTTACAGTGCGGCCACATATCCTAAAACTAGCAGTGAGGACGCGTCCGAAATGTTGGAGGGATGCCAGCTTGACCGACAGTTTGAAATTTGGAAAACATCCAATAATTCCGCCCTCTGTTATTGCTCATTTTCTCTGAGTCAGATGACTGTCACCCTTATTTTAGCATTGGACTCGTTGAGTTAGCATTTGCGTAGATACTTCCATGGTTTCATGAAATGTGGTCGAAGAATACTAGGAAACACTGGTAAATTTGTTTTGTTGTTGTTTCATAAGAAAATGTATTTATTATTTTGCTATGCAAACTGTAAAATGGTAAAACAAAATAAAAACTAGTATGTTGTGGCCACGACAAGACTTTCTTTTATATTTTCTTATAGAAATTCATTAAGTTCAATTAATTTATTAAAACTATTATTTTTTAAAATTATCTAACATGATGTATGGAAATGATTTTCTTCTTAAAGAAAACTAACACTAAATATACAAAGAAAGACAGTTTTATTGTCTATAAATAACATCTTAAAAAAATGCGTTTTCATAATAATTATCTCACATATCAAGTTTCGTACAGTTATATGCCATAGAAGTTGAGATATAGCCTTTACATTATTGAGAAATTTTCCAGTATAACAGCGCTATCTATAGGCCTATAAGCATCCAACTTGAATCAGCATGATGCCTCATAATGACCTTCTTACATATCAAGTTTTATTTCATTATACTCAATAGAACCTGAGATACAGCCCCCCCCCTTAAATTACTGAAATCGCTGTATAGCAGCGCCATCTGTTGAGCGGTTGGCACCAAAAGTTGATAGGCACTAATTTAAGCCAAGGTGCATCGGCGTATAAATTTATATGCAATTCTGAGCTGTAGCTCCGGAGATACAGTTGCCACAAACATTTTGTCACTCACAGACACACAGACAGACGGACAGACAGGCACTTTTTGAGAGGATAAAATCATGTTCTAGACCTCTCAAAACGTGTAAATCCGTCAAAAACCGGAAGTCGAAAGTTTTTCAGAATCCAATACTTTCTTCTATTGAATATAGAAGAAAGTAAAAAGTACTGTTGCCTACTTTAATGCAAGTACTATTTTTTTTTTTATAATAATAAAAAATGTCAATAGCGAGTCAGCTTCTGATTGGTATGTAAACATTTTTTTTTTTTACTATCATCCACATTTAAAAGTATTTTTAATGGCTTTAAAGCACTGTGTTAGAAACTATAGCTGAAATGAAAGATTATTATAAAAAAAAAATAAATAAATAAAATAAAATAACAACGATATCTTTAAAACTTTCGTTGTTGATATTCAACTGAGAAGTGTTCGTGTGTTTCTACAAAAAACCCAATTTGGTAGAAAAAATGTATGCTATAAGTATGAGTCGTAGCTTAATTTCTTCACTTGCCATCTCTCTCTGTCGAGGGTCTCTAGCATAGGCCTATTATAGAAGTGGACGAGACAATGGCAACCTTTTTCAGTGGCAAAGATAACTCATAAAAAAGTCACGTGACTGTTGAACTACAGGAAGCTAAGCTGGCCAATATTGAAATTTTCTCACCATCATGCTCTAAACTCTGATTTTTCTTAAGTAGACGATAATTTTCCTTTTTCTTTGAAAGTTCTTTTTAAAAATTTTATTTCTCTTTAAAAGTTAGATTGTTTTGAATCTGAAAAGAATTTTATAGCAAGAAATAGTAATTAGATGTACTTTAGAAGCCCTAGAAGTTATGTAAAATAAGGATTTTATTTCTCAGGTAAGATTCCTTTTAATATTTTATTATTTCGTTCTTTTTAAGTGATTATTTTTATAAAATATTTATAATTGCTATACTTAATTCTCTAAATTGAATTAGTTTAAATATATTATACCTTATATGATTTCAAAAATGTCCATGATAATTTATGGGAGTTAAAGCGAGTATAGACAAGCCGAAGTTATAAACACTTTTGAACCTTGTTGGAAAGTGTTAATAACAAGGTAAAAATAAATTTCAGCAGCTGTAGTGTTTTAAACAAGTTTTGTTTGCTGTGCCTTTTAATAATAATAATAATAATATTTATATTCAGAACAAAAAATCGCGAATAACGTGATAAATGCCAGAAAGTATAACCTTTTTACAGTAGTCACGTGCTTCATCTTTACCACCTTTACTTATATTCCCTTAAAAATGGAATGCTCCGTGTCCGTCCACTCTTATAATATGTCTATGGTCTCTAGACAAGGCTACGCCAGGAGGCATATTGGTTTTACGAATATGACTCCAATGTTTATTGGCTAGTACTGTGTTGTTTTATTTATTTGACAGCTTTGAGGCCTATAATGACATGATTTTCGTGTCAAATGATGCATATCACATAATTTCACAATAACAATACAAAATTTCTTATACAACTTTGTTAATTAATAACTTCTGTGGTTGCAATTTTAGCTTTATGTTTTTTCAGACATCTTATATTCTCTTATATTATTCCTCCAAGGATATATTCATAATGAAAAGGCACAGTAAAATAATAATACTCATTTTTATATCTGGATATATTTCTCTAGAGAATTTTACAGCACAATGATCTTGGATGTGTACCAGGGTAAGAATAAGATGTAGAATACCAGTGTATCCAGGCACATTTTTGAGTTCCACCGTTTGAGATCACTTTATTTGAGATCTACTGATTGAACCATAGATATAGTAATATATATATAAATCTATCATCCCCATGTTATCGACCAAAATTTTTGATGCCGAAAAAAAGTTCTAAAATCAGCCATTAGAGAGTATTGAAAAAAAAGAAGAAAAAGAAAAATGAATTTGAAACTGCATCTGGAGTTTTTCATTCACCTTTAGTAAATAAATTATTCACAAATTTTATTTACTAAATTATCCGTGTTTATTCCTGTGTGTGATTTACTCGGGGAAAGGCAGCCATCAGAGTGACTTTTTCCGAGAAAAAAAGGTATCACTTTTTCCCTCTCGCTGATCAATCTATGACTTGTTACTATATCTATGGATTGAACAGGACATAGTGCGTTGAGGAAAGTGATTGCGGAAACTCGTGTTAACCCCTTCCTTCTCGCTCCTGTGAAAATCATGGGTTGAGATTTCGTTCTATATTTCTCGTGTGCGTAATATTTCTGAGCGGATACTTTGATAAATGACGTCCGAAAAACATTAAATACGATCTATATCCGAAGCCTGAATTTTCTTTATATATATATATAACATTCGAGATGCTAGCAATTAATATCGGTAAAAGATATATTACCTACATAGAACAATCGATCATGTTTAGTAATTTATTAGTTGTATTGTCTTTCGTGCAAGTCTGTAACAAAAAGAAGTAATGAAAATAACATTATTCAGTGACAAAAATCGGAAATATTTTGCCGAAGATAACTCGGTGATTAGCATAAATTATCTAAGATTATGAATATTTAGGGTCTAATTTTAGGGTATTTCAGAGACTGAACAATTGTTTTTCAGTATTAAAAACACTCAACATTGCAATGAAATCTCGATGTCTTTTTACGTTAAAATTCCTTAATATAGCATTATCAAAAATGACTAATTGGCTGTTTTCTTGTAGATTATGTAAATAAATTATTATTTTTTTAAATGCCTATTCTCGAATCTCAATAAATATTATTTGAAAGATTTGCTTTACAAAGATGCATAATTATTCCTATTATTTCATTTCTTTTAGATTCAATTTTTTTGAACAATGCTTGAATAATTATAAAAATCAGGTAATAAAGGTAATATGAAAATCACTATGGCTTTTGACATTAAATGTGCGCTTCTGTAGCCAGTGTTTGAAAATTTGTAAATTCTGTTATATTACTCTGTAATATTCGCCATAATAGTAATGATTGTTCGAAACTTTTTCGTATTCTTCACAATTTTTGAAACAGATACAGTGACGCAACAAGGATTGATTTAATCTCCTCTTAAGTTAAACAGCTTGCATATTCGTGACAATTCTGTAGTTAGAATTGGAATTTCCACCCATAGTACTTAAATAAATGAGCTGTGATGTTAGGATTCATGAAAGTTTGACAACTGGTGAAAATTAAAGATATGAGATGCAGGCTGAACAATTCAAACTGAAAGATAAAATAGATGGCTCTCAGGGAGATGAGATGTAAAATCAAAGGAATTCAAGAGGATATGCAAGGAGTGAGAGGAAATTTTGAAGTGAATATTTTAGAAATAAAAGATGTAAAAAAAAAAAAAAATCTTATACGTAAAAGGTATACGAGGGATCTTTCAAAGATTGAAAGATGATGTCAGTGAACAAATCCAGATTCTTGAAAAGACAATCAAACCTTTAGAGTTGTGATATAGCATAGTTCCATTAAAGAATGACCCACTGGTATTTAATCAAGCCTGACGATGTTAACATTTAATGGCTATACTTCATGGAGTGTTTCCAAAACTCAATTAGACTCATAATTGCCACAAACAGATGTACCGATATGGTTAAAGAAAGCCAGTTAATTATCTCCTCTGCGAAATAGAGGAGGTAATACTTGAGATGGAGAAAGAGTAAATTCTTGGAGAATTCTTGCCTGCGGCAAAAATTCTCTAAAGTATCTGCTTGGATGAACTAATTCAACTGTTGTAGATATAGATTAAGCTGATTTAATGATAAACATTAAATGCAATTTTACCAAACCGAATAAAGTTAAAAACTATACCTCTGGGGGTCACCGAAGCGGGAGAGACATCCCTTCCGTGGAGGATCAAAATTGTGATGGCATGTCTCCGGACCACCTCTAGGGGTGTGTCCCAGACAGTCGTCAATTGCCCATCTGCGCAGCACTAGTGCGACGTAAAGCCCAACCATCCATCCATCCAAACCGAATAAAAATATTACCAACAAAAACTAGGTAAAAGATTCCAGCAGATATCGAAATGCTTGCCCACTTTGCTTATTCGAACTATTCCTCAAGATGTGAAAGAAAGTTTAGCACCCAGTTATTCATTGACACAATTAGAGATAACAAAGACGCAACTTTCAACACGCTTATAGAATCCAAAGATCTCAAAAATACATTGGGTTATAGTATTCAAATATACGAAGCTTCTAAACTGAAGCCGATGTTGAAATCACCAAGGCTTGTTGGGACATCTGCTACGGTCACAGAAAATCATAAAAGCCATTCTGATTGAACATCTTCAAGAACACTCAAAACGAGAAAGAGAAGAAACCACTAAGCCACAATTTCAGAATTACGCGATGGAAATGCAATCAGAAGGGTTCTTTTTTAATGGTGTTGTATGAAGTACCCAGAGTCAACACCTAGGAGACAAGAATTCGGCCGTGTGTGTCGAAATGTTTTTTTCTCATGAAAACAATCTCCCCATCAAGATTTGAAGATATTTGCGTTTAGTGGAGAGCGGAATTTGTTTTACATTGCTCTAATCCTACAACCAAATATTTGAAAAATATTCCCAAGAAACGGCTGAAAATCTTATATGCATCGAAAAATGAAAAAATTCCTCTGATATAAAATTACTTTCAAACATAAATATGACTTGAAGCAATTTGATATATAAAAACACAGGAATAATTCTATTATAGATGTGCAAAAAATATGTGGAGCAAGAAACAACAGAAATACAATTACTAAATTAGAACACAAGTTTTAATCAATGAATTATGCAAATGATCAAACATTCAGCATTCATGAGATTTTGAGAACATGCAACACACGAATGAAATGCGATGACGATGAAATTATAAAGAGGGATATTTACAGTTGAATTCACTGGTTAGATACAAGATATTATCAAGAAAGACGACGTGCTATATTTGTATCCAAGGATATTAGAAGCAGTTGTCCGATGTTGGAACTTTTTTCCTCATAGACATTTAGAACAATGAGAAGAACTGTTCAAAGTATATATCTGTCGGTATATTAGGCTTATCGATGTGGCAGTTGAGCATTTTTGAAAACAGTGGCTCATAATAGCCACAAAAACCCATCGACTCTGTCTACAAATGTGCATCAAAAGAACAGCTACTTTCCCGTCAATAGCGAATCAGATAATGATTCGTTGTTATTTACTAACTCGTAAGAATATTTTGACATCAAAGATTACCGTTTGAAGATGGTAAGCAGAGGCTTTGCTCAGAAACTGAGAGCCATAAAGGCGTCTGCCGCTCACATGCACTTCTCAAATTCAGTGTCATCTATAATGATGCTGATTATGAACATATTTATCAGCGTATGAATAAAGAAACGTCACCTTCAGCGATGATTCTAATATTTTACTCGATGCTGATGAACATTCTATTCATGTGGTGAGAGTAAAATTCAGAATTAAAATCTAACAATCGTCAAAGACAGGTATATGGGATACAATATTCTGCGATTATCAGTAACTTTTGATATTTTACAATGTCTGCTCGCAAGTACAAATACGACGTATTGTTGAAGATAGTAATACCTATAAAATCTAACAATCGTCAAAGACAGGTATATGGGATACAATATTCTGCGATTATCAGTAACTTTTGATATTTTACAATGTCTGCTCGCAAGTACAAATACGACGTATTGTTGAAGATAGTAATACCTATGGTATCTCTTTCCAGATTATCTTTATCTCATTACAAAAAGAGGACATACACTGTGCCGTTTAGCATCAATTGGTCAAATTTATCAATATCGTCATTTGGCTTCTAGATCATTATTTAATTGAACATATTTAGGGATATTCAATAGTGGAATGCTGAATTGAAACATTTTCGAACTTGTACAGAAACGTTTCAGAATGAATGTTTTGCTATGCATTAGATATAGCTTGCGGATTCTGGCTATACACCTTGCCTTTCTAACAAAAATCACACGCCATGAAATCTGATGAATACGAAGGCCAATTCCTGTTACTTTCTTTATGTATTTCGGAGTCAAACACAATCACTCTATCACTGATATTTTCACTATATGTGACCGGCCACAGTTTTGCTCGAGTGTTGGTATTAGTAATGGTGGTTAGAATTAAGGCCGATTGACTACACGAGCTTCCTAGGCCTGAGGTGGTATGGCCTCTGTGGGGGGTCTTTCCTAAAGGCCCTAGCCCGTATTTACGCAAGTTTCAGAATAAACCATGGAAAACTCCGAACGGCTAGAAAATTATACCTCTGGGGGTCACCGAAGCGAGGGAGTCGTCCCCTCCGTGGAGGATAAAAATTGTGATGGCATGTCTCTGGACCATCCTTAGAGGATGGTCCAGACCGTCGCTAATTAACCAATGCGCAGCGCTAGTGCTACGTTAAACCTAATCTTTTTTTGTTGTTGTTGTTTATCGAATAAACAACGGGGGAGGCTGAAAATCGCTCCAAACCACCGAATAGTGGTGAGCGGCCTCCTTCCGTCTTTTAAACCTTTAAACCAACCAACTAATCGAAAGGCTAAGTCAGAGAGCAGTTTTGCTCGAAACACGTGATGTTCCTACCGTACTCAAGATATTTTTAATGTCACAATTTCATAGAAAATATCCAATTACTGTGCTTTTGTAATCGATTGATTTTTGAGTAAGGGTCTTTTAGAGAAAAGGACGACCAAAATGTAACTTTGGTCGATAGGAAAATAAAAGTACACTAAATACGGATTTTCTGATCCCAAGTGCGCCATTTGCGCTCGTTGATAAAATAATAATAATAATAAAAAAAAAAAAAAAAAAAAAAAAAAAAACTATGTCTCGTCATAGAACCAAATATTTTCAAAATCCATTTCATTGGCATCTACACTGAGAATAAATTCTGTAACTGACATCTAGAATCTAAATTGTGGTTCTAGAAAAAATAGTTCTATGTCATCCTTATAAATTCTAGTTCCCTTAGAAAGCGAGTTCTAGGAACCACTATTAGAATTCAAGAGAGTTTGTCTATATCATCGATATCAAATCTATTTGAAAATATCTCCAAACAAATGCGGACACATCAGCAACTATAATCTTGGTTTAGGACCCAGTTCTAGATAATCAAGCGAGAACTTCTCGCCATACAAAATATTCAAAATACTCAGAATATTGTTTCACCATCCAGAAATGTGTAGACTATAAATTCTCGATCATTTCGTCTATTCAGTTTATTGGCGTGCCTTATACGCATAGCTCAGAAATATATATTTCTAGTTTAGGGATACAGGAAATGACTACTTATTCGTTCTAGATGAAGGCGGTATATATTTTTTTTTCTGAATGTAGTTTCAGCAGCATAAAGTTCTCCAATATCTCACGTGCATTAATGGCATCATCATTCACAGATTGACGAGTCTGGATCTTGTAAAGAAAAAAGTGAAGAGCATGATTCGAGGCTTCGACATTCGCTATAATCTAGCCTTCTTCGAGATATGGCAAATAGAAACACTTCGTTCTAACTCTTGAACCGAGCTCTGTTAAACTATTTGCCGGACCGTTTCTGACTGAATATATTTCAAAAATTTCACCTCATTACTACACATTCTTTTTCTATGTGATGGAATTAAAAAAATAAGGAATATCCGGTGTTGTAATGAAAAAACAATTTTGGCATAATAAATCATAATCATGTTAAACCTTTCAAAAGAACAAGCTAACTGAATGTGGATTGAAATATAGAATAGCAATCACATGAAACACGTTTCTCCTTAGATTAGATATGCAACCTGCTGGTGAACTTCGTAACTAGTGGGTTTTGATTATCAATACACTGTAACAATAAGTCCTATTTGCTGCCAGAAATTCTCTGTAATTTGAGAAAACACGAGTAATTTACGAAAAAATCACGTTGTCAGAACGTATTTTCTCATATTACAGAGAATGTCTGGCAGCAAATAGGACATATTTTTTACAGTGTAAGATAAAGGTGTTTATGTAGAATGCAGCATACAGTACATCTGTATCACCTTACGTTTTTTCACTCACTTGTAGAACACTGAGTATTTGTTTATTTTAGAAATACAATGAAATGAATACTACTTACGTTAACCACGCAGTCGCCATAAAAGCACTCTTCTTCGCTGTCCTAAAAATATACGAATTTACATGTAATTAAAACGATGTCGGGCAGATAATTTTTTTTTTTTTTTTTTTTTTTTTTTAAATAAGAAAATTATTTAACAGCTTACTTTATTTTTCAAGTTTTTAAAAATATTTCATTCAATGAGTGAAAAAAATTTCTAATGCTTCATTGTGGATTGATTTTCCATATTTAATTCTTTTGTACAAGCTCTTTTAATCAACCCACGAACCATGGATTTACGATTGGCACAATACTAGGATTTTTCAAAACTTCTATTTTTGTTTCATGGAATGCAAATACGGAGAAAGAGGAAAGGAAATAAATGATTTACAATTCACTTTTTTTTCCCTTTATGGTTGCGTTAACTAAAACATTCATGGAAGATTAGGAAAGGTCTGACACTTTGCCAACAGCAGGTTCGTAAAACATGGGTAGCCAATAACAAGATGACGTAAGTACACTTAAAGTTTAAAAAAAAACTGTTGCCATTTATTTTTTAATATTAAACTTAGATTAATATCATGTTTTTATGGTATATATATATTTTTTATTTGTCTTTTTTAATATTCATTTTCATGTGGTAAGTACAACGAGATATATAAATTAGAGTGCTGATTCAATGGATGAAGGATTAGCTTTCCGTGGTTCAAGATGAATCACGTGACATGCTCCAATAGGTTGCAGTGTTTGGCTCTTTACCGCTATTTTGGCATTTAAAATATCAGTTCGACAAATTATCATTATTATTAGGTAGCATGACAGTCCTATGACCGAAATAAATTGTTTTTAAAATAATTTTACACATATGTCGCATTTTAATAAGTAATAAAATACATTTTTACT